>CM033643.1:102806601-103109101 GCA_019512145.1 Engystomops pustulosus | reverse complement strand
AACTAACGAACATGAGAATTGTGAAACGCCTGAAGCAGATATTAGAGCAAAACCAGTCACCACACTAACCTCTTCAAGCCCACAAACCATACCTTCTTCTGTAATATGTATGTCTCCTGGAGGGCTTTTTAGCCTATCTCTAGGTTGCAACATGGATGAAAAGTCATCTTTTTAGTCCGGCATGGCAACCCCGCCTAGTGCAGTCAGGCTACTTTGCCCTCTCCATGCATCGGGCCCAGTCCTGCCTCCTAATAGTGAAGTCATTCTCTGGCTATCAGGAGATCTAGGAGGCAGGATACCAGATGCATGGAGTGGGCAGAGCAGCCTGACTGCAGGAGGTGGGGTTGCCTGACTGTCTGATGACATTGTACAAAAGAATAAAAGCTGAATTTTCATTTATACTGCAACCTAGAAATATGCTAAAAACTCCTCCAGGTGACGTACATATTACAGAGGTTACTGTTTGTAGGCTTGGAGTGTTAGTGTGGCAACAGGTTCTCTTTACATCTCATCAATAGATTTAAGATGAAATTTGGCCAAATCCACAATTTATTTGGGGCTTTGATCAGCCTTATGATGTATATGTGGTCTCCTGATCCTGTGATCAAAATCAGGCGAGCTGGACTTACCCTTCCAAATTATTTTGTTCTGTGGAGATTATCTGTAGCTAGAAGAGTCTGGCTGTGACCCTCCCCAATTACACGGGCACATTCAGTCAAGCCAATCCTACTTGTGCATTAATGGATTGGGTGTCATCAGATGATTGAGCATATGGTTAATGACTATCCTATGTGTAAGGGAGAAGGGTGACTTTAAATGGATATAGGCCCGTTAAACCTTCCAAAAAAGTCAAATATATCGGGAAATACACTTTTGTTCAGTCATCTTTAGAGCTAGCTTATGACCTTTGAGAACAAAAGAATTACTAGACCAAACGAATGTTGCCAGAACCTAGAAGTCTCAGCATATTACATCCAGGTGTCCATTCGCTTGAAAGTACAGTACACATACAATGCACATTTGGTCAACCTTGTATATGTTGTGAGGGAGGGGGGGCAGTACGGTATCTAAAATTCAGCTGTCCAGTTTTTATTTTCTCAAAATACACCTATCAGATATTTGGAGCAAAATTATGATATATATACAAATATAAAATGTGTCTAACATAGCTGTTGTCCCCGCTTTTTGTAGAGCGTTCAATAGAGCTTAGAATAAATGTATTTTTTAGAGCGCACCACTGCCAAAAACTCGTTCAAAATGCCACGTGTGACTTCACTCTTACTTGCACTTGCTGTTTTTAGTTTGCATTATATTCTTTTAAACGCAAAGCCCCAATGCAGGTGTAAACTGGACAGAAGCCCTCAAGCCATGCAATAACTTTTCAGTCTTTTAAATATTTAAAATCTTTAAAAAAAAAATGTAAAAATAGTGTATAGTTTTTATACAGAATTTTTTTAAATTGTGTATTTCAAGTTTTTGTTGTAGGAAGAAGCTAATACTATTGATGTTTTGAGTAAAGCATATGTCACTTTCTATAGTTTATATAATGGTGGAGTTAATTGCCTCCTTTTTATTGATGGCTTTTACTTGTACTTGGTTGTAGGGTGGGCAGATTTTGTTTGTTTGTTTGTTTGTTTGTTTGTTTGTTTGTTTGTTTGTTTGTTTGTTTGTTTGTTCTGTTCATGTTTTGTGAATGCAGAAAATCTTATGTCTAGTGCAGGTAGATTTGCATAGTAGAAGCAGAAATCCAGTAACGTGTGAATAAAAATATTCCAATAAGCTTTTTTTTTCTAGGTATCTCCATGTATAGTTGCCTCCCCTTTCACTCTAGGTGATCCCCTCCTGTAGGCATGCTTTTACAAGTGCATTTAATTTTTTGAATATTTTTAGTTCTTCCATAAAATATTTTCATTAACTATTAACTGTATAGTGAATGTATACTAGTTTGCAGTATGAGGAGTAGTTTTTACTATTTTTTTATATTTTAAAAAAAAATAAAATCAGTTTGTGAGCTAATATGAAGTTTTAACTTCAAAATACAAAATAACCCAAAAAAAATTCCAAATTAGAAAGTTAGTGGCAATCATTTAAATGCATGCTTTAATTTCAATATTGTGTTATTTCATGCATGGGTATATGTTTTTGTTGATGTTTAACTCTTTTTGTTTTTTACTATTATTTTTCTATTTTGCTGTGTTCTATATCTAATTGATGCCTTTTGTTACCTGGCTAGCAGGGAAAAGGGGTCGAGGCCGGTCCTGACCTGTTACAATGAAGACTGACTTGCTATGTGGGATTACACCAGAAGCTTGCAGTGGAGTACTGGTAAGGATATGAAGAAAACCTTTAAAATGTCTGAGATGTATAGGAACATTTGTCACAGAAGACCTTCAAGCAAAAATCATGGATTTCTGATATTGGACTTTGAACTAATATGTGGACTTTGATATGAATTCCTTTAACATTTTTTGCAGTGCAAGTTATTAAATTTAAGTTACCCTAAATCTTCACGTGTTCAACAGAGTTGCTTCATGGCCTTACAGCATGGTATATTGGTTTAAAAAACAACTTGACGTAAGCAAGAATAAACATCTGCGTATAGTAGGTTTTCCATTTTCCAATACAGGGTCCCAATGGTGTGTACTTTGCCATTTTTTTTTTGCAGGTTGTCCATTCTGCTTGCTTTGACTAGTTCAATCTGAGCATCTTAATCAACATTTGATTGTGTCTCTAAAGCCTGCAGGAATCCTGCCTTCCATAAGCTTCAATGGTTGTAGCTGTAGGACTACTGTCCAATGTTATGGTTACATTGCGACCCAGACCCTGCAGTTTTAGGGCTGATGTACTGCAGATATGCAGGTATTAAAGCTGATGTTTTTTTGGAACAACTTGATAAAAAAAATGGCATAGTAAACTTACTTTACATTAAGATTTTAAAGGTTTAGGATCTTTTTTTTTTAATCGTTATTAAAACTATGCTTATATGGTGTGGGAAGCAAGGTTAGCTACTAATGTATGTATATCACCATTGGTACCCATCTAATTTCTTTATCATTGTATATGTATTTGCTCCCAAAGGTTACTAAGAATGTGCCACATGAATTGTGTTGAAATCTTGAAGTTTCGGGTGTAATCATCAGAGCCGGTTAGTCAGGCATTCCAGATAGTGGTTCTTTTCAGAACCTTTTTTAAAGGGTTGGTTAACTACCTCAGTAGCAGAGGATTGAACTATACCCTGTGTGTACTGTATATAGAAAATCTTTGTTGATGAAAGCCAGACTTGTTTTGTGCGCCTTGGGAAGTCGATTTGAAATGTACCAAATGTAACGTTCTACGGCCTTTACTATTACAGGCCATGGAGACTTCCTCATGAGCCCCATAACAAGCCTAGCTTTTGTCGTATTTTGTGGCTGAAAAAGCAGCCTTTGCTCTTTCAGATATATTGTAGTTATTTGGATGTAAAATAGTTTAGCAAGATGTTACTTTTCTAAGACATCAAATGTTCAAAAAAAAGTACATCGGCAACTTATTCTGAACACTGCAGTGTCCCTTTTTGATCTGTCAGGTTAAGCTGAATTTGCAGCAAACCCTGGCCCTTTTTTGGAAGATATTTAATATGGTTTTCCAAAATATTCAGTAAAAGCAGATTGGTTGTCACAATGCCTGGTCAGTTTATGAAGTGTTTCCCTTCACGCACTCCCTCACCTCTTTGCTGGCCATTTGTGGACAAGCCATCTGTGTCTCTGAAAACAGGCCATAGAAATATTGTGCAGTACAGATTTCTGTGCAGTTTTTGTTTTTTTTGTTTTTTACTACTTAAGCACCTTGATGAGAGGAAACTTGGTGAATACATCTTTTGATAGAGCACAGTTTCCACTGTATAAAACACTTCACCTCAAAGGGATACTGCAGTTAAACTACATATTCATTAGGCACCATAATAGTTGATCAATCTTGTTACCCAATAGTAGTTTCTTATTTCCCCAGCAAATGAAATTTTTAAGCAGCATACCTAGATCTGTCATCTGTTCAAAATGCTCATGACAAACAATCATTTTTTGCATTCCTGCAAATAAAATTGTTTTATACTGTAAGCTGGAGGCGAGTGTAACTTATTTTTGTAATAAAAGTTTTTATTTTTTTTTTTAAGTGTCATTAATATAAGTGTTTGTAGTGCAGAGATTGTTTGCTTTATAGTCTTACTGCAGTATGTTTGACTGAACTGTTTAATTTCCTTTTAGTGTAGTTGTTGCCAGTGTTAGGCCAAACAACCAGCACATCTAATTGACTACAGAGACTAATAAACATTTACAAGGTTTATCATATCATCTGGTTTCAAAACATTCGGGCAAAAAATACAGCTTTTCTGGCAAGTTTTTTTTTCATCTTGTGTTAAAGTCCTTCAGTGGAATGTTGCATTAATACCAAGTCTTAAGCTTTGGGTAATGGAAAAATAAAAAGAAATTTGTGCAGCCCCATTAGAAAAGTGCTTTTTTTTGTTTTGTTTTTTAAATTTCCTCCTTATGAAATGCATCAAGCCACTAGAAACTGATACAAACTCTCTACAGTCCAGTCCACCAAGGACCTACTGGAAGAGAATAGGGGAGACACTGGTACCATTCCTCTCCCACCCCTTTTTTCACATGGGAAAACTATTTAAAAATTAGCTTAGAACGTTGTACAAGTCCTCATCCTGGTTTGTCCATCTGTTTCCAACACCGCCCAGTTTTTGATAATGTCTACATCCCCATCCAATGATGACATGTTACACGTGACCAGTTCTGATGCTGCCAATACTCTCCAATGAAGTGGTGGGGTGATAACAGATGAATGACTGATTTCTCAGTTGCGTTTTGAGTTTTCTGACTTCTGACTGGGCCCTTCTTATGCTAAATATTGGAGTGGAGATACATTTTTATATTTACAAGAAGTATTAAAATTTGAGGTTCTAAAATAATTCTCACTTTTGAATTCTAATATATACTAGTGTGATATATATGATGTCAAAGCATGTGTTTTATGTCTGTCCTTAAACTGCCACAGCTTCAATGTTGGGTCATCTTTCTACTGTGCTCATTTACAAGATGTTTTTTTATTTTTTACAATTCTATTTACGTTAAAACATTATGAAATGTCTTCTTTCCAAGTACCTATAGTATTACACACAACTGTTATGGCTATACTACAAACTGCCAAGAATTTTCCAAAGTCTAAGCAAGCAGTGATCTTGTGAGTTTTTTTTTTCTCTTGGTGTACAATCTGTTGGCACGTTGAAAAAATATGAATGGGTGAATGAGCAGGCTGCAGGCTAGAGTAAAGTCTTACAGACCTGAAAACTATTTAGACAATATTTCCACATCCCATGAGGCTACATATGCATTAACTTTCTTTCTTTGCGAAGTTCATTTTTGGTAGACCTTATTTGTGCTTGCTTGCTTTTTCATTTTTGTGCATTATACCAAACTGCATCATGCTATTGGGGAATCTAGAGGAGTTCACAACTTAAAGGAAACCTACCACTTAAAAGTGCTAGGTTTTACACATATACATGGCACCAGCTCAGGGCGAGCTGGTGCCAGAGCATATTTTTGTTAGGGGAACAAAGCCCCTATCGCCGATTAATAAGTTATATTAACTTATAACTCGGCGCACCGCACTTGGGCACGGCGCACCATGCGCGCGCCCGTGTGTGCGCCGGATTCTAAAGTGCTGGAGAGCCGGTGACGTCACCGAGCTCTCCGGCACACGCACGCCTGCGCAACTTGGCACGGCCTGTTTCCCCGTGCTAAGTTGCGCGTGTGCCGGAGAGCTCTGTGACGTCACCGGCTCTCCAGCACTTTAGAATCCGGCTCACACACGGGCGCGCGTATGGTGCGCTGTGCCCAAGTGCGGTGCGCCGAGTTATAAGTTAATATAACTTATTAATCGGCGATAGGGGCTTTGTTCCCCTAACAAAAATATGCTCTGGCACCAGCTCACCCTGGGCTGGTGCCATGTATGTGTTTATAAACTACACTATTAATGGAGAGGTTTCTTTAATTCCAATGTGGTGTTAGGGGTTCGTCAGTTTTTTTTCCTAAATCCACCACTTCATGAAGCTGTTTGTGGTTTAATTATTTTAATATCTGCTGAAAAGAATATCCAAGACAAAATTTCATTTCATTTATATAATGCCTGGTTTCTTCCATTTTTTGAGGGGGAGGGGTTGGGTGGTGGTTTGCCTTATCTCCTTCCCCCATCTACCATAAATAAAAAATGCAGTGGTTAAGCAGAACTTGATAAGATATTACAACCTTGAAAGATTTTTACTAGCTGCCTTTTGCCAGTCGGGTTGTACAACTTTGACATTCATTGGTTTTGGGATTGCACCAGTGGTTTGCATTTTACTGGCTATGAATTTTCCATACATATTTTTAAATGTATATAAATAAAGTGATTTACAAAAACACCCTTGATTTCCTGTTTTTCTGTGACTAGTTTTGTACATAGATAATGTTTATATACATCCCTTTTATAACCACCGCTATGGACGCAGCCATTTTACAGCATTAACCCCTTAGTGACGGGGGTTTTTCGGGCTAATTTCTCGTCCTCACAACTTCAAAGAATCCATAATTTTTCATTGTTCTTCGTGTACCGACCTGTGTGAGTGCCTTATTTGGTGTCGTAACAATTTTAGCTTTCCGTAATGTTAGTTATATTTTAACGATGCTGGTACTCGTAAGACTGGAAAAAAATTCCAACTGTGGAAAAAAAATGAAAAAAAAACCGCACGTTTCGTGGCTCAGTGTTTACGACTTTTCAATCTTTCGCTCCAATAACACGCACGTCTTATTCTTTGGTTCGGGATGCGATCGCAGGTGGCGTGATACAAAGATTATACAGGTTTTTAATTGTGTTTTAATTACAGTTTCAAAAAATTCAACGATGTTACAAAAAAGAAACACCTTTTGCCATCTTCTGACGCTAATACTTTATCATACTTTGTGCACCGCAGATGTGTGAGGGGTCATTTTTTTGCGCAATGAGGCGACGTTTCATTGCTACCAATTTGCTGGTCTGTGCGACATATTGATCATTTTTTATTTCATTTTTTATGATTATGTAGAAAGGGTGTAAAAGTCGCATTTCGGACATTTGGCGCCATTTCCCGCGCTGCGGAAGGTCCACGCGCCGGCCGTAACACCGTTTTATATTTGTTGATAATGGAAGCATTTTTGGGACGCGGCGATCTAAATGTCTTTGATTGTTACTGTTTGTTATGGTTTATATCGTCCTAGGAAAGGGGGGGATTTGAAACTTTTAATGTTTATTAATTTTTTTATGTATTTAAACCTTTTTTCTTTATTTTTTTTCACTATCTTTTAGTGAAAACGAATGTATATGGTAGAGACGATCTGACCATCGTAGGGGTTAATGTACCCTAGCAGGGTCAGATCGCTTCTACCATATACTGCAATACTACAGTATTGGCAATAATGCATTTTTTGCAGTTCATACATTAAATGAGCACAGGCTCATCGTAACGAACCTGCATAAACCATGGTAGCCTCGATGTCAAAAGAAGAACCCGAGGCTTACCATGGTAACCGATCCCGGCGCGCCCCGATGACGTTCGGGGGCGTGGCGATCGAAGGCAAGAAAAACGCGGCGCCCGCAGCGTCGCCGTCCTTTTAAAAAACCCCCGCCGGCGTGGCGGTCGTTGTGAGGGTTAATAGCCAGCGATCGGTGTCAGCACCGACCGGTTTTAGCGGTTGGGTTTATGTGCCAAAATCACAAACCCCGCACCTCGTATGAGGTAGGACTACGCCACGTGAGCCTCTTCATACATCTCCTTAACACTCTGCGCCGGTAGAGCTACGCGACCGAAGCTGTTAAGGGTTAAGGCTCAGCAGTCCACATTTTTTTGGATCTGCTGCGGTCATCTGATATATGTTATAACGTTTTTGAACGCTGTACTTAATCAATGCGTTCCTGAGAGTTTGTCTTCCCCCAGTTGTTACTTCATTTTAAGTGGTAAATTTTGGCTGATAAAGTTTGCGTTTATTTACAAAAAAAGTGAATTTGGAGAAAAAATTTGCCATGTGTTCGAAATTCACAAATCCACCGCGTTTTCAGGCAGATGATTTACCACCTAATACTTGCAGATATAACATTTCCCCAGTTGTCTACTTTAACATCGTCCATCATTTTTTGAAATGTTGGATAATTTTTATTTTGACGTCCCGCGGCTACAAATCGAAATAGCGTTTTCCGATTTCAGAATGAATTATTTTGGGGATAAATACTGTTGAAATCAAATTTTAATATTTTAATGCACACAAAACCCCCCTATTAACCAACCATTTTCCAATCTGCACCGCTCAAAACTATCAGAAACAGCATTACAAAGGATTGTTAAACCCCTGAGATTTCATCAGTAATTGAAGTTTAAAGATTGCGGTGGAAGAAATTTGTTTGAACTGTGGTCAATTTTGTCGGGTTTTAATACGTCATTTAGCCCTAAAATTTAACCTTCCCAAAAGAAGAAACAAGAGAAACTCACCATAAATCTTTGTTCTACAATTTCTCCTGAGTGAAGCGCCCCCCACAGTGGCCATTACCTTGTGTTTATGGGGGCAACAGCGAGCGAGAAGGAAGGAGCACCTGCTCGGTGCTGCCAGGATTGTTAGTTTTCCCCTCGTGCCCCCTCCCCTGTTTAAAGGCTATAAAATTTTCGCCTTTTTTCCGTTACTTGGGCAGTGTGATGGATGATTTTTTTGCGGGGATGTAGAATCATTTTTTCCATTGTTACCATTTGTTGGGGTGGTCATCCCCTATTGTTGAAAATTTTTGGTACTTTTTTGCGAGTGTCATGAGTGTAGAAATAGCCATCATTCTGTACTGGATTTTTTACTTTTTATTTTTTTTTTTTCCGTGTTCACCGTCTGTCCTAAGAATCCTGTTATCTTTTCTCTTTCTAGTGGTCGATCGATTACGGGGGATTCAGAAACATGAGTAATTTTTTTTATGTTTTTACTAAATTGCCAAAATACAAACACTAATTGTTGGGGAAAATACTATATTTTGCATCGCCGTCTTCCAAGTGGACTAACTTGTTACGTTTGGCTACAGAGCTGGTTTGATGGCTTGTTTTTTTTTTTGGGGATGTTGTCTTTGCAACCAATATGCATTTGAGTACATGGTTTTGTGATCACTTTTTATAGTTTTTAGTGGTATAATATTCTATGGATTGTTACTGGCGCGGTGATACTATATATGTGGGTCTGTTGTGTATGATTTAGACTTTTTGGCCAGTTACATGTCTATTTATGTTTTGGGGCTTATGGCATTTTTAGTGATTTTATTAAGTAATTTTTTTATTCAAAAACCATTTTTTTTTACATTTTTTTACATGATCCACATGGAGGATATGACAAGCACATCATCTGTTATGCTGTGTTTCTTTGATTACGATACTTGCAATAATAATGTCTGCAGGGTAAGTAAAAAGTGCCAGCCTAGCAGATGCATAGGCGTGAGCGACCTTTGGCCTTTAAGCATGACACGTCACACGACGCCATCATTAAAGGGTATCACTTCCAGGCTTCTCTGACTCTGGGGTCCCATCGGACCCCAGAGTGCACAAAACATGCGAGTCCCCCCGTGGGGTAAAACGCCCCAGAAGGCATGTTAAATGGCCGCGTCGCGTTGGACGCGGCATTAAGGGTTAAATCCCGCCTCGATCGGAGCCCACTCCGACCGCGTGGTGTTAGCCGGGCTGATGTCAACGGTAGCATTACCGTTTAAACACCTGATGAATGGCCCCCCCACTTGTTCAATCAAACAAAATTGGTGTCAACGTTTGCTGCTACGTTTGTGTGGTTTGTGCAGCAGACAATTTCGTTTGTGCCGATATGTTTTAAGTATATTAACGATAGTTTCCAGAGTTCATCAGAGGTTCAACGATCCCCCCACACTGCCCAAACCAACTGGGTGCCAAACAATTGCTACGGTTTGTGCTTGGTTGTGCTGACTTAAATTTTTGGTTTGTGCGTTCTTTGTTTGAGATAAATGACAAAAAATAAAGTTCAAAAGTTTCAACAGCCCCCCCCACATTAAGCGAATCACACAAAACTACTGGTGTCAAATGTGTGTACGTTGGATCTGGTTTGTGCAGCAAAATTTCGTTGTGCCGCTATCATTTTACGGTATGTCAGGTGTTTACACATAGTGTTAAAGGTGTTTAGGTATGAGACTGGTAAAAAACAAACTTAGGACCATGTCCCTAGTTTGGGTATGCACCGGGGGGGAGCCTAGCAACACATTGTAACTTTGGCAGAAAGCAGGACTCTGATGACTTGGAAAAAAAAAGATATATGATAAAATGATAGCACACAAACCGAACAATTTTTGCTGACAAACGTTAGCACTAACGTTGGACACCAGTGTTTGTCGATTTGGTTAAGGTGGGGGGGGGCTTGTCTGAACTTTATGACTTTCATTTTTTGTTCATTTTCATTCAAAACAAAAGCGGGCACAAAACAAAAATTTAAAGCAGCACAAACCAGTCAAAAAACGGTTGCCAGAATTGTTTGGGGCACTCAGTTTTGTGTTTGGTTGGACAATGTGGGGTGGATGGCTGGTTGACGCTCCTTATGACCTCTGGACTACAAATATCATATAATATCTTAAAAACGATAAGCGGACACACAAGAAAAATGTTTTGCTGCACAACGTTTGAGTGACAACCAATTTTGTTTCGATTTGAACAAGGGTGGGGGGGCCAACTTAACTCAAGGTGTCCGTGAAATATCCCCTCCGCGCTGCTAACGATGACCGGTTCTGGCTGTCTTATGTCAAGCTGAACCGGCATCGTTTGCGGCAGAGTAGCTGATACTTGGCGCTGAGTCCGGCTTATTCGCGGCGGGGATCATCAGCTCAACAATTACAGCTATACGGCGCAGAGGCTAAGGGTTATGGACTGATAACAAGTACCACTCATTGTGCATTTACATATGAAGTAAGTCCTGGCCATTTGCAAACGACCTACCTACAAAGTAGAGCCCGTTTTTTTAGTGGTCGCAAAAGGCAAATATTTGAAGGGCAAGCCCAACCAGCCAACTGACTATCTGATAGACTAAACCTCTGGGTTGAATTGGGGTAATTGCAAACTTTGTGGATGTGGTTGTTGTAGTATTTCTGTTTTTTTTTCATTTAATTATAATCCTTACAAATGTTTAATTTTCCAACCAAAATGAGTTGTATTGTGAAAAAATATTACAATTGTTAGACTGTCACCTCAATTTTTTTTTTATTTTTTTACCATACTATAAAGCAACCTAAAGGGTTAACAAACTCCTTAAATTAAAAGTAAAAGTGTTTTTTTTTCATAGTGAGGGGTTAGTTGTAGAGTTTATAAGGGGTAATTATACGTCTATTTTATTTAGGCCTATTGCAGCGAGTCAATTAAAGTTGAGGTCATCTAAATATGATGTTGTTTTGTGATTTTCCCAAAAAATTTTAAAATGGCACCCAAATTCTGTGCCTCAAAACATTCTAGTAAAATATGTGGAATCTTAAAAAACCATGCCAACATAAAGCATACATTTAGGAAATGTACGTTATGAATTTATTTTGGTGCTAAAAGTATAGAATTTAGAACTTTGAAAATAAGAATTATTTACAAAATTTTGGCCAAAGCAATTTAATTTCAAACACTAAACACAAAAGATTTCATCCAATTTTTAAAATAAATTTGAAAGTACAAGTGTCACGAGAAAACAATCTCATAGCGTTCCAAAGTTATAACCCCTAGTCCCGTAGAGGTTAAATCACAGAGAACATCACGAAGACCAAGGAACACGGCACCAGGCAGGTTTGTGATACTATTGTGGAAGAGTTTAAAGCTGGATTGGTATTAAAAACTTAAACTAAAAGTTCAAGGGGGCCCAAATACCTTCGCAAATTGGCGCTTGTTAGCCCTATATCTTAGGACAGGGAGAAGCCAAGAAAGCATGAACAGGTATTTTTTTTGTCAATACGACAGTCACGCTTTAATACTAGCCTGTGGATATTATACTATCATTACTCAGGGCAGTTTTTCTAGGTTACTTTGTTGTTTTACGGGTGAATCTAAAAAAAAACAAAAAAATTGTGCCCCCATTTTAGCAAATAAAAATAATAGGGACATGCATTTATATATGGATGTATGCAGCACTATCCCACTAAGGTAGCTTAGATATTTCTCCCCCCAAATTAATTCTAACATATACAGTGCCCCCCCATTTAATTTAACCCCTTACCAACATGTGACGTATTGGTACGTCACAGGCCGGGTGCTGGTGCATAGAGAGGGCTCGCGGGCCGAGCCCTCTCCGTAGCCGGTAAGACTTTGCTGCATATTGCAGCAAAGGCTTACCGGTAACACCCGTGATGGTGCGTAAGCTACGGCTAACCCATGCATTACATGAATGTGATATTAGCACATTGTATGAATGAGGAGTAAAATCCCTATACAGTATGCAAGTATAGATAGGATTGTACCGAACACCCTAGGGTTAAAGTACCTAGGAGTCTGAAAAAAAATAGTAAAAAAATTTATAATAAAAAAAAACTAAAAATCAAACACCCCCTTCCTAGAACTGATTAGAAAAAATAAACGTAAAAATCATAAAAACACATTAGGTATCGCCGCGTCCGAAAATGCCCGAATCTATCAAAATATAACGTTTTTTCACTGGTTGTAACCCCCGTAACGGAAAATAGCGTCCAAAAGGCACTTTTTTGCCATTACAAAAAAAAAGTACCTATAAAATGATCCAAAAGGTCGACAGTCCTAAAATAACAGTGATAAACTCATCAAAATCCGCAACAAACGACACCACCACACAGCCATACACCAAAGTATACAAAGTGCCCAGAGATGGCAAAATCCCCCCAAAAATTTTGTACAGGAGGGTTTTATTTATTAAATGTATGAAAACTTATGAAAACATACTATAAATTGTACTATTCAGTAATATCGTATCGACAAAAGAATAAAGTAGACAGGTCATTGGGGCGTACAGTGAAAATCCGTTCAAAAACCTAGCCCACAGAATTTAGGAACCGCAAAAATGCGTTCTTGTACCAATTCACTGCATTTGGAATTTCCGCTTCCTAGTACAAAAGCCATTGGAATATTAAATCCACCATTTTGAGGGTTTGTTGTAATTTGTTACGCAGAAAGAAGAAATAAGCCATCCACACAGCTTGCAATGGCAAAATAAAACTTACCGAATTTTATTTTTTGAATGTGGGGATGTGAAAATGAAGAACACAACAACGAAAAAGGGCGCGTCGTGGCGGGAAGGTTTAAATTGAGAAGCGCTAATTATGAATTTATTAAATAGGCAATTTACAAATACGTCACCAAAACAAACGTAACAGAACCACCGCACCAGTACACATTCCTGGGACCTTATATGAAGTTATACCAAATGATTTTAGGAGAGTACAGTGCCTCTCTACTTTACCAGTATACCACTACCCCATAATAAATGAATACATGCTATTCCCCACTTTGTGCCCACCTACATTTAATACAATTCTTCACTTTATTAAAGGACATACCACCAGGATGAACACTGTATGCAAGGAGGCTGAGGGACTCAGGCTCCATAAACACCTCTGAAGCCCTCAGGCTCATTGCATTACCGTTCTTCATCCTGCTGGGGTAGAAGTCATATATACTAATATGAATGAGAGAAGAAAAAGGGCAGCTGTTTGTCTGCAATGGAATAATAAAAGAAGACACTTTTTTTTTGAACACATATGTTGTTGGAGTGCGGTGTCCTTTTCTGTAATCTTAACTACAGAGGGACCAATTTTTTGAAATTTTGGTTCATACCATAAATAGGCAGTCATTAGGGGTGGGGATTATTATATGCTGGCACTCATGGTCCAGGCTGGTGGGCAAAACTGTGCCAACTCCGATTTTGAGGCACCCACTCGGCCAGATGCCCCACTCACACCCACAGTCCCTGTAAGAATCGCAAATTCTTGCATGCACATAAATATGTAAGGGCGGGGACTGCTTTGTATTCGGTGTTCACCGAAAAGAGTACACAAAGTGCCCTCTAGAGAGATAAACATTTTGACCCTAATTATATACTATGCTCCTTTATTCGATTATATAGTGACACCTATATTAAATATATCTCTTTATGTGGATATTTCCTGTGCCTCTCTATAAGCTACTCTGCCACCTTCTTTAAAATCACTTGAAATAAGCTGAGGCCATCTTATTTTAATACTAGAAACTGTGAAAAAATTATGAACACAAGTATAAGCCTTACCTGAGAAATGCATTGGTCACAGCGTTCCCTCACTAGCGAAAATGCCAAGGCTTGCAGCTCGTTATAGGTAGCCCGAACCACTGCCCCCCCCTGCCCTCCTAGTAGTATATGGTAGCCCAGCAGAAACAATGCCCCCTCCCTCTAGATATAGGTAGCCGAACACTGCCCCCCCCATCCTAGTATATAGGGAGCCAGAAACATGCCCCCTCCCTCCTAGTATATAGGTAGCCCAGAACAATGCCCCCCTCCCTCCTAGTATATAGGTAGCCCAGAACACTGCCCCCTCCTAGTATATAGGTAGCCCAGAACACTTCCCCCCTTCCCAGTATAGAGGTAGCCCAGAACACTCCCCCCCCCCCCAAGTATATAGGTAGTCAGTACATTGCCCCTCTCCCCGTATATAGGCTAAGCCCAGCACACTGCTCTCATGTTATAACAGGTAGCGAGGGTGGCTGGTGGCTGAGTGAGTAGCTCTTCGCCTTGCAGCACTGGGGTCCTGGGTTCGAATCCCCACACAGGTCAACCATCTGCAAAGAGGTTTGTATTTCTCTCTGATGTGTTTGTGTGGGTTTCCTCGGGTTTCCTCCCACTCTAAAAAACATACTGTTAGGTTGTTAGATTGTGAGCCCATGGGGAAAAGGGACCAATTGACATGCTGTGTGCAGCGCGCTTATATGTGTGCTTATATAAATAAGAATTTATTATATATAGTATAGTGGCAACTTACCCCACCCCCTAGCCTGGAAATAGGTAGTCAGCAACACTCAGTACTCGCCTTCCGGTGTTCCCTTGCGGCTCCTCATTTCCCCTCTTCAGCAGTCGTGTGGGCAGAGCCAAGTTCATGTTCTCTGGCACAGTGCAAAGAACTTACTGATAATAATTCCTTTATTTATATGACGCACACAGATTACGCAGCGATGCACAGAGTTTGCCAAATCAGTCCCTGTCTCCAAATCAGTCCCTTTGACAAAGGGCATGCATGGAATAGTAATTTTTTTTAACAGCTGAGGACCATACTTTGAAGACATTACAGCACTTAGATAAATTAATAGATAATTGTAAACTTTATTAATAGTTATTTTTTTTATTAATTACCTATAATTATTAATTATTTACTTCATTATTAATATACTTTATTAAATAATATTATTTTCCTTCTGTCATTCTTTCTTATTTAAGCAGTTTGTGTAAAATATCTTGCTGTTCTGTAATCCACTGAGAGCCGAAATATAAAGGAGCCTGATTCAGGGTGCAGTCACACATGGTGCTTGCACTGCGTTTATGCAATTCAAACTTGCGGGTCCTGGGCGGGTTTCAACAATGCAAACCACTGGATGCTTGTTACCAGTCACATGCATTCCACTGAAAACCATATATGATCGCTGCAAGCTGATTCCAGGCATTTGAAAGTGAAATGCAAGTACCACACGTGGTCGCACCCAAAGTGTCTTTTGATTTAACTCTTTATTGCTGTCTGCGTTTATCTCTATCCCGGGCCCTGCATAGATAAACGCTGTGCAGGACCCAACCGGATACATCAAGAGGTCAAGTAAAAAGAAAAGTACAAAGTAAAAAGGCCAGAATGGCGACAAATGAGCAGTCCCGTAATATGTGATTTCTCAAGGTGAAACATCCAGGGGAAGGAAGATAGTTGAGCCACCCAGTAATTTAATTTGAAGTTGGGGTAACAGCAAATGGGTGGCCACCCTTGGCCTATTGCGTCCCCAGATAAAAAGAAGCCACACAGCTGTGTAAATTTTTGAAGAAGTGGCACGGTATGTAAACGGGACTGCAGCAGGATTTTGGGTAAAAGAACGAACTCTGTAATAACATCCAGGACCACATTCAGTGAGGGTCCCGAGTCCTCCAGGAAAAGTAAGGCATTGTCTACATATAGGCTAACTGTCTCCACCGCCTCGCCTACCGTCAGCCCACGCACCCCAGCGGAGTACCCAAGTCTTCCACAGCAACGGCATAATGGAGAGGTGGCAACCCTGGCAGGTATCCCTGGTCAGTGGGAACTCTCCCATCCAAAAAGTGAGCCCACAGAGGCTCTTTGCAAATCTTTATAAAATGTTGTTCCCACCGCCCCAGTTCTCAGCTGGCTGTGCAAACAACACCGTAGCACGGCGGGCACACGGCAGCGTGCGGGGAGAGGAGGAGGGGTAGAGCGCTGCTCACCCCCGCCCCTCTCCATAGGGATATATGGCGCACGGCGCCGTATGCCCTGAAAAAATAGGACATGTCCTATTTTTTCACGGGGCACGGAGCAGTACGGTGCCGCACGTGTGTGGCACCGTACCGCTCCCGTAGGGCGCCGCACGCCCATTGCCGTCTATGGGGGACGTATATCGCCGGTATATACATCGCCCGTATATACGTCCCCCTTGCGGTCATGTGAATGCAGCCTAACTCTGCACTCTGCTTCCCCCGCCCTTGAAACAGGAGCCTCCTCCCTCTTCCCTTGCTCCTGCAGTACAGGAGACGTGTGCTCATGTGAGAGGAATTCGAGCAGACAGGAAGATCTGCGAGACCATAGTCATGGTTAAAGGTCGTATCCAAAAACAACCAGAGAATACAACATCATAGACACAGATTAGAATATGTGAAATGTTGTATTTTTGTTCATAAAGTTGAATTAGAGAATGTGTTATTTTGCCACCCTAAATATATTTTGTCTTTGTAGGAATACCCCTTTAACTCATAGTATTTTGTGTACAACCCCATTAAAAAGCATATGATTGTGTTTCTATTTCTTTAATTTACTTTTTTACTTATTGCAATTTTTGTCCCAACCAGACAGAACTACAAGAGCTTTTTCCACAAGGCCATAGCTGTGCAGTATGTGGTAAAGTGAAATGCAAGAGGCATAGGTAAGTTTAGTAATAATGTGAAATGAAGCTTTACAATCCTATTCTATGGTTTCCTGTAATGGAATGGAATGATTTCAGACCAACTCTTCAGCTGGAAAATTATCAGCCATGGCTGGACTTGAAGGTGCCTTCCAAAGTTGATGCATCACTCTCTGAGGTCAGTTTCTGTGTACAATTACTTACTTTCCTTTCAGTTTTTTAATATAATTTTATTACTTTTGCATTCAAGTAGCAATGTGGTCAAAACTTGTCGAGTCTTTAAAGGGGTGGTTTTTGACAGAAAATGGACTCAAGATATGTGCATATGCAAGTTATGCGGTCACAGCATTGGTTGATCTTCCATTATTTTTTATTTATTTATAGGTGTTTGAACTTGTGCTGGAAAACTTTGTTTATCCTTGGTATCGGTATGTATCTACAAAGTTGTGCATTGATGACTCGGTTTATTTAAAATGGTTTTCCACTCTGATGTACAAGCAGATGTCTCAATGCTGCAGCTTCACAGGCTGTTATGCTGTGCAGGAGAACTCCACTCCCCCCCCCCTTCCTTCTCATACTGTGTGAGAATACAGCAGGCAAAGGGAGGGGAGAGTTCCAAAGGGGAGGTGGAGATGTGCTCCTGCACAGTGTAACAACCTTTGAAGCTACAGCACAGGGGGCTCTCATTATGCCCTGAGAACCCTTCTATGCAGGACTCGGTGTCATTGGATTCAAGTCATGGGATGTGGCATTTAACATTGCAGCCATGGACAGGAACCATTTATAAAATATGCTAATGAGCCATAAGGGGTATGGGCGTCTTGCCAGAGCCCCTCTCTACTGCAGATTGACAGGTTTTTACATTGTAAAGGAGCACATCCCCCCTCACTCACTGCTCCACAGGAAGTGGAGGGGGAGGCTGAGACTTTCTGCTGCAGCGTAATAACAACTTGTGAAGCCAGAGCACTAAGGGCTTCTGGAACATGCCCATAGCCCTTCTGGCGCATTAGCATAATTATAAAAGATTATTTTTGAAGGAAGTCTGCCATTAATGACAAATTTAAAAAATGCACAGTCCCTGGTTTAACATGATGGATTTTTGATGGTAGATTTCCTTTAAGGCATTTAACACAGTCTCAGGACGCTGGGAAAGGAGCAATAAGTTACTGCTTTAACCCATTACCGCCGAAGCCACTTATCACCTTCCTGACATGGCCCTTTTTTACAAATCTGATATATTCAAGTGATTTTGAAATTGTTTTCTTGTGACACTTTGTACTTCATGTTAGTTGAAAAATTTTGGTGGCATGTTTTGTATTTATTTATGAGAAAATCAGATAATTTGTGAAAATTTGGAAAAATTTTCGAAATTCAAAATGTTCTAATTTTTCCACACATAGTCATAACAGCAAAAAAACTTAATAACGAACATTCACTGAATGTCTTCTTTCTGTTGACATGATTTTTTATGCATCCGTTCATTTTTGTAAGATGTTGTGGGGCTTTTTACTGTGTGTGCGATTTTTCACATTTTTATTTAAAAAAAAACGCACAATCGTGCTAATGAGGAACCTGCTCAGATTTTAAGTACCTTTGAGAGACCTAAATAAAAGTAAAACCGCATAAATGATCCCATTATAGAAACTACATCCCTCAACATGTGTAAAACAACTTTTATGTTAACCCTTTAATTGTTTTACAGGGGTTAAATCAAAATCGGATGCAATTTTGAAATTGCATTTTTTTTTTTTTGCTAAATGAAAGTGTTTTTTATAAAATGTACAAATTCTCAGTGGATAAAATACCAAAACCCTCCATAAAGTTTGATAACCAATCTCTCACGATTATAACAATACCCCATATGTGGTTACCTGTTGTATGGGCAGACGCCAGGCACACGAAGAGAAGCTGCGCCATTGAGAGCAGATTATGCATTGTCACTTTTTATTGGCTATACAAATTATTTTTTTTTGGCAATTTGGACATATAAGGGCTTATTTCCTGCGACATGAGATGCACTTTACAAATCCTTCATTTTAGTAGGTCTATAGCTTATTGATGAGATTTTATTAACTCTTGAATGTATGGAGGAAAAGAAAATTGTCAATTTTAATTTCCTTTCTTTTAGTATTTCTTGGGGGCCGTACACCATACCCTTAAATACTATATTATCTTTATTCTATAGATCACTATGATTATGGTGAAACCTCATTTATATAGTTTTTTTTATGTATTTTTACAATTTTACTAAAAAATAACTAATATAAAGAAAATCTCATTTGTTTGGTTGATAGAGCTGGTTTAGGGCTTTTTTTTTTATACTTGTTGAGTTGTCCTTTTCAGTGGTACCATTTTGGCGCACATAACTTTTTTTGATCACTTTTTTGTGAAGGGGTCTTTCGTGTTTTGTTTTTACGGCTTTCACCGGGCGGGTCCAATAATGTTATGAGTTATTGTTATGTGAGTTATTGTACAGATTGTTACCAAATATGTATGGTTTCTTTTGGTGATTTTGTGTGTGTGTGTTTTTTTTTAATTTATTAGATTAACCCTCAGAGGACCCTCTGGGTAAGCGCCATGGGGGGCGTCCAAATCACTGATCGCAGGTGTTAGAGGCAGGTGTCGGCTATAAAATAAAGCTGACACCCACAGCTTCTGGTGCCGGCTACATTCAAGCTTAACGTAATAGTACTGCAAAATGTGGGAACGCACCTCCCGCCATGCACTTCTGGTTATGTCTCAGGGTTGATATGTTCTTGTTTTTAGTGGAGAGTGGTTTATGTCACCCTAGTGTAATGTCACATCTGCTTTCCACATGTCAATGATTTGATTGCAGTTTTGTACAGTATTACTTTTACCTGTTTTCCCTCATGGCAGTGACATAACCGAAGATGAATCATCTGTGGACGAACTGAGGTTGACATTGAGGTTCTTTGCCTCAGTTCTTGTGAGAAGGATACAAAAGGTGATGACAAAAGAGCAGATTTTTTTTCAAATGTATCTTAAACTTAGATCGAAAGTTAGAGAGCGTTATGTTGTTCCAGCGTCATCACAGTTTCTGGAGCAGGATGATAAATCTGGCATAGTATAAGACTGCCTAGTCTAACTTTGCAACTCCTCTTAGGTTATAGCCAGAAAAATTCACTCAAATATCGATGCCTTCACATAGTTTTTGACACATACCTCCACAAACACATGAAGCCACCCAAACAGATCTTGCACTTTTATGTTAATTAATGTTGTTGGTTGTATAGTGCCATAAATGTATTGTGTAGATACAGCGGGGGGTATCAGCTGTTTTTCCATAGCTGATAATTTGCCAAGATGGTAGAATACTTAGATAAGAGTATAACAGCATTATTTCCCTCTCCCTTATATGCCTTGATCCTTTGTCATTTGCATGTTTAGATCTAGATCTGTTAAAGGGGTTTGTCCAGTTTCCACAAATAACTTTTCATTACACAAACAATAATATTTATGTCATAATTTCCACAATTCTTTCTAAATAAATTCCTCATGGTTTTCTAGATCTCTGCTGGCTGTCATTCTATAAAAATCTTCTATGTTTACTTCTTGTAGATAGAAATCTGTCTATGGTCATGTAATGTCACACAGGTGCACAGCCCGTTACAGTAATCAGAGCTGTGTGTTATAACGATTAGTGCACCTATGTGACATCACATGACCATGGACAGAAGTAAACATAGGAGCTTTCTATAGAAGAACAACAAGCAGAGATATGGAGATATTAAAAAAATAGAAACATTAATTTGCTGAAACCATGCAACCACTTTAACCTGCCGATCTAGATGAGCAGCTTGAAGTACAGTTACTGTGGGATGATGGCATCGCATGATTACTAAAAGAGCTCAGGAATGTCAGCAAGACACCTTCTTTTTTATCTTAGTCACCCCTGAACTTCGCAAGCTTGTTGCTGGTTGTTCTGGCAGCCAGGGGTCTTACAAAGGCCTCCAGCTCTGTCTTAAATGGCTTCCAATCAAGATGTGAAAAGTGTTTACAGTGAAAGTTTACAAATTTAAAATCCCCAGCCAGTTGGATAGAAAAAAAAAGTTATGTTTTTTAGAATGACTTGAAAAATTCCCGTGTCCTGAAGAACTGGCAGAACCTTAAAAAGGCTAAATTAAAAAAGAAAATGTAAATTGTGACCTTGAAAAAACTGTTCCATGTCCTTTACACTGCCCCCTGAACTAACAAAATACAAGATTCATAAAGAAGAATTGCCGTAATTTTCTATTGCGCCCTTCCCTCTTTCAAAAAAAAACTTTGTTCCCCAACCTTGGATCAGATATGTTGTGTAGTTGGCTTTTGCTCAGGATACCTATAGTATTTAGCGACGCATTGATTCGCCTGATGACTGTTTGTATGGAGAGTCCTAACTCTCTCTCAATGGTAGATGTCAGGGGAAAAAAGGATTGGTATGTTAAATTTCATCATCTCTGACCCCACGATAGAGTGTGGAATGGGCCAGTTCTCCTCTGCATAATGAAAACATTTTCATGCTCTATAGAGCCAGTGAAGAAAGATACAATGACTACCAAAATCAGTTCTGTTTTTTCATTTCTAGGTGGATATCCCAGCGGTTGTAACAAAAAAATTATTGAAAGCTGCTATGAAACATATAGAAATTATTTCCAGGGCCAGACAAAAAGGTATATGTAACCTTGTTGTTTACTACAAAAGTCTTGTCCACATGCTCCCAAGGGAGTTCAGTTTTTTTTATTTGGTGCAATCAAAAAGCTTTAGTTTTTTTGTTTTTTTTTCCTTTTTTTTACCAATGTGGGAGGGAATATTTTCTGATGGACAAATTTCACTTTCTTCTGGCTCCGTTTAATATTCCTTTTATTGTACTGGGAAGCTGGGAAAAAAATCCACAATTTTTAAGCTGTAAGGAAATAAATTATTTGTATTTGACATCTCACTGACGTCAGTGATTTGTAGTTCTGAGGAACAGTCTTAAGAAGAAAGGAAAAAATCTTGCCACCAAAGCCATTATGTTAAAAGTGGTTGATATTGGACAAATAAAATCCAGTCCTGTCGGGTCTAATAAGAATTTTTAAGCAGTTCACTTCAGAGCTGGATAGCTTTGGTGGCACATCCCCAGGGCAAGGTTTTCTCCTTTCTCTGAATGATTATTACAGTATATGTAACGGCTGGGGAAATGCTATCTGTTGAAATCACTGATATTTTTTAATTTGTTTTTATTTTGTCCAAATTAGTGAACAATTCCACGTATTTACAGCAAGCTGCATTAGAAGAATACGGAGCTGACCTTCATGTTGCCCTGAGAAGTCGTAGAGATGAACTTTGCTACCTAAGGAAACTCACCGAACTGCTACTTCCCTTTATTCTTCCACCAAAAGCAACAGATAGCAGGTAAACTATATGTTAATGATGTAACTTATGATAAAAGTAAAATTATCACTTCTGTTTGTGTTTATTAGTTATGAAAACTTGGAACTTGCACAATGAAAATGGAAAAGTTCAAGGGAAATCTACCATTAAAATCAATCTTAATAAACCAAGGACACTTAGTCATAGATCCAGGATAACTAATACTGTATAAGAAGACCGCAGTCACGGTGCCTGGATCTATGAGTAAGTGTCCCTGATTTCATGCTTGATTTTGATGATAGATTTCCTTTAAAAGGGTTTTCCCACGAAACAAGTTAGGCCCTATCCTTCCCATGGAGAAAATACTTGGATCATATATGGGGAGTCTGGTGCGACTCTGCACGTACCAACTTCTCCCCTCGCAGGTACCGAGACTCACTCTCTAACCTACTGCCTCAGTTACCACCGAGACCAAATGTACACTTACCTCGCTCACCTATGCCTTGGGGCCCAATGGTATTACTGGAAGTAGGGAGGGGGGAGTTTACACCACTGATTTTCCAAGGTAGCTTTCGGGAGGAAAGGTGACATAACATCAATGTAAATAATCGCAGGGTCTGTATACTTGTGATACTGGAATGCTAATTATGACTTGATTGCCCCTTTTTTTTTAATGTTAATACTTTAATACAAAAAGGTAAAAAGGATTGCCTTTAAGAGACCATCCTTTCTTTATAACCAAAAGAACAGACACGGAGAGTACTTAAAGGGATTTTCCCAGTAAACAAGTTTGGCCCTATCCACAGCTTGCTGATCGGTGGGGGTCTCAGTAATGGGACCTCACAGATGTACCTCAGTTGGAATCCTTGTTGCTCCTGGAGATGAGTTGAACATGCACAACACAATGTCCAGGCTCTACACTCAATGCCATACACACAGTCACCACTGCCTGTTTGACCTGCCTAGCCAGGGAAAACCCTATGAGAAGAACTGCTGCTTCACCATATCCCTCTGAGGAGTCTAGTCTTAGATGAAACATGTAAGGGAGGTGCTGGTAGGCACGCTAATCAAGGGTCAGTTGGGGGACTGCTGTTGTAAGGGAGGGCGTCATGGGGATAAGTTTGGGGCAGAATAGTGCTCCCCCAATGCTCAGAATATACCCCGTCTGCGGCTCCAATTTGTGAGTAATGACTCCTGCCCAGACCTTGCTTGCACATTGGCTCATCAGAAACCGAGTAATGTTCATTACTATCTCTTTTTGCCATTAAGCAGGTTTTTTTTGTTCATGTGGTTTTGGGTTGCGTTAAAGTTTTGTAGACGCATCCATTTTTTGGTAATTTTTAGGTTTGCAAACCCGTTTTGTTTTCTAGGTGTGGGTGTTGACCCACTTTTTAATGACTTTCTCAATAAAGTTTTGTGCATTTTAATGGCTACCACTTTGTTTAATGCTGTAGTTGGATATTTTGTACCTAAGTGATGACATTCGGTTAGTAAACATTCTGGTCTATTATTATTGCTTTTTGTAACTGAGATGAGTGGAGCAGCAGATCATGTATGGTCCATTTATCTCCATGGAGCTGATGGAGATTGCCAAGCGCCGTCCTGCTGCTCCACTCGTCTCCGAGAGCAACCAGGGATCCAACAGGAACCCTAGTTCTAGTGATCTGTGGGGGTGCCTTCACTGAGACCCCCATCGATTAGCAAGTTGGGACCTGTTCTGCTGATAGGGCCTAACTTGTTTCATGGGAAAACCCCTTTAAGTACTCTCCATGGTCAGTTCATATGGCTATAAAGAAAGTATTGTCTCTTAAAGGCAAACTCTTCTTTTTGGAAACCATGTTTTCCATTGGTGCAGGCCTGAAGTCCTGGGCATTGAAATCTTTTGAGACTTTTATGCTTCTGTCCAAGCATTTTTTCCCTTCCTGTTGCAGAGAAAATGTAATATTACATTCCATCTATGTGCTATTTAAACTAAACATACAGTCTTACAGGTAAAATCATGTTCTTTACATAATCTTTGGCTGAATGCACAGACCACAAGGCCATGTCTTCTGTTTCACCCTTTTTTGCCCAGTTTCCCTTTGTGGTGCCTTCCAATCTGCCTTCCTTGAGGGTTCACTGGGCCATGTATTTAGCCTATATGTGACCTGGAATCTGAAATTGTTTTTTTTAAAGGGTAATTTGGTTATTTTGTATTTATGTGACAATGTTACTATAGCTGGTTTTGTGTAAATTGATATTGCAGAAACTTTTTGTATATTTTCAGGCCCCTGACGTTGCTACTGAGGGAGATTCTCTCCGGTTCTGTGTTGCTTCCCTCAATGGACTTCTTGGCGGATCCAGTAGGTTTCTTTGATAATATGACTTCATGTGAAACACATGTTTTTTGGCTAAAAGACTGACACCCCATACACAAAAAAATAAAAAAAAATCTACAATCGGGAAATAAAAACAGCTTTGATGTGATATATTTGTTTCTTACATTACTTAAGAAAAAAATTCAAAATGCATAAGCTGTTCTGATAGAACAGTGTGAGATTTTTTTATTGTCCATGTGTAACTTGTGTGAATATTTATATTTTTCTAGGATAATGTGAATCGGCTACTGCTTATTTACATTGATAATAGCCCTGTAAGTATTCCCATACTAGTTACACTTTTGTTCTTTTCAGTATGTGTTTTTTTTTTTTTTTTTTTATTACGTTCCTTTATTTTGAATATGTGCCCGTTTAATTTTCTTTTAGCCTGAACAAGCGACAGAGCCAACCTCCAACTTGGTACCATTCCTCCAGAAATTTGCAGAGTCCAGAAACAAGAATCCTTCGGTACGTTACTAGCTTTGAATGCCTTAAAGCAACTCTACCACTAAAATAAAGTAAAATTAAACTAAACATACTCGCCTATCGTCCTCTTCACCTCTATCCCTGCACTGGTCTTCTTCAAGCTTGAGAGGGAGGTAACGTCACGCAAGAGGCGTTAATTCATGCATCCTCCATGCCCGGTGGTGAACTGGGTTGGCTCAGGACGTTCCTGCCCCATGCCTGCGCAATACACATAGTCTGTGCCAGGTACTGGTGCAAGCTAAGGCACAATTCTACAGAAAGTCAGACCTGTCCTAGAACTGCCGGAGGCCAGAGACTCATATCCTGGAGCACCATGCATCAATCTTTCCCATTCCCATTAAGTACATTACAACATCATGCTTGTTTGACTTCCTACTGCCTTTCATGTTTCAGGTAACAGGCTTCTAATAGTTTGAGTGGATTTCTTTTCAAGGTACTGAAATTAGAATTGAAGGAGATCAGGGCAGAGCAGGACCTTCTTTTCCGATTTATGAATTTCCTGAAACAAGAGGGTGCTGTACATGTATTACAGTTTTGCTTGACCGTAGGTAAGTAATTGTTAAAAAAAAGTCTACTGAAGCAATTTTCAAGGTCTTGCGTATTTATGATTTAGAAACTAACTAAGGTTAGGAACAGACAGTGGAACTAGATTTCTGCTGCAGATTTTTAATCCAGAATGTGGATGGGACTTTGTATAAATCCCAACTACAATAGACAATTTCATTGTGGCTATTGTGGAGTCAAGTCCCCTGGCCTAGCAATGACTGCAGCTCGGACTCATTTTCAAGCTTGGATAAAGTTGTACTAGGCTTTATTTATAAGGGGTGTCTTATTTTCAGGGAAACAGGGTAAGCGCTTGCTTTGACTTTTTTGATGAAGTATATTACAAAATGTACTGTGCACTACATTATTCACTTCTGAAGTAAGAAATTGGCTTTAAAGTTTTAGTAATGTTTTAATTCTTACAAATGTGATGTGTGGCTGTTAATGTTTTCCACAGTTTGGCTGTAATTCATATTCCTTCTTTGTGATATCTCTGCATTATATTTTAACATACACTGTAGTTTTAAGAGATAAGTGGTCATAAATACTATGTGTAATCCAATACTGTTTAATTTGCAGTGTATAAGTTTGGGAAAATGACGACTTGTTGTGTTTATTGAAGGTTGGATGGATGTTTTATTACTCTTAAAGGAAATCTGCTTTGAAAATCCACCATAATTAACCAGGGACACTTACTTATAGATCCAGGCACTGTGACTGTGGTAATTTTCTTTTATTATCCATGGTCTTTTTCGTTCTAAAAATTTAACTTTTAAAAATATGCTAATGAAACAGAAGGGCTCTGCGGATGTTACCAGAGCCCCTCCATGCTGTATCTTCACAGGCTGTTATACTGTGCAGGAGTACTTCCCCCTCCCCCTGCACAGAAGGCAGAGGAAGGGGAGACAGTGCAGCACGGAGGGGCTCTGGTAATTCCCCTAAAGCCCTTCTGTCTCATTAGCATAATTTTACTAATTGATTTTTTTAGAAGGAAGAGGCTATGGATAACAAATTTAAGAAGATTATACCACAGTCACGGTGCCTAGATCTATGGGTAAGTGTCCATGGTTTATCATGCTGGATTTTGGAAGTGTTGAGCTACCACTGTTACTGTCAGTGCTAGCAATGCTAGTAAGTCATTGCTGGGCTAGGTCCGAAGGTCAAGGGGCTTTGGTGTGGCTTTTCCATTTTTAAATTGGCACTTACTTTTAAATATTTTTCCCCTTAAGCTTAATAGACATTATTTTCTTTCTTATAGAGGAATTTAACGACAAGATTTTAAGGCCAGAACTGTCAGATGCTGAAATGCAGTCTCTCCATGAAGAGGTGAAAAAAATCTATCTTACGTATTGCTTGGAAGAAAGTATTGACAAGATCAGGTTTGACCCATTCATTGTGGATGAAATCCAAAGAAGTAAGTTGTACATGTTTCATTAAAATGCTTTACAACCAAAGAGTTTGTAACTTTTATTAGTAATAAAACTGGAAAATAATATTAAGTGTGAAAACTCCTATTCACTAGATACAATTGGTGAAAACCTGTTCTACAGACCTGCCTGCATTATATGATTCAGGAATAAAATAGGACTGCGTCCTTGATTCCCACTTTTTTTTAGACCTTTCACATCCACAGTTTAAAATATAAAACTGTCAGCTACCAAATGCTTAGAGGAGCTTTCTCATTAAAGAGTCTTGTCCTCTATCCACTGGGAGGATGGGTTTCAGGTTGCTGGTTTCTCAAATGCTGGGACCCCCAGCGAATGGGGGACCTAATATTTCATTCAGTTTTCTAGGGGGGCTAAATAAGTGGGTGTCCAATTAGTGAGAAGAAGGGATAAGTGTATTTTTTATGGAATAGAAAAAATTCTTGAAATATCTGATTTTCATGCCCATTCTTAGGAACAAATGTTTGTAGGAACACAAGCTCTTGTTAATTTGCCGTTGTAAGGTAGCCTGATCATGGTGCGGTCCTAACCACCCCTATTCTTGTTATTAAAAATAATAGCATGTATGTTTGCAGCTTATAAAGTTCAAATGTGGCTTAACAAAACTGCGCATGAACTATCACACTCGCTAACTGCATGAAATTTTATCTCTCTCTACTATTCCATCCTATGTCCTCCTCCCGTCTGTTATCCAGCAAACACCAGATATATACCAAGCCCCAGGCTTCTCTGCAGTCCCACTGGCCCAGGACTTTGTATATAAGATGGCGGTTGATGACTTGTTCAAGTATCAGCATTTTTATTTATTTATTTAAATGATTTTATTCTGTTCCCTTATAAAGAATGGCTGGACCATTATACAAGATCTTATACTTCTTGTCAACACCTTCATCCTCATAGACTGTAAGCTCTTGTGAGCAGGGCCCTCACTCCTATTCTTCCTTATGTCTGTTTGTACTCTGTAATGTAGCATTTTATTGTATGTCCCCTATGATTTGTAAAGCGCTACGGAATATAATGGCACTATATGATTAAAGATTATTATTATTATTAAGCATTTGGACAGGTTACATTGTGTGAAGATTCCTAAAATTGACTTCAGCTTATATACAAAGCCAGTGCCTGTTTCCCCGCTTATTGCATTTTTAGGGCAGTATTATGGGCTGCATATTGCCTTGTGAAGACAAAAATATACTTCGACCGTCAAATACGTTATGTGGAGGAGCCATATTCACAGCAGCAATCTTACCATTTAGTTTGCAATGTCTCTGTCTCTATGTTTTAAATCCCTGTCAAAATCTGAAAGATATTTCACAAATGCTCCCTCCATAATGTTTTTATAGTGTGTATTTCTGCCTCTTAGTATCAATGTAATGTTTGTTTGTTTTTACATTGGATTTGTAAACTTTTAACTTTTGTGTTTAGTTGCAGAAGGCCCCTACAATGAAGTGGTGAAGCTTCAGACTATGAGATGCCTGTTTGAAGCCTATGAGCACGTCCTCTCCCTCCTTGAAAATGTTTTCACGCCCATGTTTTGTCACAGCGATGAGGTAAATGATGGCATTCTATCAAAAAGTGGATCGATAGGCACCTTATTATAGAATGCAGGATTATCAGCATTAAAAAATATATATTTAATTTGTATATGCAGTATGTAATTTATTAAAGATAATTATATCTGGAGCCTGGTATGGACATTACTGCACTAGTGTTAATTATTGCTACTAGTTTTACGCCTATTTTAACACCTTTCTCCCTTAGTAGCACAAAGGTTAAAACCTACAGGTTGTCTATATGGGTGCTGCTGCACATCTCATCTGACGCCTCTCTGATAGTTGCTTTCAGTCTCCCTATATTCTCTTTGATCTCCAGAAATTACTGCACAGGATAGGGCCTAACTTGCTCAGTGATGACCCCCGCAGATCACGAAAACGAGGGGTTCGATGGGGTCCCACGTGCCTCCGTCGGACCCCTCGTCCTGTGGATTGGGCCTATCCTTTGTTTGTGGGAAAACCCCTTTAAAGCCTAGCTTGGGTTTGCATAATGAACAACAACAGAGTTTAGATCAGAGTATATGATATAAGTTTAAATCACTATTTCTTGCTACCTTTTTGCATCTCTCTGTATTTTCTGTCAGTATTTTTTTTATTAAGCAAATGGCTTTTTCTGTGTCTGGCAGGAGTGTAAATAGTGTAGATGGGGGCCAACTGAAGAATGACTGGGTGATACACAGAAAATGTTGGCTAAATTGCCATGATGGCACTTTCCTAGCATCCAACCAAACAAACATGCCTTGATCGCAAATTGGAACCTAATGTCTATGCCCAGCAATAGTTTTGTAGCCTGCAGTAAAATTCATTTATTTATTATTTTTTAATTCCAAAGTATTTTGTGTCTTTTTGCCCCAGTATTTTAGGCAGTTGCTTGAAGGTGCAGAGTCGCCGACACGCAGTTCAAAATTTAACAGGTATGTTTTAGGCTTATTATATTACATAAGAAATAGTCATCTGGGACCTGTGTGTAAAGGGTTCATCTTTCAGATAAAAACAAACTACTTGGCTACATCATTATTCTTTTTCCAAACGTTTGTTCAGTATTTAAATTGAATTTGAAAGAAAAAACTACTATGACACCGGAAGTTGCGAGACATCAATTAACGGGGTTCTTGCCTAGCAACATGTTTTTACTTTTATTGGTGTCCAAGCTAAACCTCTGAAACTAATATGGTGACATGTCTTTCCCATTGTAAGAAAAGAGGAAACCGTGCTTTTAACATATTGATTATATATACTTATTGCAGAAATAGCCTCAGTTTGGAGGATATACGGTGAGTTCTCACCCTGCATGTTGGGATTGCTTCACTGTTTAGTTATGTGGTCGCATTTTCTGTGCTATGTCTCTTGTGTAAATTCTTGGTCTCCATTGGAAATTGTGTCCTATTTTATACCTTTTACACTAAATGCATTCATGACAAAAACATCACCATCAGTACAATGTGATCAATCCTGGCATTTAAATGCCAGTCTTAACATTCCTCACACTCCAGTGCCCATATCTACTAAGAGTCTCTGGCCTCTTAGTAGATCCAGCCTAAATCTCCACTAGGTTGAACCTGTTTAGACTGGGCCTGACGGACATTTCTTCTAAAGTTCACACACATTCCCCAAAGTAGTGTGCGGGGCAGAAAAGCCGCAGAATTGGCGGGGATGGGGAGGTTTGCGAAAACTAATAGAGAAGGTAAAGTAAATATCCCCAATGACTAGTACAAGTGATGTAGAAGCCTTGGTTACTTCATTACTTTATTTGTGGAGATCCCACATTGTCCCAGCAGAATATCATTTTATAAAATTCCATTTTAAACATTTTTTTTTTGACAATAATGAGTCATATTTGCCAACCTAACATACTCCTGCCACTACTATTAGACTTGGTATCAAATTTTAAAAATGAAGATAAAAAAATTAACCAGTGTCTATAACTGATCAAACATAATCAATTGTTTCATAGAACTGTAAAAAAACAGTGATTAAAACCAGATAAAAATGTGTAAGCAGTACCACAGTTTATGGGTTGAACCCAGGAGAACAAAACCGCTCAGGAGTAGGGCCCTACTCCTAAGCAGTCAAAATGAATGTATACGGTGGTCTTGGTAATGTAAAACTATATACTCTGTATTCCTTTTGCAGTTATGCATCCAGAAAAGTAACACCATTTTCAAATGTAGATGGTATATTGATGAGACAGGTATATGTGCCCACAATTACAGTAAATGTAATGAGCTGGGGGACAAAAGGAAGGCAAACATCTGGAGAAGCTTTTCCTAACAAAAACTTGCTGTGCATGCCTTTAACTGTGTACATACTTATATAAAACTCCAGGCACAAGTGCGCCAAGTAACTCAGAACGTCAGAGCCACTGGAGGAGCTGGCTATTGACCATCCAGACCCAGCGCCACCCCCATCATATCCATCTAGGTTGTGAGTACAATGTGCATTTACTGAAATCGTGAGCATAATATACATACATGTACCATCAATATACCATCTACATTTGTAAATATTGTGACTTTACCGATTATATCATGGATGCATAAAAAAATGGACTTGAATGACTTCAAAAGGAAGAGAGAGTACATAGCTTTACATTAACAAGACCACCATGTGTATTCATTTTGAACACGTAGGAGTAGGGTCCTACTTCTCAGTTGTATTGTCCTCCTGGATTCAACCTATAATCTTTGGTATTACCTACACAAACTTTTTTTTAATCTTGATACTATTTTATCTGTTTAATCTGTTTTATAGACCCTTTTATTTTTTATCTTTATTTTCATTTTAATTATAAATATTTGAAATATTTATATATCTGACTTTTATTGAAGTCAGAGTCTTCATTGTAGCACATTTTTGGGCCATAGCAGAGAAAAGAAGGTGCCACTGATCAAACTATCTCATATTTGCCAACCAGTAAAAGGCATTTTTGTTTAGACCTTTGCAACTTGTAACACTAATGGGGCATGGCCGCATTAAAAAGGTTGTGGCATACATTATTCATTGTAAAATCATCTATTTTTTATCATGTAAATGAGGCTGGTCACATGGCCAGAGGCAGTGATGTCACCCCTGTTACCCCTCCCCTCTCCTCCCCCTGCTCATGTCTGTGTGTAATGTATAGTAAAGTATTGCTAGTGTGTGTGCTGTATCTGCTGACATGCTGCATCCTCCTAATATACAGGTGAGAGACACAGACATCAGCTACACAAGTACCTGACATGTTCTGCTGTAACATGGCTGCCTGGAGCTGTCGTATCTCTCCTAAACACACACACAGGCTGCAGGGGGCGTGGCCACCAGTATCAGGAAGCACATCATTATACAGGCTGTCAGTCATGCACTGGGGGTGTGGCTGTGCCTCCCACTCATGAATAAGGTGGACAGCTTGAATATGCTAATGACTCATTGGACATTTCACAGGTCATTTGCATACAGCTTTAGGACCTCATTGCTAAGGTTTACAGGCATGTAGAGGGACAATGAAGGGATAGAGGCAATGCTCTCTAATGGCAGTTTATGAAAATATATTTAGTTTAGGGGGGTTATTTTGCATAACAGACCAATATATCAGAAGAATATTATTTTTGCATGACTGGTTCTCTTTAAAAGGTGATTTATCCATGAATGGAACCCTGTGACACAGAAAATACAGTCTAATCTGGTTTTGAATAACTTTTCATTTTTTTATCTTAATTTTAGAAATAGTTATAAGCTTTATTACAAACTAATTCTGGTTAGAAACAAAACACTCACACATCTAGTTGGTGTTCCTTCAATCTTTTTCTGTACAGAGTAATTTCAGTATTTTTCCGGAGTATATTTTTGTTCTATTGTAAGAGATATATATTCTTCCTTATTGGCCATGCCGGCAGCCATGGGAGGATAGAGGAAAGGGGGAGGAGAGCTGGAGGACAGGAGGAGGATGTTGGAGGACACAGGAGGAGGATAGAGGACAGGAGGAGGATGCTAGAGGATAGAGGACTGGGGCGGCTGGAGGCTAGGAGGAAGATAGAGGACAGGGTTGGCTGGGGGACAGGAGGAGGAGGCTGGAGGAGACTGGGGGACCAGAGCAGGAGACTGTCGCAGGAGGAGGAGGCTGGGGGACAGGAGAAGTATAGAGGATAGGAGGAGGAGGCTGGGGGACAGGAGGCTGGAGGACATGAGGAGGAGGAGGAGGTTGGAAGACAGGGGCCGCAGGAGGAGGATATAGGACAGGAGACCACAGGAAGAGGATGGAAGACAGGAGGCCACATGATTAATATGGAGGACAGGCAGCCTCAGGAGGAGGACAGGAGGCCACAGGAGGAGGATGGAGGACAGGAGCTACAAGAGGAGGCTGGAGGACAGGAGGCCAAAGGAACAGGATGGAGGACAGGAGGAGGCTTTAGGACAGGACGCCACGGGAGGAGGATGGAGGACAGGGGGAGGCTTTAGGACAGGACGCCACAGGAGGAGGGTGGAGGACAGGAGGAAGCTGGATGACAGGAGCTGCAGGAAGATGGAGAACAGGAGGAGGCTGGAGGATGTGAGCTGCAGGAGGGGGACGGAGGACAGGAGGCCACAGGTGGAAGATGGAGGACATGAGCTACAGGAGGAGGATGGAGAACAGGGGATACAGGAGGAGGATGGAGGACAGGAGCTACAGGAGGAGGCTGGAGGAAAGTAACTACAGGAAGATGATGAAGGACAAGGGGCCACAGAATGAGGAGGATAGAGAACAGGGACCACAGCGTGAGAGGAGGGGTAGGCGTACAGATAGTATTATGTGCAAGTATAGGGAGATTAAATAAAAAGTGGAAAACTAAATGTAAAGTGAGGATAAAATTAAAGAGGGGTTTTATATGTTGCAGAGTTGTATTAGGGGTAATTATACGGGTCCATTTATTGCCAAAGTAAGGTGCATTTACATGACCTATTATATGGAATCCCAAATTTCTAATAAGTTGGTCCCCTGTTTGTATGTATGACGGAGACAGAGGAAGGAATGACACCAATCATATGTTGCCTTTTTATCTGTCACTGTATTCTTCTTTGTAAGCCCTTACATATATTGCAGGCCCCAAGAGACTGTTCACCAACAATGAGGCTGTTTTTGCCTACCTCCTTTTTTATATGCTGATTCTTTGTATGTTTAAAGAAAATATTCCATAAAAATGTAAATTGAGTGGGTTTTTTAAACTATTCATTAATCTGCTCAGCTCGCCATCGTCAAGTGAGTGATGGGTTTGGGATGTTCAGAAGCATGTTCTATAATCTAGTAGACCAAAAGTAGCACTACAAAGCCATGATAGGTGTGTAGCCTCCCAACATTTACCAACTGCAATAATATCAAAAATATATCTACCGTCCAAAACACATCGTTCCCCTTGCAGTCAAATCCTTGCAAGGCACAGTTTCCACCAATAATTGCAAGTGGATAAGTGATATCTCCTAAAGATCCCAGGACAACCGCATTGGCTCCATCTGCAACCTAAACAATTGTGAAAGAGACAAATTACAGACGTGGAGTTAGTATATGATATAGACCAGAATTGAAGCTATACACAAATGAAACTCATATGTTAACCATGTAAAAATGATTGGGATTTCCCATGTTTTAGGTCACTCAACCTATGTCCCTTACTATACAGAAGTTTACAGATGCTGTCATTACTTACTGTTGCGGCTCACAATCTAAATACCTTATTGGTATGTCTTTGGAAATACTGAACTATAAAACATATCAACAAACTGATTTAAGCATAATATACAACTACACCCGCCCCACAGGTTTACACAAGGGTTATTTGAGGCCGATCCTATTCATAACAATATGGTATAGTAGAGGTTAAAGTTGAGGCAAAAATCCAGAAATATGTAATAGTCATTGATCAAATGAATGTGTCATACTTAATATCATTCGCTCAGAATGGGAAAACAGCATGAATAGCATGAGCAATCAACTGTTCAACTACTAGACCATCCAAGCAGAGTGAATGTTTAAGATGTTCACATTGTGGGGCAGATTTATCAAGCAGTCTGAAAGTCAAAATATTCCTAGTTGCCCATGGCAACCAATTACAGCTCAGCTTTCATCTTACCCATGAATATTTTAAAGGGGAACTGTGATTGGTTGCAACTGAGAATATTCTGACTTTCAGGCAGCACAATAAATCTGCCCCTGTATGTCCTCAAGGAGGACTAAAATATATCTGTAAAAAATAAATTGCTAGAATGATAATTTTAAAACGCCTTTGTCCCAACTTTAAAAATTTAGGGAGAGATTTATTAAGCTGCCTAAGAGTAAGGATGTGCTAAGTTGTCCATGACAACCACACAACCATTACAGCTCAGCTTTCATTTTACCATTGCTCATAAATATTTTAAAGGGGAGCTGTGATTGGTTGCCATGGGCAACTAAGCACATTCTTACTCTTAGGGTAAATTACAACAAGTATATTATTGGAAACCAGATCTCAATTTCTGTATGTTACCTCTTTAAAAAACAGGTCCGAGTTGTTATGGACATCATAAGCCAAGAGGTTGGTTTGGGTTCCCACTATGAGCGAGTCACAGCCCAGCTGAGGGTCCAGGACTCCAGCGGTTAGACAGCTGACACTTTGGTTAATGTTCAGCAGAGAGATATCCGAGTCTTGAGTGCTCTGTACTAAGCGGTTTGCAGAGAAACGTTGGCTACGAGCATGGGGGTTATGTATAAAAACCTAGAAGAAACATATACAGATACATATACGAGAGACTATGCAACCATTGTTCATGAATTCAGTGCTAGGGCAGTTGCCATTTTGGAGGTGGACCCTTCCAAACTCTGGCCCTGCCCCACGGCACAGTTGATCTGGGGCAGTGGAGACAAAGTTTCCCATCACCCCAACAAAGAAGAATGAATAATAAAAACCCATAAACGCCACATCCTATAGCTCTGTTAAAATCCAATCCTTCCAATGTATATGGTCAGGTGTGAGTTTTGTAACGCCTTGTCCTCATGTGCACTTAGGACCCAGCTCTCTCTGGCCAGACATGACTTCTAGGCATTGTATGGCACCAGGTATAAGTACCAAGTAAACTACTAATACATGGTCCCCATTAACTCACCAAATGCTGTCCTCAGCCCTGAAGAAAAGCACTTAGACATATTGGGGCACATTTACTTAGCCGTCCCGTCGCGTTCTCCGCTGTGCGAGGATTCGGGTCTGCAGAGATTCACTAAGATCGTGCGGCCAATTTCCTGCATGTGTTGCTTCCCCAGCTGAGGTCCGCAGGAGTTCACCTTCTTCTTCCTGTTGCATGTGAGTGCTGATGTTGCGACACAATTTGGTTTTTAAATTCCACGGTTTGTCCAAATCAGTTGGGGCTTCCCACGCCCACCCCAGCCCGATTTGTGTCACATGCAAGCCGGCCCCGATGCGCCACATTCCGACCGCGTGCACCAAAAACCCAGGGCAATTCAGCGCAAAACAGAAAAAAAAAACACGAAAATGCGGCATTTGGACCCTTAGTAAATGTGCCCCACTGTATATTGTATATTACAGCAATATAATGGAAGGAATATAAACTGATTGCTTAAAACCACATGAAACTGCAAATTAATTAATGAACATAGCAAAATAAGACTTGGAGAACACATAGGTTGATGCATACCTTTCCAGCTTGGGTAGCTGCAGTCAAACATGGGTGCGTCCCATCATATTTCCCAACGGTCACCATGCGGGGGTTGATTTTGTGATTCAACTTCAGGGTAAATATTGGAACAAGCATGATGACTCCTAGCAAACAGATAACAAGATGTGCACAAAATATCACAGAAGATTATTATGAAATTCTAAAACTTGATGACTTCAAATTGGGAAAGGTCTCCAGTGATAGCCGATGACTAAAGGCAGCAGTTCTGGTAACTGCACTCATTTTGGGAACTAAGAATGCTTTTTATTCCCACCAAAATAGCATCACTGTTGTTCAAAGGTTATGTCTGGTACTAACGTAAACCCTAAGGACTACAATTACACCAATCTTGTGTCAAAACCTTTTTCTCTCTCTCTTTCTCCCCCTGACCTCCTTCCCCACCCATTCTCCCTTACACTATATAGCTCAATTGATACAGTAGCTGGTTATGTATCTGATGAGATTGTGTTATACTCCCCCCTGCGAGGGGCATTTGTTGTGCCGATTCTATTGTAAGGCGTCTCTATGCTTCCTAATGAATAAAGTTCCCATTTGACACCATCTCCCAGCGCTTATAATGCTGAGAGATAGGGAGGAGCCGTCCCCCATGCCGCTGTAAGCTCCCTCTGTGCAGCTTCTGTGGCCCTGTAAACAAACAGGGGCACGGATCAGACAGACCGCGGTGCGGGACATCAGCGGCGCCGGAGGAGGTAAGTACACATTTATTATATTTAAATGGCCTGCCCCAACCCGCCCCTAAGTAACACTTTAAACCCGGATAACCCCTTTAAGGGTTCATTCACATGGGCGTATGGGAGACGTATGTACGGCTGCATGCTTGCGGCAGTAAATACGTCCCCCATAGATAGCAATAGGCGTACAGGCGCCATGCATCTCTATGGAGAAAAGAGGGGTCATCCCTCCTCCTCTCCAGCGTGCCAGACAGGCACACGTTCATATGAATGTAGCCTAAGAATGGAGGGGTCAATTCCCTGCAGAATCACTTAAAGCAGCCACTACACAAAGAACGCTGCTGGAATTATTGACGGACAGGGACCCCTGTAACACCCTGATACTTTATACATTTTGCACAACTTTGCATACTTATTATACAATATTTATAGCATTGGTATATTTAGTTTCTATGTTCTATTATACTATAAAACTATTTACAATTGGCGCATGTTTAAAGCACAGGACCAAGAGCAGTAGAGATATGGCTTGTATCTGTCACCTATAGGCAATTATGGCTATTATTCCGTATATCGATCACTCCAACTATTAAATTGTCCATAATTAAAGTGAAATGTATGAGATTACTAGATTAAGGCTACCTGCATATGAACGTTGCAAAATTTAACTGTGAAAAATGGAGGCAACATTCTTTTTTTAAGGCTAATTTGCATTCAGTAGAAATTGACCAAATGAACCACTACTAGTATCCTGTCAAGAAGATTATCACCTTCTAGATCATGTTTCTGTCATGGCCCAGTGTGGTGTCATCATCCGGAAGGTCAACTTTAAAGTAAGATGTTAATTGGTTGCATGAAATCATGCAGGAGGAAAGTATAGAAACTGAAGTCAAGGTCTCCCCACCTCCAAACTCCTCTTCTGTTGTTCAGGAGAGCCGATTAGTGTTGGCCCTGAGGGCAGGGTTGTCAATTACAGTGAAGTGGACATTCTGAAGTAGGGAGAGCTTGACATCAGTGCTAATCTCTCCTCTCCGGTGACTTTATATATAAATATTTCTTTCTACCTCCTCTGACTTTGCTCTGAAAAGGGGAGTGGTTTCCGTGGTGTGTCTTTTTAATTTCTTTTGGCTCTGGAAAGTGTCGGGAAGTAGAGCAAAAGAAACCTACAATCGGAAGTCTGTCGAGTCACAGCTCTCTGCCTGTGAAAGTTTGGGTGCTAATAATCTGCAGGACACAGTTGGCTCCGCCCTCTGGCTATTATTTTGCACACTCCTTGTAGATGGCTGTGGGGTTTCAGAAGACAATTGATCCCCACATTTAGATTTCTGCTGCTCTCCATTCTTGTGTCCAATTCCAACTGGACATGCCATCGGACCAGGTCAGCCAGGATTGGTCGCGGTCACATGCTCCGCTAAGCGTTCGTTCATAACGCGACACTAGTGCACAGGGCGCGGACCTCGGCCCGAACGCATGCGTTTCCAGGGAAACGCATGCGATTGGCTTATCAATCGCATGCGTTTCCCTGGAAACGCATGTGTGTTCGCGCCGAGGACCACCCCCTGTGCTCTAGTGTCGCGTTATGAACGGACGCCTAGCAGAGCGTGTGACTGCGGCCATACATTTTTTTCTGGCTGCGGTATCTGTTGCTGCAGCTCCTCGGTAGCCTGTTCAGCAAATTCTCCAACTGCTGCACACAGAGAAAATGTCCCAGGGACAGGAATATTATTTTCCACATCGGCCACAAAATTACCTCATTACTAACAGCTAGTAGAAAACCAAACAGGCGGAGGTAACAACACTTTATAGAAATGTCCGCCTATGCATTTTCAAACCTAGTTAAATCATGAACTGCACACAGCGTAAACTTATAATTAGGAAGCGCCAGTGCATTTCAAAACGCAGGTGAATGCAGCCAAAATGTTGATTTTTTGGATGTTGCCACTACAATGGGCCACGAAGGAAAGGAAACATGAACTGGAAGAAACTGAAATGTAAGCACATTAGACAATATATTGGTAGTGGTTTATAAGTTACATTTCTGCTGACAGATCAGTCGCATGCTCCAATAAAAAAAATGGTTGCAGCTACTGATCCATTCAAAGATATTGCATTAAGTGCAGCCACGTGCCATCTGTTTGCCCCCATGTGTGAGCATTGCAGCTCAAGCGCATCACCTCCAGGAATGAATCCTGTCTTCATATCACATTCAAGAATGAATTAAAATATGCTGAGCAGGTTATTAATTTGTGGCACATACAGTATATTAAAAAAAAAACACTTCTAACAAATATGCAGGCATGGATTTTTCCACTTCTGCTGTTCTTAAGGTGTGTGGCTCAACTGGGTCACATTTTGCCAAAGAAAATATGGTTCCAACTCTAGGATAAATGTGTAAACAATACGTCCTTTCTGTATATGCCAAAGAATGAGTGACATTATGCCAGACACAGTTGTGCAGCGTGGGCATACACATAGAGAAGGATTTCACAATAAACAGGCGTGAGCTTGGGGAAAGGAAAAAAAAGAAAACAAAATACCATTTAAGAGGAATGTGCTATAGATGGAATATCTGTATGTACATCGCTCCACTGAAAGACAACGCTTAGCCTTTTTTTTTTTATAAGTGTCCAGTGATAATAATCTCTACTCAATATAAATCACATAACTTCTAGGAAGATCAGTTAGGGCGCTGTCCCACATTGCGTTTTGGCAGGGTTTGCAAACGCAAACACAGACCAAACCGGGCGGGCCGCAAAACACCGGCGGCTCGTTCCCGATCGCAGGCGTTTCCATAGAAACGCCTATGCAGTCAGGTTGCCCTGGTGGGTGCAGCTTGGTCTGCGTTTGCAAACGCAGTCAAAACGCAACGTGAGACAGTGCCCTTAACTTGTTTTGCCTCCAGAAGAGCAATTATTGTATTAGTTTTATCACGTATCATGTAATATGTATCATAGCTAGAAAGAGCAAGTTGCCTGTCAGAGAACATCTTCAGAGATTTGGAGATTAAAGGAGATCTCTGGACCAAACTGGACCGTAACTGTGTTATGTGGATCTGTTGTAATGACATGGCCATGTCAGTTTTATTAGCCAGGTACTTTGTTCTGAAACGCATTTTAAGTTTCACATTGATACCTCAGTAGTAGGTAACTGAAGTCACATTAGCCACCAAAATGTGCCCAGCCAGTGACCTGCAGTGTATGGTAGCAGCACTGCATACAAGAAAGTCCTACAAACCTCGTCTATAAGCTGGCATCTAACCTGCAGCACAATATGCCCTGCACCAGGGGCATAACTACAGTGGTAGACACCATAGCAGCCAATATGGGGCCCGCAGTGTCAGGGGGCCCGGTCATCTCACCTGACACTAAAGAATGGAGGATCTGTACCATTATATACAACCCCTTGTCTCTGGAGCCACTTAATAGCTTTTTGTCAGAGACACATTATTGGGGGGGGGGGCATCTAAGTTCTGTCTATAGGATATGTCCCTATGAGGATATAGGGGCTTCCAGGAACAGCTATGCCCCGTGGTACATGAGCACCACACCTATATTCTGGCTGTCTGTGGTATTGCAGCATGGCTCCATTGAAGTGAATGGGACGGAGTTGCAATACCATACATAAGCTGCAGGCAGATGTGGAGCAGCCATGTTGGTTAGGGTCAGGTATAACCCCGGGCAGCTGTGGCGCAGTCAGGCGCTCTATGCAAACTGCGCTGCGGCATGTTATGTGTCCTCCTGTCTCCATAGCAACCCAAACTGCCCGCTGCAGCGACTTTCTGTGTCCTGTCACTGTGTCCCCTGAAGCTTCCCTGCTAGTCCTGCTCCCACATCACACGTGACCCCCATCACCCTGCTCTGACTGTAACATCACCTCATACAGATAGATACACTTACCGGAGACAGATGAAGGATTTTACCGGGCTATAGGACCTGTGGTGACGTCACGACCATGTGATAGGTCACATGTGTGGGAGGAGTCAGGCCCTGGTGGCTTATAAGAAGTGACAAGAGACAGTGGATGAGCAGAACTGATACAATGCACCATCTATGTGTATTGTCACTATAGGCAGTAAAATGTGCGTGCACACCAGGGCTCGGGGTAGACCAGAAGACCTAGCTCTCTATACAAACACTGAGTGCTACTACATACATGGCAGACAACAGCGCATCCCAGACAAGTGATGTGAGAGGGAGGGCAGAGCCTCATAGAAAGACACACACCAGAGGGAGACGGGTTTAATCCTCTTATTCCCCATCAGTGTCCTGGCTGTACCAGAGCTTATAGGCAACATGCAGCAAATACGTGAGCTCAGCCTATACACCCTTCCCAACGCCATGATGGAATAGTATGTCAGGAAGAGGTTAAACTCCCAGCCCACTCAGGCCAGGGGTGGCATTTCCTTTCTAGAATTACTTCATTTATGTGAAATCTCACCCATTTCTCCTCTAAAGCCATGTGAAAATGAAAGGAAGAGAGTCATATTTGCTTTACATGGAGGGCTCCAGATTTCGGTAGTCTCCTGGGTGGCAGAGCCTCTGTGGGCCCTTTTGCAGTGACCTCACGTGACAGCATTAACATTTCTGAAACTAAAACAGTTTCCGGTTCCCTAAAATATTCCATAGTTTATTATACCAAACAGCCCCCTTATTTTATATACAGCCGACTTATGGTTGTTGTAGAATTTTTTATTTTATATAAAGCCCCCTTCAATCCCAAGGATTCCTTATGTACAGCCTTATGTGCCCCCCCCCCCCCCATCAGCCGTTAGCTCCGGCACTTGCCCAGTGCTGCCACCGGCCCTAGCACGGGGAGTGTCATTTCAGAAGCCTCCATATTTGGTTCTTTAGTAACTAGAGGCATGCTTTTGCACTATAGAAAGATTAACAAAATGCACCTCGGCGCGTGCGCCAGTTTTTTCTGGCTTTGATCTGCGCATACGCGGTGAAGCTCTATTTCGAGCTCCCGCGATCTTTAGGCAGTTCTCATTTACCGTTTGACGCATGCGCGCATATTTTATATGCCAGTGCGACTGATAGACATTTCTGGGGGCTAATCAGTCGCCAGCTACTTTATCTTCACTTCCCTTTGTGTGTCGTCATGTCTGCAGGACACCTGTATCCTAATTGCTCTCTATCTTCCTATTGGTTCAGAGTGATATATAACCCATGACTCACCTGAATCTGACACTCCCCTTGAGAAAGCCAGTGGGCGAAACACGTGTTGGGGCTACACAGTGCACACCCGGTATCCTGGTATGGTAATGACTTTCTAGTATTGTTTTAGAGCCGTTCATGTTAGCAAGCTAAGGCTTGTATATAGCTGTTTTCTACCTCTAGTTACTAGGTCTCCTACTCCATACGGATTCATTTTATTCCCTATGGCACTTTGCTTATTCTATATGTGGCTATGCACTGTTTTTAATCATGTATTCCCATTGTATAACTACCATGCTATGTAAATTTGCTGTTATTAATAATTTTTTGCATAACTAATAAAATTTATTTAATATTTACAATTGTTTGTGAGCATAGTACCAATTTGTATTTTTTGATACTTACATTTTGGGGCACAGGATTTTGCAGTGGCATTTGGATTTGGTGCCCATATCCTTAGCTCCCCCATCTGTTGGATTTGAACATTCTGTAAATGTAAACTAAGCAAACAAATAGGATGTGTGGCTATTTAGAGTTACAGACATAAATTATAGATTTACCCTTTAATATGAGATACTTTGATACATCTGCCACAGTTTGAAGGGACCCTAGCATCTCCACAAGTATTATAATTTTGATATATTGTTTCTGTTCATTAAGTTATGTCTGAGACATTTCTATATTTTAATATACATGCTAATGAAGCTGGTGGTGTACCAATTTGTTACCATAGTACCTGGAGCACTGCTATTCCTGCCTGGACAACTAGATTTCTCAGCCCCATGTCTAAACCTAGTGCCGTAAGGAAAAACTGTGAGCACATCCTATTCTAATCCATGTTTGTGACTCCCATAGAAATCAAGGGGACTGCAAAAAAAAAAATGGATTGCCCACAGTAGTATTAGGTTTTCTGTCCGTTTTTCTCATTGGTTGCTAGGCAACAAGTACATGACATGACTGGCCTTACTCTATCATGGATTGCATGTGGATCAACTTTGTGGACACACACTATAACACGGGTAAAACACGAGTTGCACACAGCCAACAAATACAACCATTGCAGCTGCAGATTGCGGACATCGAAAAACAGTGTTAGTGTGCAGGTAGCCTAGGACTGTCGTTGTAACCTTTAGGCGCTATTAATAAATATGTCCTCGTGTCATAACTCTATACCTGCTGGGGACAGGTAGAGAGTTTGAAGCATGCAAAGGTTAGTTAACTACCAAGAATATTTACAAAAGTTAAATGAATTACATTACATGCCCAGAAAGTTGATTGAGATTCTTGTCACACAAATTATTGTTTATCTTGTTTGAGAAGATACTTTTTTGTGTTCGGCAATACTGTCATGTTTGCTACCAGTGGTAAAAAAAAGGATACAGCTCCCTATTTTACAGCCATATACTGCCTTTACATAGAACTGTATGAGATAAAGAAATAATTTCAATGCATATGTGTGGCTATTTAGAGTTACAGACATAAATTATAGATTTACCCTTCAATATGAGATACTTTGATACATCTGCCACAGTTTGAAGGGACCCTAGCATCTCCAAGTATTATAATTTTGATATATTGTTTCTGTTCATTAAGTTATGTCTGAGAAATTTCTATATTTTAATATACATGCTAATGAAGCTGGTGGTGTACCAATTTATTACCATAGTACCTGGAGCACTGCTATTCCTGCCTGGACAACTAGATTTCTCAGCCTCATGACTAAACCTAGTGCCGTAAGGAAAAACTGTGAGCACATCCTATTCTAATCCATGTTTGTGACTCCCATAGAAATCAAAGGGGCTGCAAAAAAAAAAATGGATTGATCACAGTAGTATTAGGTTTTCTGTCCGTTTTTCTCATTGGTTGTTAGGCAACAAGTACATGACCTTATGGACTGGCCTTACTCTATCACGGATTACATGTGGATCAACTTTGTGGACACACACTATAACACGGGTAAAACACGAGTTGCCAACAGCCAACAAATACAACCATTGCAGCTGCAGATTGCGGACACTGAAAAACAGTGTTAGTGTGCAGGTAGCCTAGGACTGTTGTTGTAACCTTTAGGCGCTATTAACCCCTTAACGCTCTGCGCCGTAGCTCTACGGCGCAGAGGTATAAGGGATGTATGAAGAGGGCTCACGGGCTGAGTCCTCTTCATACAAAGGGGGGGGTTTTTGCATATTGCACAAAACCCCCACCGCTAATAACCGCGGTCGGTGCTTGCACCGATCGCGGCTAGTAACCCCTTCAACGCCGCCGGCAAAGTCGACGGCGGCGCGCGGGCGCCGCCATCTTTTCGATCGCCACGCCCCCGAACGTCATCGGGGGGCGGCGATCGGTTACCATGGTAGCCTTGCTCTCTTTAGTAACAATTGTTATGTTTTTGTTCATAAGGAGATCCATATTCCATCCTGTCTTTGAGGCTGACTTTGGGTTTATTGCTTCTTTCCCTGTATATGTTTATACAACATTGACCAGTTTTAATTGTTTCTGCCTTGATAGCATTCTATTATCACTATTTTCTAACAGAACAGTTAATCAATTCCTGCACAGTGCATCTTTCATTATCTAGCTGAAGGTGAAAGTAAATAGAATTAAAGGTATATTCTAAAAATATTCACAACACTGCCAACACAATAAATTAAACATTGTGGGCATAATTTTATAGATCTGTGCAAGTTACATATACTTACAGCAGTTTGGCTGGAATAGACTAAAGGTGGCAAACTCCTTTAAACATTTCACTCCAGTGAAGGCAGTATGTCTGGCTCCTGCATCATGATGCACAATGCATGACCAGTAAATAGATGCCATGCCCAGTGCTGTTACCCTAATGCATCTTTTGTCTTAACATGGCTGCCTGGATGACACAGTTGTCCCATAACATGTTGTCTGTATACACATGTTCCAGATTGTTGTTGTGACTGCAAGTATTTGTGACACTTGCTGTGGTCTTGCCTTTGTGGCCTTTCATACTAACTGCTGTTTTTATTAATGTTTTTTTAAACTATTTTCAGGCACGATCCCATAAGGTAAGGTATTGTTGTTCAAATTTGGAAAAGATGTTTGGAGTGGCATTCTAGGCTGCCTTTTTTGTTCTGCATCATTTTTGTGTTAAACTTACCCATAGTTTCCCGTTATAGGGGCCAAGGCCAAAGGATTGTAGATTGGCTTCTGTTGAGCAGCAATGTTCTGCTGTTGCGGCATCAGCAAGCATGCTACTAGTGTCCAAGGTTTTTGTTTGTGAATCCTCAGAGGATGTTTCACCAGCACTTGTGATCCTATTATAAATGTTTGTTCTGGCGCTGCTGGTATTATTTCTCTCACCAATCCCTGATCCCATATATTTCTTATATTATCCCCTTATTTCTATTAGTTTCAGCACCCAATATTCTTATTGACTTCCTACTGGAAGGGTGGTGGTATCAAGCAGTCTTCTCTAGCCAAGGATTAGCCATCTGACTTTAAAGAGGCCAAATAGAATATTAGGTGCTGGGACTAATGTTATGGTGGGCCAGGGGCTAATGTGCATGCATAAGACCTCTATGTAGCAGCATTAAATAATATAAATCCTAATTGTAATGTAATTTTTATGTGTCTCAGGACAACTCAGAAAAGAGGAGGGGAACCCTCAGGAATCGGGAAGATTGGCAGTAGGATAAAAGGAGTATTTAAGAGCACAACGATGGAGGGAGCCATGTTGCCAAATTATGGAATGGCAGAGGGGGACGATTATGCAGTACGTAAAGTTTTTTTAAAATCTGTACTCCTGTTTTTTTGTTACACTATTGTAGGGATGTTTAAATACAATGCAGGTTCTCCCATAGAATATATATTCATCTTAAAATCAACATTAAGTTCATGTGCTCTGAAATATTTATGAACAACTCAATGTCATATGGTTATTGCAATTCTGTTTTTCTGAAGTTTTCAAGGTTTTTAATTATAAAGTTGAGCAGCCGCACATCGAAGGGGGCGGGTACTGTATGATTTCGGATACTTACTCCAATAAAGTATAGAAAGTGAAGACCAAGCACTCCTTTGAAGTGAACAAAAGTTTTTTTTATTTGAAGTATACAGGTAATTTCCACTATTGCACTGGTGTGTTGCATAACATTTCTTCCAGACGGCTTTTGTCAAACGCAAGGAGCAGTGGACAGCAGAAAGAAGAGATAAGTAGGGAGAGCAGCTACTGGTGTTGTATATCAGTACAAAGCGCGCCATTAGTTTGAGCTGATGTACACTACCAGTAGTTGCTCTCTCTACTTATTCCTACTTTCTGCTGTCCACTGCTCCTTGTGTTTGACATAGGCAAGTCCGGTTGAGTGTAACTCGGCGTAATAGTGAAAATTACTTGTCTACTTCAAATAAAAGATTGCCTTTGCATCATAGTAGTCCTTGGGCTTCACTTTTTGAATGTTTTTAGTTATTGGAACAGTATCTGCAATACTTAATGTAAGGACAGAGACCCTAATCCCCCAGCCTTTGTCTCAGATGTTATAGTTACCTTTCCATGACTATATTAATACCATCTGTTTTGTTGGGAAGCTCACAATAGGTGATATCCAGCCAGGATCAGGTTATATGTTGTAATCTATATCATGGAAAAGAATTTATTCTATCCGCTATCATGATATTTCATCAGGTAATCACTATTTAAAGGCTATATACACCAGCCTCTAATCTAACTTAGTTTTGGCACTGTGGACGTTCCATAACTCGGGTCACATGTTCTCTGCTATCTGTCGGGAGCTCACATGAATACCCATAGCACCTGCTCCCCCTCCCTTCTTCATTAACACTGCATAACTACTATGTTACTAGATAAAACTCAAGTCTCCTCCTTTTCAGTGTGTTACACTGATGTACAGAGACTTTGAGATTCATCATAAGATCATGTCTTCTATGTCCAGCAGAGTCAGTAGATAAGAGTGATGACTGTCTAGTGAGTGTATTGTTACATACCAGGACAGGGGGAAGGGGCGTGACATAAGGCATGATTGCTTTATATCACACTGAGCTTGCTGCTGTGAGACGGGGGAGTGGTTAAACTCACTGGTTACTGCATCTCTGTAGCTGATGTAGAGCTCTTCTGTATATAGCCTTTCATGCAAACTACCTGCCATTATTTATGAAGAGGCTAAAATGTATTAAAGAGTCGGGAGTTAGGAAAATAAAGTTGGAAGTGGTGCGCAATGCCTTTAAGTCTTTTATACGAAAAAAACCTTTTACATGAAAATGCCTTTCTACTTCTACTACGTTGGCTCACACATCAATATATATCTCTTCCATCAGATTGAAGAAGGCATTATGGTAGTAGAAGATGACTCTCCAGTAGAGGCTCTCACTGCAACCACTCCAAATACACCTCGCAATCTTTCTGCATGGAAAATCAGCATTCCATTTGTAGATTTTTTTGAAGATCTTGAAAAGAGAGATCGTAAAGAAAGAATTCCTGTGTTTTGCATAGATGTTGAGAGAAATGACAGAAAAGCAGGTAATGAGCTGTATGAAAAGTGTCGTTTATTCTATAAAAAGTCTGCATGTCTGTTTTTATGTTTAAAGGCTTGTCTAGGGAGAAAAATTGTGGCTCGGCGTTCCCATTCTCCCGCGGCACCCAACACTGCCAGCCTCTGTTTGTATAGAAAAGCTGGCAGTTTCATTACCAACACCGCCGTGCGGACGCTACTGTCTACACTCCTGTCACAGCAGTCGCATGCTACTTGTCGGAACGGCTCCACCGGCCACTGAAAATAGAGGCCGACAGTGACGGGCCGCTCTGCAGGAGAACATGAGGAATTTTGTATTTTTTTTTTTTTTAAGTCCCTCGCCAGATACCAAATTTTATTTCTCCCCAGGCAAGCCTTTAGATTATGGATGTGTTGCTATTTTTAATAATGCACTTGCATTTTTTTTTATAGTTGGACATGAGGCAGAACATTGGTCCGTGTACAGGAAATATATAGAGTTTTATGTTTTGGAATCGAAACTCACAGAATTCCATGGTAGGTATTATTCCTATTTTGAGTTAGCACTTATGTTTTGAAATATTATTGCACAGTTCCTTATTCATGTCCGTTCAGTGTGCCTAAAATGCCAAGTGTCTGATATAGTTAATAGTTAAAGGGAACCTACCACCACAAATCTACCTATAAAGGTAGATCGGGTGGTAGGTGGATCAATAGGACGTGAGGATAGCCCTTTTAAGGGCTAATCCTCACGTCCCCACTCTTTTTTAAGTCCCTCGCCAGATACCAAATTTTATTTCTCCCCAGGCAACCCTTTAGATTATGGATGTGTTGCTATTTTTAATAATGCACTTACATTTTTTTTATAGTTGGACATGAGGCAGAACATTGGTCCGTGTACAGGAAATATATAGAGTTTTATGTTTTGGAATCGAAACTCACAGAATTCCATGGTAGGTATTATTCCTATTTTGAGCTAGCACTTATGTTTTGAAATATTATTGCACAGTTCCTTATTCATGTCCGTTCAGTGTGCCTAAAATGTCAAGTGTCTGATAAAGTTAATAGTTAAAGGGAACCAACCACCACAAATCTACCTATAAAGGTCGATCAGGTGGTAGGTGGATCAATGGGACGTGAGGATAGCCCTTTTAAGGGCTAATCCTCACGTCCCCGCACTTTTTTAGTAACTTTTATCAAACTTTTATGCTATGCCCCGGTAGCCTCTTTTCTCCTCCTCACCATCTTTGGCGCGTAGCTGCTCGTAGCTGCACGCCCTCGTCCGCGCATGCAGACTGCAGGATCGTCGGACAAGGGCGCGCAGCTACGAGCAGCTACGCGCCGAAGATGGTGAGTAGGAGGAGAAAAGAGGCTACCGGGGCGTGGAGTAGCCGCCTCGTGTAACCTCTTGTATGACCTGCAGGACTCCTTACAAAAGCTTGGCTCCTGAAGCCGGGATCTGATCTCTAATGTTTTTAACACGTATATAATTTAGTTGTCTCTATCCTTTTATCAGTATGTATTAATAAAAGTTAGGTTTTATTACCAATCTTACTCTCGACATACCCACAGTGAATAAGCTTAACATAAGAGAGGTGAACAATCTTTACTCCTAAGGGCACAGTGCAGGGATTTATCACATTCTTTTCTCCTCTTTTCCACTTCCTTCCAATGGGGGATTTTCGCCTATTTTTGCAACTTTTTACCCAACCCACCATAACGGAATTTTCCAGTGTTTTGTCCGATTTATCTTTGGAATTCAGATATTGATTTTAAAATAATTTGTAAAGTTACGTGCAGTAGATGCAAAAAACTTGCAAGCATTTGTGCAATTTATTTGCAAGTTTCTGTGCAAAAAAAACTGAAGGGAAGGGAGCAGAATGGTTTACTTAATAAAGTTGCCAAAAACAGAAGACTTGCCCTCTAAGATGAATCATACAAGCCCCAAACACAAAAATAAAAGGCACTTCTTTCCAGGCTAATGATAAATGACCTGACAGTGTGTAACGTTTCATATATATCTTTCATATGTAGGTACTTTTCCAGATGCCCAGCTTCCATCAAAAAGGATTATTGGACCTAAAAATTATGAATTTCTAAAATCAAAAAGAGAAGAATTTCAGGAATACTTACAGGTTTGATTTTTTTAGCAGTTTTTTTTTAATTATCTATTGAATATTGGTGTGCAAAAATAATAATTACAGTATTTTTCGGACTATAAGGTGCACAGGATTATAAGAATGAATGACCAGCAGGTGGCAGACCTGTGCACAGTTCAAGGCAGCTGTTGTCTATAAGTACGGTTCATATATAAGTTAAAGGGAACCTGTCACCAGGAATGTGATTTTTAGCTGGTGTCAGGTTCCAATAGCTTGTGTTCTGCTGATTTTAAAAATACCTTTGTCAAGATTCTGAATCATTTCAGTACTTTATAATAGTTTGTTTAACGTTACCTGGCTCCCTGCTAGCAGTGTGTGGTGAGTCCCTGCGGAGGGGGCAGCTGCAGCCTGTGTGTGCCTGTGTCTCCTCATGTATTCTTCCTCCCCTTCTCACCATCACCCTTCCGCCCCTGCCTGCTCAATGCACATGACAGGAAGTTGGGAGAGGGCAGGGAGTTGGATGTGGGTGTAGGAGAGGAGACTGAGACACAGGCTGCAGCTACTCCATCCCCAGGACTCACAGCAAACTGCTGGAAGGGAGCCTGGTATGGTGAAGTAAAGTTATATAAAGTACTGAAATGATTCAGAATGCTGACAAAAGGCATTTTTAAAATCAGCATAGCAGAGGCTATAGAAACCTGTCACCAGCTAAAAGCGACATTCCTGGTGATAGGTTCCCTTTAGGGGTTCCTTATTCAAGGAGAGGCAATCACAGTCACGGGGCAGAGGGTCTGAGTACCTTTAAGATTTCCAAATCCTTTTTCATAGTATTTCCACGTCTTGTCAAAGGATAATCCATTGTCTCCCTTGTGTTTTTGTATTAATGTCCAACCTCCTTTCTCTGATATTTCACAGAAAACCTGAAAAGAGAAGATATTTAATGTAAAAAATAAAAAGCTAATTTTTTTTTCAATATTTGCTTTATTTAATTTTTAGATTGCTACCTTGAATGTCCTTTTAGCTCCGTTTGGTAATATGGTGTAGATACCACTGGAAGAATTTTTATTTCTTGTCCAGATCTCTGAGCAATCACGCGCTGTAAACGAGAAATATAACAACAATGGTGAATACTACCATACTTTTCGGACTATAAGGCGCACCAGATTATAAGGCGCACCATCAATAAATGCCTGCTAAATGTCTAGGTTCATATATAAGGCGCACCGGATTATATGAATGACCAGCAGGTGGCAGACCTGAGCACAGTTCAAGGCAGCTGTTGTCTATAAGTACGGTTCATATATAAGGCGCACTGGACTATAAGGCGCACCTTTGATTTCTGAGAAAATCAAAGGATTTTTTGTGCGCCTTATAGTTCGAAAAATACGGTAAGCTGTCACTGTATAAGCCTTTCTAGTCTAAAGTTACACTCCATATTAGTTGCCTTAAAATATGCTGTAAAATTGCATTTAATTTTTGACATGATATATTAATATCAAAATATTTTGTTTGTCTTAAGCCACACCCTTTTGCCATATAAAATGTAAAACTTTTAAAAATGTTTTTTTTTACTTTAAAATGCCAATTTAAAGAAAACAAAACAAAAATGAAGGTAAAAAGTGAAGTAGTGAGATAACATCAAAGAAGAAAAGCCAAAAAACACTTGGGGTCATTTATCTTTATTTTTTCTCTTTTTTTCAGTTATATTTGTGACATGTTTTGGTGCATTGGTGGATTTTTGCATAAAGTTTTCCGCGTCTTATTTAATTTTAAAATCACTAATCTCTGCGCCTTGGCTGCAAAGAAAAACTACACTCTGCCGCTGGTGTAGGAAAAAGATTAGAATGGGGTGCCCAAAATTTGCAAAAGTTTTGTAACATTTTGGGATTGAGAAATCATTAACCCATTAAGGACACAGCCCTTTTCATTCAATTTTTCCCTTCCCACTTTCAAAAATCCATAACTTTTTTTAATATTTCTGTGTACAGGTGTAATTTTTGTCGCAAAATGAGATGACGTTTTCTTTGCAATCATTTTTAGCGAATGTACAACATTTGATTACTTTTTGCAAAAATTTTTACGTGTTGCAAAATGGCAAAAAAGTGGCTTTTCAGACATTTCGGAGCTATTTTTCGCTTCGGGGTTACCGTTAGTAATAACTATATTTATATTTTGATAGATTGGGTATTTTGGGCCCCAACAATACGTAACAAGTTCATGATTTCAGTTTTTTTTTTTTGCACCATAGAGAGTCTAATTGAATTTAACATATACTGCAATACTACAGTATATGGGGATTTTCCTACTGATCTGCAACAGTGTGCCACTGGCACACTGTTTGAATCGTGCTGAGCGAAAGGCCTGGGGGCTTTACAAAGATTTCTAGCTGTCACAGCCATGGATCATGCCCAATATTGAGGCGCCCACATGCAACGGGCAAATGCCTCCGCCAGTGTTGCCAGGACATTTAACACCCACGAGCACTGCCAGCACCGATGGTGTGTTTGCAGCATTATGCAGCCCCTGAGCCCTCTCCATACATCACTGCTGCACCAGGATTCTATACTTTCATTATTGAATATTTGAATGTTATCAAATGTATTTCACATCTTTATTTCAAAAATATTTCCCATATCTGTTTTTTTACCTGTTAATTAAAAAAAACTAAATTGGTTAATTTATTCAATCAAATTATTAAGCAAAATGTTAAACATGTAAATTGATTTGAATTTTTGGAAACTATTTGTTAAGTTGATGTGGTGGTCAAGATTATCTGCAGTAACCGGGCTCAGCCACAGCACAGAGAATGGAGCTGTGCTTGGGAAATGTGACTGGGCCTTTCCGTGTGTTTGAGCAATTTTATCATTAAAGGGGTTGTCCCATTGTAGCAATTTAGGCCCTATCAAGAGGATTCGAAATTGGACAGTAGAAGATTGGAAAAACGTTGTCTGGTCTGATGAGTCTCGATTTCTGCTGCGACATTTGGATGGTAGGGTCAGAATTTGGCGTCAACAACATGAAAGCATGGATCCATCCTGCCTTGTATCAACGGTTCAGGCTGGTGGTGGTGGTGTCATGGTGTGGGGAATATTTTCTTGGCACTCTTTGGGCCCCTTGGTACCAGTTGAGCATCGTTGCAACGCCACAGCCTACCTGAGTATTGTTGCTGACCATGTCCATCCCTTTATGACCACAATGTACCCAACATCTGATGGCTACTTTCAGCAGGATAATGCGCCATTTCATAAAGCTGGAATCATCTCAGACTGGTTTCTTGAACATGACACTGAGGTCACTGTACTCAAATGGCCTCCACAGTCACCAGATCTCAATCCAATAGAGCATCTTTGGGATGTGGTGGAACGGGAGATTCGCATCATGGATGTGCAGCCGACAAATCTGCGGCAACTGTGTGATGCCATCATGTCAATATGGACCAAAATCTCTGAGGAATGCTTCCAGCACCTTGTTGTATCTATGCCACGAAGAATTGAGGCAGTTCTGAAGGCAAAAGGGGGTCCAACACGTTACTAGCATGGTGTACCTAATAAAGTGGCCGGTGAGTGTATAGTAAAGCATGGCTAGTGTGTGCTGCATCTGCTGACATGCTGCATCCTCCTAATATACAGGTGAGAGACACAGACATCAGCTACACATTAATCTGACATGTTCTGCTGTAACATGGCTGCTTGGAGCTGCTGCATCTCTCCTATATATACACACACAGGCTGCAGGGGGTGTGGCCACCAGCACCAGGAAGCACATCATTATACAGCCTCACATCATTATACAGGCTGTCAGTCATGCACTGGGGGTGTGGCTGTGCCTCCCACTCATGAATAAGGTGGACAGCTTGAATATGCTAATGATTCATTGGACATTTCACAGGTCATTTGCATACAGCTTTAGGACCTCATTGCTTAGGTTTACAGGCATGTAGAGGAACAATGAAGGGATAGAGGCAATGCTCTCTAATGGCAGTTTATGGAAATATATTTAGTTTAGGGGGGGTTATTTTGCATGACGGGTTCTCTTTAAATGATATGTCGCTAATAACCTGACATGGGTAAGTGTTGGTCCTGGAGATCTGTGTAACCATATATTTGTCTTTGATGTAAGTAGCAGCAGGACTGTTAAAAAATGCATAGATATTCCAGGATTGCAGCTGGATTCAGAGCACTCTGATGCATTGGAGTGTAAGATCTCTCCAGTGTACTGCTGCACAGCTCCTTCCAGGACTTGTGACACTGTGGTAGGATTCAAACAGAAGCCAATAAAAAAGTGACAGCAAGGAGGGAGAGGAGCTGTCCAGCAGCACCCTGAAGAGTGCATTAGAATATCCACACAAAAAGGTACGGTTACACAGGTCTCCAGGCCAAACACTTTATACTGTTTGCATATTTGATTTCCTTTAAGGGTTTGATAGATGTGGAATATAATTTAGTTGTCTCTATCCTTTTATCAGTATGTATTAATAAAAGTTAGGTTTTATTACCAATCTTACTCTCGACATACCCACAGTGAATAAGCTTAACATAAGAGAGGTGAACAATCTTTACTCCTAAGGGCACAGTGCAGGGATTTATCACATTCTTTTCTCCTCTTTTCCACTTCCTTCCAATGGGGGATTTTCGCCTATTTTTGCAACTTTTTACCCAACCCACCATAACGGAATTTTCCAGTGTTTTGTCCGATTTATCTTTGGAATTCAGATATTGATGTTTAAAATAATTTGTAAAGTTACGTGCAGTAGATGCAAAAAACTTGCAAGTATTTGTGCAATTTATTTGCAAGTTTCTGTGCAAAAAAACTGAAGGGAAGGGAGTAGAATGGTTTACTTAATAAAGTTGCCAAAAACAGTAGACTTGCCCTCTAAGATGAATCATACAAGCCCCAAACACAAAAATAAAAGGCACTTCTTTCCAGGCTAATGATAAATGACCTGACAGTGTGTAATGTTTCATATGTATCTTTCATATGCAGGTACTTTTCCAGATGCCCAGCTTCCATCAAAAAGGATTATTGGTCCTAAAAATTATGAATTTCTAAAATCCAAAAGAGAAGAATTTCAGGAATACTTACAGGTTTGATTTTTTTTTTCAGTTTTTTTATTTTTTATTATCTATTGAATATTGGTGTGCAAAAATAATAATTACCGTTTTTTTTTTTCGGACTATAAGGTGCACAGGATTATAAGAATGAATTACCAGCAGGTGGCAGACCTGTGCACAGTTCAAGGCAGCTGTTGTCTATAAGTACGGTTCATATATAAGACGCACTGGACTATAAGGCACACCTTTGATTTCTGAGAAAATCAAAGGATTTTTTTTTGTGCGCCTTATAGTCCGAAAAATACGGTATGCTTCATCCTTCAAGCGAACCTGTCACAAGGGTTTACTACTAGCCCCTCAGGTAGGGTATGAATCTCCTTTCTATTATTCTCACTTTTATGTGAAATCTCACCAATTAATCTATAAAAAAAAAAATCTCCCCCAAAGTTAGTCAAAAATTGCTTCTCTCACCTCATTTTCACTCTGAGTCAAGTTTACTGGTTGCAGGAAATTGATACTTCAGATACCCCTATCTTTTGTTCTTTAGTAACATGTGTCATATTAAAGATGAGGATCTCCTCTTTCAGATCATGGCTTTGTGAGCTTACAGAACCAAAGATACAGACAGCTTAAGACACAGGGGGAAATTCAAGCTGCAGATAAAGATCCAGTTCCCGCATATTTTTTAACTGTCTGTATGTCGAGTAGCTCACAGAACTGTAAGCTTGATGTGATCTGAAAGAAGAGATTCTTATCTTTAAAGGACACCTGTCATCAGGTCTGTGCCACTAGTCCTGTCACCTCTACCTGTTGGAGCAGCTCACAAGGATCCCATCCCAGCCTTTATCTAGTTATTTCATACATTATTCATTGTAAAATCATCTATTCTTTATCATGTAAATGAGGCTGGTCACATGGTCAGAGGCAGTGATGTCACCCCTGTTACCCCTCCCCTCTCCTCCCCTCCCCCTGCTCATGTCTGTGTATAATGTATAGTAAAGCATGGCTAGTGTCTGTGCTGCATCTGCTGACATGCTGCATCCTCCTAATATACAGGTGAGAGACACAGACATCAGCTACACATGAATCTGACATGTTCTGCTGTAACATGGCTGCCGGGAGCTGCTGTATCTCTCCTATACACACACACATGCACACACAGGCTGCAGGGGGCGTGGCCACCAGCACCAGGAAGCACATCATTATACAGCCTCACTTCATTATACAGGCTGTCAGTCATGCACTGGGGGTGTGGCTGTGCCTCCCACTCATGAATAGAGTGGACAGCTTGAATATGCTAATGCTTCATTGGACATTTCACAGATCATTTGCATACAGCTTTAGGACCTCATTGCTTAGGTTTACAGGCATGTAGAGGGACAATGAAGGGATAGAGGCAATGCTCTCTAATGGCAGTTTATGAAAATTATATTTAGTTTAGGGGGGTTATTTTGCATGACGGGTTCTCTTTAATATGAGGCAACAAGCATGTTTCTAGGTACAATAGAAAATAGGACCACTATATGTAGTGACACTCCACCTGCAACCACTAAACTTGACTCCTCTCATGTGAAAATGGGATGAGAAGAGTCTTATTTCCCTGACTTTGGGGGAGATTTTATTATGGTAATCTGGTGAAATTTCAAATAAAATAGGAAATTCTTGAAAGGACACTTCATACTCTAACTGAGGGACTAGAAGTTTAGTGAGGTAAAACCTGGTTCTCTAGGGTACATTCACACTGCCGTTGCCCGCCGTACCGTAGTACGGCTGGCACACAGTGGTGGCGGGAAGAGGAGGAGGGGGTGAATGCTGCTCACCCCCGGCCCTTTCCATAGATGCATGGCGCCGTATGCCGAGAAAAGATAGGACAGGTCCTGTCTTTTCACTGGTTACGGAGCCACAGGTGTGCTCCCGTAGGGCACCGTGCATCCATTGCCGTATATGACCATATATACGTCCCCCAGTGTGAATGTAGCCTTAGACTGTATAATTACTACCAGCCTACTTTTTGCATTTCCTGGCTATGGACAACTCGCCCACAAATCACAGACAACCAACAATTTTACTGAATTGGAAAACTTAAATGAATCACAAATAGTTGTATGTCGATTTAGAACCCATGAATATGTGGGTAGCATTTTTGTATGAATTGGCTAAGAGAAAAAGAGGTATCTCGCTTGGCGATACCTCTCTTTAGGCAATACTTTTTTTCAACAGTGAAATGCTGAGAATTACAATTACATTTGCCTGCACAACTACTACCATTTGACAAACCGTACATTTTTTAAACAGAAAATGTCCTCTATTTTTATGGATTGTCTGTTAAAGGGAAACCTTAGTAGGCAAAAATGCACAACCAAATATCACATAAGCTCACACACTGAAAACAACATATTACCAACCAAGAAAGAAGTGTGTAGAATATTGGATATGAGTTGTACAAAAATGTAACAATCTTTATTGAGAACAGGGATTACAAAAAACAATACATTTAAAAACACTTAAAAATATGTACAGGCGGTCCCCGGGTTACGTACAAGATAGGGTCCGGAGGTTTGTTCTTAAGTTGAATTTGTATGTAAGTCGAAACTGTATATTTTATAATTGTAGATCCAGACAAAAAAATTTGGGCCCCAGTGACAATTGGAGTTTAAACATTTTTTGCTGTAATGGGACCAAGGATTATCAATAAAGCCTCATTACAGACACCTTACAGCTGATTATTGCAGTCTGGGACTATAGTAAAGCATCCAGAAAGCTTCACCAAATGTCAGAGGGGCCTGTCTGTAACTATGGGTTGTCTGTAAGTCGGGTGTCCTTAAGTAGGGGACCGCCTGTATCCTACATGATCAATGTTCCAATGGCAAGGTGGTCAAGGTATAGACCACCTTTACCATCACCACCTGTCCCAAGAGTAAAAATAGGTAACTGAGTAAGCTCACCTGCATGACGTAAACAGATGATGACAAAGGATATGTCCCTAGCACTGTCTAAACACTATAGCTACAATGCAAATAGTGCTATACTAATAATAAATAATTAAGAAAAAAATAGGTGCAGCTTTTTGCACATCCTGATAACAGACCATATGAACTAAGAGCATGCGCCACTATGAAATAATGTCCCATTGCACAAAACAAGTGCAAAGAAAACTAATGCTCAATGCACCACTTTTAATATATCTGGGCCTCTGTCTCCAAGCAATGCATACTTCCATATCTTCTCAGTAGCATGTCTTTCTAAGGGTACCGCTCTTCTTCTAGCTGATGCGGCATCTCTTAGTGATCTGTTGGACAAGAAGATTGATTTTTGGTCCCTTTCATGGTGGCAGGTTCAGCTCTACGCCCTTCCTTTGCCACATCCTGTGTTAGCTAGGTCTGCACTGTCTTGGCATGAACAACTCTTTCAGGGCTTGTCTTTAGAGCCCCTCCTAAGTCACTCCAGCCGCTCGCTTCCCACCTCCTCCATTCTTCCACCTAAGCGATGCTTCCCTGGAGGTGGGATGCCTGGTTGGCAAGTTGGCAGAGATTTCAAAACCACGTCCGGCAAAAGCCATCTTCTGACCTTTCAAAACCTTCTCCATTAAAAGGTTTCTTGTTCCCGTACAAACTTCAGGACATTTCTAAAATGGATCTCTCAGAACCAGACTGGATCACAAAAGGTTCAATCACTTCATCCAGGTCCAACGATTTCGGATGGAATTCATGTAGTTTGTTTTTTGTTAACTAAAGTGGCTGTTTTCCTTTAAGGGACTGCTTTGGGATGTTCCATTGTGCTGCGTTCCCCAATGTTAGAATGAAAAATTGGGATTCTACCATAAAATCCGTATGCTACATTCGGGTTCACGGATCTCAACATCTGCTTTGTTATGTCCTTTCTGGGCGATTGCTGTGTTTTTCCTCAGTTCAGGACATGTTGGTTCCATTTTTTCTTTTATATTTTTCCTTCTGCTTTTGCAGAAACTAATAGGCATAGTGTGTGTTGGGGGCATAGCCCATCAAAGAGGAGCCAACACTTTTTTTTTTCTACCTAGTGTCTGCGTCCTAGAGTCTGGACCTATAACCATGGTGCTGTGTACGCCAATGTAGCAACGAGAAACGTGAAATATTTAAATTGAAATAAATAGTGAATTAAATGAAGGAACCAGCATGTACCACAAAAATGACACTTTACATAGGTCCGTACACCAACGTATTAGAAAAGTTATTGGCCTCAGAATTTGGCAAAGGGGCAATTTTTTGTACAAAAGATTTACATTTTTAAAAAGATCTAATTAAACATATATACATTTGATATCCCTGTAATAGTACTGAAGCAAATAATAAAAAGGTGCGCACAAAGATAGTCATAAAAACTTGCCACACAAGAAAACTCTGTAAATGTATGTTTTTTTTTGTCAATTTCACTGCACAAGGTTTTTCAGCTTTCCAGTATAATGCATGGAAGATTAAAGTACCCCACTAACAACCCCTTACACATCTTTGTAAACGGAAAAATAAAGAAAGTTATTGCTTCTGGAATGAGGGGAGTAAGAAACAGAAGATGTAAATATTTTGTTTCTTTTTGTTACAGAAACTGCTGCAACATCCAGAGCTGAGCAATAGCCAATTATTAGCTGATTTTTTGTCACCTAACAGTTTGGAAACCCAGTTTCATGACAAGATCCTTCCAGATGTCAACCTTGGTATTTGATTCATGAATTTTATTACTATATGTGTACCGTATTTTTCGGACTATAAGGCGCACAAAAAATCCAAATTAAACATGAGTAAACCAGGGACACACTTTGTTATAGATCCAGGTACCTTTAGTTTCATAGTTTATACGGTTGAAAAAAGACACTTGTCCATCAAGTTCAACCAAGGAAGGGTAGGGATTGGATGAGGAAGGGATTTAGGGGAAACAATCCCCATTACTATCATAATCTTCTTATATTTGTTATCCATGGCCTCCTGCCTTCCAAATAAACTTTAAAAGAATGCTATTGAGCCTGAAGGGCTACTTGGGAGGTACGCAGAGCCCTTCCATTCTGCTTATTCACAGGCTGTTACAGGGTCTCACCCTTCCTTCTGCTGCTGCTTGGCACTTTCCGCTTCTCATTGCAACACAGGAAATTTCAGCAGATTGTAGGAGGGAGGAGCGATCCCTGCTCATTGTAACAGCCGATGAAACCACAGCACTAAGAGCCTCCGATAACACCCACCAGAGCCCTTTGGGCTCATTAGCACGGCTGCAAAATTTTATTTTACAAGATCTCCAAAGTCATGGTGCCTGGATCTATGAGTGAATATCTTTGGTATGGATATGCATGGTAGATTTCCTTTTAAGTTCTCACCCATTTGATTCCTCTGGCATTTTAGCCATCATAGCAAATAAGAATTTTGGAAGAATTACATCAAGGTGAAGGTCTGCCATTAAAGTGCATATAAATGTATAACTCTATTTGTGGCCTGGCCCATTGCCAATGATTATTTTAAATTAGGAAAGATTATATTTGTGACTGCTTCTTTGGCAAATGTTTAAACTACAGTGTAAATATTTCTTATCTTTCTGTTCTAACTTACAGGAAAGATGATCAAGTCTGTGCCAGGAAAATTAATAAAAGAGGTGACGGCATATACATTTTGGAGGTATATTCATCTTCTCTTACATCTTCCAAAAGTTGTAATTGTTTTTTTTTACCTTGCAGAAAGGGCAACATCTGGAGCCTTTCATAATGAACTTTATTGATTCTTGTGAATCTCCAAAACCCAAGCCAAGCAGACCTGAATTGACAATACTTAGCCCTACCTCAGAAAATGACAAAAAGGTATGGAGTAAGACTGACAGGTGTGTATAATAATGTACACACATACATCATACTCTTAATAAGTGTCTGAGGGAAAAACTGTTCTAGTTGCCCATGGCAACCAATCAGACCTCAGCTTTCTTTTTCCCACAGCAGTTTATAAAGTAAAAGCTGGGCTATGGATGGTTGACATGAGCAACAAGAACAGTTTTGCTCACGGACGCATCTGATAAATCTCCCCCAATATTTTGTCTGTTGCTTTTTTCATATGTAGCTTTTCAATGATTTGTACAAGAACAATGCCAACCGCCCTGAAAATGTAGAGAGGAAGCCAAACCCGAATTGTTTTATAAATGTCATGACTGTGGAAGGGGTCTATGACTATCTTTTATATATTGGTAAGTAAGCACAAATATCACTGCTAGACTTTTTAGTATTTATACATTTTCTATGAACCAGTTAAAACAATACTGTAAATTCTTGTCATATGTGTTGTTTTTCTATTTGCTCCAGAACCATTCTAGAGCTTATCACCAATATCATTTGCTTTGTATTCTTCATTAACCCCATCCCTAAGTTTGCCGTATCAGGGTGTACGCTATGGGTGTATGGAGAGGGCTCACAGGCTATCCTTTTGATTGCTGTTTATTGCCGGTTATCGTTTTGAATGCTGCTGACAGCTCTGGTTGTCGCTCCCTGTGACTTCATCGGGGAGCGACGATCGGTCGCCATGACATCCTCGGGTCTTTATAAAGCCGCAGTTGATTAGTTCCACACGATCTATTACAATGTGCCAGTGCGCATTGTTATAGATGATCTGTAAAATCCCCATATACTGCCATACTGTATAAGTACCCTAGTGGGTCTGAAAAATAGTAAAAAAAAAGAATAATAAAAAAAGTAAACATTTTTAGTAAAATAAAAATTCAAATCGGCCCCATTTCCATAGAACATAATCCTGCCTAAGCCCCCCTAAAGCTATCCTGAAGCTATACTAATCAGGCTCTCCTGTGCAAAAACAGGTGCTCTTGGACAGAAAGCTTAGCTCCACCAGTAGAGATCTAAAATTTTTGACTTCTCAGGAACAATGGGGACTAGAGAAGATAATCTGACTGTTCCTGAATCAGTGGAACCACTAATTTTATAGAATGGAAGGAGTTTGGTGAAGGTGGTTAAAGGTCCACTTTAATCTTAAATCATGTCCGACTTGTTAGTCCTGCTTTCATCTCTGCACCTTAGCTGTGAGTTTGTAGTGCACTTATAGAGTATATGAATACATATGTTCATTGAAAAGTAGTTTCAAAGTATCATTCACTAAAATTATTATTTTTTAAAAATATATATTTGTTCAAATTACCAACAGGACGTGTTGTTTTCCACATTTCTGATTGGTTTCATCACCTTTTAATGGGAGGCCGAATCCTTTTCAAAAACACCCTTGAGACCTATACAGACCACTACCTGCAGCGTAAACTTGAACAACTAAGCCAAGAGCATCGACTGGTTTCTTTAATTACTCTTCTTAGGGGTACGTACACTTCTATCTTTTATCTGCTTATGTGTGAGGTAACAACAAAGCAGTATTATTATTAATTCCCTGATTAAATATGAAGAGCAGAGCCCTCTAACATTACAGAAACATATAAAGGAATTAGCCCCTAGTAAAAAAAAATTACTTTTAGTTATTAAAGCTGTATATATACACACTTATTCAACCTTCGGTCCCAGTTACTTCACACTTACAGAATATGGCAATATGAAGTGTGTATATATAAAACATTTTTTACAAAGACAGGGGTTCCATCTAGTGTCATGTGCCTGGTACAGCATTGAATCTAATGCTGTACCGTGCGACTGGAAGTACCTGCCTCTATAAGCTAACCATGGTGTAAGGACATGTCCCTTTGCACTTGGAGAAGCTACAATCTTTGAATATAAATATTTTTTTCACAGTTTTCCTTCTATTAGCATCATACACAAACATTCTTTATGTACTCTCCGGTTAAAGGATCACAAGCTTCTCCAATATTGTGATTAAAAAATGGTGATAAAATTGATTTTTTTATTGGAACTGTGATTGTACTTGTTTCTACAATATATGTTAGTAGCGCTGTACTCTGATTATCTTTTTCAACATTGCTTGAACTTGTATTTTGTATTTTCTGTAGATGCTGTGTTTTGTGAGACCACTGAACCACGATCTGCAGCAGTTAAGCAAAAAAGGGCACAACAGACCTTTACAGAAATGATGGCTTACATTCCAGGTCTGTGGCATTTGTAAGAACATTAGTCAAAAAGAAGTAAAAGACCTGTTGAAGGCATGAGAAATGCCTTCAGCCACCTACACACAGCGATAGAACATATATTTAGGACTTTACAGTGAGAAGACTGAGCTAAGTTGAATGGTCAAGTGTTAGGCTACAGTATCTAATACCGTACTTATTTAGAAGAAGCACTTTCTACAAGATTAGTGTGAGTTGGCAGATTGATTTCAGATATAGTTTGCATGTTGTAGGCCCAACGTTGTGCATTTAAAAATCAGAGCTGCATATTATGCATTTTGGAGATGCACGTGAACAATGTATAAAGTGTAATAAAGTGCCCCCCTCCAGTCTGGGGATCCTAATGAATCCAATAATAGCAAAGAAGACCGCAGCAAAGCACAGGGACAGATGAACTCAAAAAGAGTGCTTTATTACAACCAAATGCAATGCAATGCGATCGAACTGTTGCATTTGGTTGGAATAAAGCACTCTTTTTAAATTCTGTTCTGTGCTGTGCTGTCTTCTTTGCTATTACTTATTACTACATCACATGTCGACAACTTCTTTTTCATCAATTATTTTTTTAGATTTAATAGGAAAGTGTATTGGGGATGAAGCGAAGTTTGAAGGGATTCGGTTACTATTTGATGGTCTTCAGCAACCGGTGCTCAATAAGCAGGTATTTATTGATGTGTAATTATACTGATTAAAATACCATAGCTGGAAATAGTCTTGTGGTCACAATACAAACTTTTTTATATCCCAGTAGTAGAATTGATCTTTATGTTGTAAGCTCTACATTTTCTCTCTCTATACTTATTGATTTAAAATGAAAACCAGAAAATTCACACATACCTGTTTGGTACGGATCGGAAAAAGAAAATACGTTTGCGAGACTGAAACAATCAAAAGTAAATCCTTGCCCAAGTGTTCTTGGTTCAGCATTAATATTTCTTATATTTCAAATCCTTGAACTTTAGTTTCTTGCTAGACTGCATGTTGAATATGTAGGTTTGTCTTATAATGTTATTTTCATTCAGTTCTGTGTAATTGCAGTTGGTTTTTGTAATGTTTTCAGGACAAAGTTTCCTAAAAATTTTCTACAAAAATAAATGAAACGAGTGGAGCTGTTTGAGCATATTATTGATACAGAACTGCAAATTTTGCAAGTACTCTGAGGGTGGTCCTTAACATTTAAAGGGAACCTTTCACTACAATATCTCTTCTCCCCCAAGCCCACTAGCAATATCTTCTTCTGTAATCTGTCCTTCCCCTGGAGTTGTTTTTAGCATATTTCTAGGTTGCAGCATGAATAAAAGAAATAATCTTTTATTCTTTTGTATAATGCAGTTAGACAACCCCCGCCTCGTGCAGTCAGGCTGCTCTGCACTCTCCATGCATCTGGCCCGGCCCTGCCTCCTAATAGTGATGTCAGGAGATCTAGGAGGCAGTATACCAGATGCATGGAGTGGGCAGGGCAACCTGACTGCAGAAGGTGGGGTTGCCTGAATGCAGGAGGCGGGGTCGCTTGACTGCATTGTACGAAAGAATAAAAAATGTTTTTCATAAATGCTGCAACCTAGAACTATGACCTCCAGGGGACATGTATATTACAGAAGAAGGTACTGTTTGTAGTTTTGGGGGCGTTAGTGTGGTGACGGCTTCCCTTTAAAGCGCTATCTGCATTTCTCCTTGGTTCCTTGCAGGCATAGGAATGGGTATGTGAAACAAAGAGCAATGCAAATGCCTCCCTCAGAGTATTTCTAAGGCCTGGAACAAGGCCAGCAATTCTGCTACCTCTAATATAAACAATATTTTGTTAAGACACCATCAGTGTCAGTAGTTATAGGGTCAAAACTGTTGAAATAGTATGACTCGCCAGTCTTATACTGCACCAGAATAATCATCCAGCATCATATATAGCATTAATGTGGCCCAGCAGAGAACTGTATAGTTCTACTCTGCACTGGTCTAAAGAACCACTCATTAATACATCCTCCCTTATAAGTTAAAAATATCAAACATTTAAGGCAGTATACAATTCTTGTAATACAGCAAATATCAAAATGATACACAACTTTTTATTAATTACTTGGTGCTGACATACGGCTAATGCTCCCACATAAGTCTACCAGGGCTAGAAGTCCGAGCAGTTCCAACAAGCAACCCCAAAACTTTTCAAACTTTTTGGGCCATTTCCGCTTCATATACATATCCCATTTAAGTCATATTATATTCTTGTTCTTGTTTATAAATTGCTATAATGTGGACAGGAGGCCTGGATCCACTTGGCTGCTATATAGTTCCGGGCCAGGTATAGCAATTATTGGATACACAGTGAAGTGATGCTATTGACATCATCTTTCTCTATAAACACAGTTTTTGGATCCAGCTCTAGATCATCAGATAGCACCTTTCGAATCAGGAGTAGCACCTCATTTCAAAAACCTCTCAAATACCTGCATTCCCACAGTATATGGAGTAGCTTAGCATCTGGGGCAGAGCATCCAGGACAAGTTGAATCGGGACAGATTTCTATGTTATGTAGTAAACTCAAAGCCTTATAGATGCTGTGATAGAAGTGTATCTGAAGCAAGTGTTGAGCTTCAGAGGGTCTTGTGATCCATTTTTACCCTGAAAGTTTGGAATATAACAATATATATTGTATGTTATTAATTTCTGATATCTAACTTTACATTAACACCAAGTTTGTCATGTCATTTCAGCTGTCCTATGTTCTACTAGATATTGTTCTCCTTGAGATATTCCCTGAGCTTGGAAAGGTACTGTGCATTTTTAAATTGTACGTTATTTGACTTCCAGTTTTAACATTTTTTTTAGATAACTAATTCATGGCAAGGCTATGTGCAGTGCCATTGGAGACTCCTCCACACTGCATTGTGTGCAAGACAAATAGGGTCAGGTGGCCAGTCTGAAGATGCAGCATCGCTGGGGGTGGAAGAAAGCAGCAACCTGAACCAATAACAAGATGTGTAATACAGACTGTGGTAGATTTCTGGTAGGCTCCGAAGCAAAACTAATGTTAGCGAGATGTCAGCTTTTTCCTAATGTATAGTGTAGGTACCCTGCAAGTGATGTTACGGGACAATAGCTTTAAAATTGTCTAAACGTATCTGTGAAATATATACTATTGATACTGTTTTGTTTTCTTTGAAATATGTTATTTTGAATGTCCTTAAATTATTTTTTCAATCTGCAATACTGCAATAAACCCTCTATGCTTCCCACTATCCTATAACATATACACACTTGAGGACATTGTGCATCGACATTGGATATAAGCCATGTTCCTCCTACGTGATGGATACGTCAGAAGGCCGGCTGTGTTGGCGTGCAATTAGAATTGCGCTATTCAAACCTGAATGGGTAGAGGCTACAGTGAATGCGCAGTACAGGTCCGATCCCTTCACACCCATCTATGTCTACTTGGCATAGAGGTGTTGTAAAGGGGGAGGTTCACAAGGAATTGCAAAAAACTGGTGTAGAAGTCCTGGTAAATCTCCCCCACTAACTACGTTTTTAATAGTCTGAAATACACTTTTTCATACTGGATATTGCATCTCTCAATTTGGCATTGGAAAATGAAAAGTTAAAAACAAACAATTCTGAGGTCATGGGAATAGTCTGCATGAGGGAAGGTGCTGTGGTACAGCCTTGAAGCCTTTTTCAATCAAAATAATATGTCCTTTGTTTAAAAATATTGGTTGATTTCCGAGAACACATTGTCAGGTCGGTTTTCTCATGGTAGCATATTAAACATAAAGATCAGTCTATGTTACATAGCCCCAAGACATTCTAAAAACAAGTACATAACCTGAATCTTTATCACTTATATGGTTTTACCACATAGGGCAAAATGAAGCTGTTTTATTGAATGTATGCATATAAATAATATTTTTGTTTCTTTCTTTAATTTAGCCTCAAAAGGAGTCATCCACTTTGTCAGCCTGGATGTGACAGTGTCAACTGTTGTTTCCAGATCTGGACTCCAGAAAATGCCTCTGCTTATTCCACACAAACACTGCAGAGTATCTTGAAAGCTATCTTGTGTACAACCTGCAGAATGCAAACAAGAAATACAATATAAATGCATAAAAGCAGAAGTCTAGGTAATAGAAAAATGGAATGCTACAAGGCTTCAACACTCAAAGTGCATTAGGCTTTAAAACATTGACTGTGACTGGATAGCTTTGTATTAAAGGCTCATGTTGTTTTTTTTCCTGCTTTGTGTTGAAGTAAACCAAGTTCTTGTATATTAGTTTGTAAATATTGGCACTGTAAACTTATTTGCACCCTCAAATAAATAATCAATCTTTTATAATAAGTGATACTCCCTTGATTTGTTTTTTGGGCTTGTTGTTTTGGTGGTTCTTTAACTATAAATCTAGTTGTTTTACTTTGTTTTTGACTAAAAAAGAAATTCTGAAAGTAGCAGGCTTTTGAGACTACCAGGTAGGTATAACTCAAAATCTTGAGAAACACATATGATGTACCTGAGGTACATGTACATTGAAATACTGTTAAAGGGGTTGTCCGAGAGATTTTTTAAAAAAATAGCGGCGTGGCCCGGAGGGTGCTGCATAAAAATATAAACACCTACTTACCTCCTCGTTCCCTCCCGGTGTTCAGGTCTCTACATGCCCCTGTTTGCTTACAGGGGCATGGAAGCTGCGCTCAGAAAAGAAGAACATGGTGCATGAAAATCAGGAGGGCCCAAGGAAGTACATAAGTACTTGTTTATTTATTCATTTTTTTTCATGCAGCCAACTCGACCACTTCGATTTTGTTTTTTATACGTCTTGGACAACACCCACCGCTCACATCTGTAATCACAGCTTGCAGTGATGTTAACAATTTACCTGCTGCCAGCAAAGCCCTCACCGGCAAGTAAATGCTGGTGGCGAGGCACAGTGTACTAGATCCATAGCAAATTCTCCATATACTGCAATACGTATTGCAGTATATAGTAGAAATGATCAGACCATCAAGGGTTAAAGTATCCTTGGGGGATCTTAAAAACATTAACCACCTCTCACATATGGAGATTGACTTAGTGGCTGCTACACAGATTCAGGGGCACTTTGAATTTTTTTTGTAGCCCCCACGGTTGTGGAGATATCAGTCCTAGTATGTGACCATTGTAATCTGTCTTCTGTCCGAGCGGAGGAGGGGACGACGCAAACACCACATAACATGCCAACTGTGATGTGAATGCATTGTAGACAGGAAAAGGGTGTTTATTCTAGAACACCTTAATAATGGCCTATACTTGCCAAGTAACCGTTAAAATCTAACTTTTATTAGGTGGGGTATAAAATGACTTGTTTGTGTACAGTTATTGATAAAGATAAAATCAACTAGAACTCTTGCTACTGTGTCTTTATTTATTATTAATGGTATTGGTGGAGTCTATCAATACCATCATTGGAGGTGTGAATTGGATTACTAGTTTAAACCACAAATTGTTATTATTAGTAAAGTAACAAAGTGTATCATCAAGTTGTGGAATTATGATACTTAGCAATTCGACTTTTCAACAAAGGCACTAGATGGCACTGTGCTCTCACTAGTTATAGGAGCCACAGGCATCCAGCTGCTTGGCAATGCTGTTTGCTGGCGTTCAATTGAACAGTGGTTGTGTTAGGTCGGTGGATTGATATCTATTGTCATCAACACACATTAACACTGGTGACTAACACCATTAATTCCTATCAATATATTCTTAACAGACTAAACCCAACTGCACGGTTAATGCAAGCACCACGTAGTATAAACACAATGCAACTTTTACGTAAACCAAGTGCCTCGTAAACATTAACAGGGCACAAACAGCAAGCTCCAGGTAAATGTGAGCACTAAGCAAGTGCCCCCAAACGCCATGCAAGCGCCTTGTCAACGCAATAGCTACATAAACACAAGCGCAAACACAATGTAAGCACCATGCATGTGTTAATTTAATGTAAATACTTATAAATCCCATTTTATGTTTACATCACTTTTGCAGAAACATTGTGTTTGAGTTACATCGTGTCTGTGTTCACATCATGTTTACATCATGTTATCATATTTGCATTTACATTGCGTTGGGTCTGTAAACGCGGTATAAATGCAACGTCAGCGGAATATATGTGGAATATAAGTATAGAGAAATTGGGGATCACTGCTGTTCAAAGCAGCTTCTCTTAAATTGTTTGCTGCTAATTAGACAGTACGAGAGAAGATTAGCATAACACACGCCTTTAGCTCCTCCTCTCTGACAGAATGCAGGATTATACTGTGATGGTCAGGTATGGAAACTGATATCTCTGCCATTGTGGGGGCTAGAAAGAAACTTCGAAGTGCCCCTGAACAGGTGTGGCAGCCCCTACCGAATGCTAATCGTGTAAGTGAGGTGGTAAAAGGTCCTCTTTTAAAAGCAGTAAAAATATAAAAAACCTATTAAAAAAGTTAAAATCACCCCTTTTTCTAGAACTGACATAAAAATAAATAAAATCATAAATATCTTCTGTATCACTGCACCACAAAATGCCTGATGTATTAAATGATGAAAACGGGTTATCCCGGTGGTGAAGCCTGTAACAGAAAATAGCGCCCAAATGTCAGAAACACCATTTTTTTGCCATTTGGCAACACATAAAAAATGTATTAAAAAAATTATCAAAAGGTCATACAGTCCCAAAATGGTAGCAATATTAACTCCATCACTTCCCACGAAAAAAGACCCCTTGTAAAGGCTGTATGCCTCAGTATGAAAACGATATTAGCATCAGAATAGGGAGAAATGAAGAAAAGGTTTCAATTTTTTTTAAACCTATTAAAATATAAAAAAAAACCTATAGAAATTTATAGGTATCCCTGTGATCCTATTGACCCAAGAAATTAATTAGCAGGGTCATTTGGAGTGCACAGTGAAAATAGTGTCCACAAGAAAATGATGCAAATGTGTTTGTTTTTTTTAACATTTTTAGTGCATTTAGATTTTTTTCCAGCTTACCAGTAACTGGCATAAAACATGAATTGCTGTCACTACCTCTGTAAATGAAATTTTTAAAAAAAATTATGGATTTTTAAAGATGCAGAGTAAAAAATGGGAATGCAAAAAACTAAAATGGCTCATAAGAGTTGGTTTCTTTGCCCATCAGAGTTCTGGTAATAAAAAGTGAAGAAAAGGGTGTACTGTCCCCAAAATGGTATCATTAATGAACATTAGTTCGTCCTGCAAAAATGGCACCTTACAAAACAATGAAAAATAATATGTAATGAATATTTAAAAGTTATTGGCATCAATGGTAAAACTGCCAACTTATTTTTGCTTTTGAAAGGTTTAATTTTTTAAGATATTAAAAAATCCCAAAAACTATATAAACATAATGAAACAAAGAATAAAAGAGAGGTGTCACTTGGACCACACATCGGAAGCGGTAAATACAAAGCTCCTAAGAAATGACCCAGTTGTGGTTTTCTGACAATCATACTGCATTTGATTTTTTTTTTACTGCTTCCCAGTACATAGCTTGGAATGTTAAAGACTGACACTTGGAAGTACAATTCATCCTGCAGATATTGTACAGCATTGTACATGGAAAAATGCACACAGCCCCTGGAAATCTAAGAAGGCATATCCTCCTTTTGTTCTGTGGAATAACTACCAGGATCTCAGCCATAACAACTCCTACGGGATCTGGAGTGTGAGGGGGCCAGGTCAGCCAGCCTAAAACAGTGCTGAGAATGGAAGATGCGTGCAGGTATACATATTCAGCTGAACATCTTCCACAACACAACAATCTGAGCCATTGTCAGCTCAGAGGAGAAGTATTGGGGGAGGGGCAGAAGGAGAGCAGGACTAGGTCCCACAGCACAACAGTCTGAGCTGGGGCGGCAGTCTACATGTGCTTAGCAGTTAGGCCCCTTCCACACTTGCGTTGCAGATAACGTCAGAGTTTGATCAGGGTGCGATCAGGGTTTGGTCAGTGAAAAACGCACATTTTGCATCAGAGTGCAATCAGTTTTCAGTCAGAGTTTGTTCAGTGTCTCAGTTTTTCACGCACGTTTTTGATGCAATTGCAATGCAATTTCAATGCGTTTTTCACGCACAGAAAATGCGCGTGAAATGGACTCAGGACTGAGCTCTATCTTTTCTATGGCAATTGATGCGTGAAAAACGCATTGCACTTGCGTTGGACCTGCAAGTGTCTCAGAGTGCAATGCGTTTTTGATGCATCTCCATAGACTTGCATGGTGCGTTTTTCACGCGTTTTTCGCGTGACTTGCAAAAGTAGAGCATGTCGAGATTTAAACACGCGTTAAAAAAAACTTGTGTGTGTGAAAAAAAATGCAAGTCTGAAAAGACCCATTGGTTACAATGGGTCAGAGTGCAATGCAAGTTCTGCACGTCAAAAGCACGCGCAGAAAACGTGTGTGAAAAACGCAAGTGTGAAAGGGGCCTTACTGAGCTGCTTTCTGTGGCCCCACTAATTCTGATCCACCTACTATAATGAGAAGGTGACAGCATAAGGTGAAGATGAGAATGATGGTGTGTAAGTGTATATACTGTATTTATATGTATGTATGATGTCAATACACTGTATGTGAATCTCCAAGATGCATATATACTGTAGGTATGTGTACATAAGATGTCTGTATACTGTATGTGTGTATATACACTCACCGGCCACTTTATTAGGTACACCTGTCCAACTGCTCGTTAACACTTAATTTCTAATCAGCCAATCACATGGCGGCAACTCAGTGCATTTAGGCATGTAGATATGGTCAAGACAATCTCCTGCAGTTCAAACCGAGCATCAGTATGGGGAAGAAAGGTGATTTGAGTGCCTTTGAACGTGGCATGGTTGTTGGTGCCAGAAGGGCTGGTCTGAGTATTTCAGAAACTGCTGATCTACTGGGATTTTCACGTACAACCATCTCTAGGGTTTACAGAGAATGGTCCGAAAAAGAAAAAACATCCAGTGAGCGGCAGTTCTGTGGGCGGAAATGCCTTGTTGATGCCAGAGGTCAGAGGAGAATGGGCAGACTGGTTCGAGCTGATAGAAAGGCAACAGTGACTCAAATCGCCACCCGTTACAACCAAGGTAGGCAGAAGAGCATCTCTGAACGCACAGTACGTCGAACTTTGAGGCAGATGGGCTACAGCAGCAGAAGACCACACCGGGTGCCACTCCTTTCAGCTAAGAACAGGAAACTGAGGCTACAATTTGCACAAGCTCATCGAAATTGGACAGTAGAAGATTGGAAAAATGTTGCCTGGTCTGATGAGTCTCGATTTCTGCTGCGACATTCGGATGGTAGGGTCAGAATTTGGCGTCAACAACATGAAAGCATGGATCCATCCTGCCTTGTATCAACGGTTCAGGCTGGTGGTGGTGGTGTCATGGTGTGGGGAATATTTTCTTGGCACTCTTTGGGCCCCTTGGTACCAATTGAGCATCGTTGCAACGCCACAGCCTACCTGAGTATTGTTGCTGACCATGTCCATCCCTTTATGACCACAATGTACCCAACATCTGATGGCTACTTTCAGCAGGATAATGCGCCATGTCATAAAGCTGGAATCATCTCAGACTGGTTTCTTGAACATGACAATGAGTTCACTGTACTCAAATGACCTCCACAGTCACCAGATCTCAATCCAATAGAGCATCTTTGGGATGTGGTGGAACGGGAGATTCGCATCATGGATGTGCAGCCGACAAATCTGCAGTAACTGTGTGATGCCATCATGTCAATATGGACCAAAATCTCTGAGGAATGCTTCCAGCGCCTTGTTGAATCTATGCCACGAAGAATTGAGGCAGTTCTGAAGGCAAAAGGGGTCCAACCCGTTACTAGCATGGTGTACCTAATAAAGTGGCCGGTGAGTGTATGATGTCTATACTGTATGTGAATGTATATGATGTGTATATACTGTATGTGCATGTATATTGCCTATATTAAATGTGCATGTACATGTTGTTTACAGGGCCACTGTACTGTGTGTATGTACATGATGTGTTTATACTTTATTTGTTCTTTGTTATAGACAAGCCACTAATCTGCAGCGACATCACTGTAAAAGGTTTGCCTGGGGGGCCTAGTGCCCACCAGTGAAATTGATTCCCCCTACTGCTACATGGGAAAATTACTTAGGCCTTGTTTACTCAATACATTTTGAGGTACAGCAAATGCATCAGTAATAAAATGCATCACATATAACATCAGTCGTAATGATGGGAAAAAAACGCAGATGTATTTTGAGGTGCAAACACATTGGGCCACATTTAGCTAAACTAGTGCAGTCTGTACTATGTGCAGTTTGCCTGAGTGCAGCAGATTAATCAAAACTGGCGCACGGCCCTGCTCATATTGTGGCCCCTCTCATCTTCTTTCAACATACAAATGCACACCAACTTGTCTGTGTTAATCAAAACTTTATCTTTATCTTGTTTCATCTTATTGTTACATACATTGGGCTCTGATACCTTCATTACTTTATACCAAGTCCCAAACAGTCTTTTAAAGTCCATAAATCAGATATAATATTCTCACAGTTTCCACTTGTACTGGCATCCAGGTGAGCAAAGTCCAAGGCTGTTGTCTATATACCCACCCCTGTATCTATCATATTGCTAAACTCAAAACCTAACATAACAAGGTCTCTGTACACAATTCATCAAACATATCCTATGTGAGCTATATATTATAGAAACACATAAAAATTACAAGGGCATTTCAACAAATATACTACATTCTGCCTCTTGCATGTGTAATATCCAATTCCCTATGCAAGACCAAAATTGCTTTGGCAGAAAGTGAAGTCACAGGTGAACCCTGAGGATTTCGCAATGTGTCACAATGTGACTAGCAAGGTCCTCATTCCTATAGTTTCATCTCATGACTACTGTACTTTATTTACCTGCAGAATATAATGGAGCTATATAAGACTTATTATTGTTTTAGAATAAGAATTGTGAATTAGTTTAGAGCAAGTTTTTCAGTACAGGAAACTATTAGATCTATGTGGCTGCAGCATATAGATCCATTTTGGTTAAGATATTGTCAGTAATGTTTTAGACATGAAATGCTTAGGGCCAGGAATTGCAGATTATAAGTGATGTAAGGAAATAAACTGTAGAAAACATTCATCACATTAAAGGGTAACTAAACCTTTGAAGCATTTATTTTTCTGAAATGAATAGAGAAGGTAGCAATACCCAGTTTCCCTGAAAATAAGACACCCCTCAAAAATAAGACATGCTATTTTGTTGACACTTAGAAATATAAGGCCTCCCCTGAAAATCGTGAGGAGAGTAAAGCTACAGATGGATAAGATCTTTATACAGGGGAGAGGCACGGCAGATCTGACAGTATGTGTTATAGGTGAGATATAGCAAAGCTGTGTATGTTATGGCTGTGATAGTAGAGTCATGTGTAATATGCATCTCATGGATCTCATCATCTCTGATTTGTCTCATCTGTTTTTCTATGTGTCAGATACTAGTGAATGTTCAGAAGGTAAAAGAAAGTGTATATAAACATGGACTCTGATAATCTAAGCACATTGTCAGCACACAGCATTTCATAGCAAAGCGGAATCATGAAGTGTCTGCTTAGAGAGTCCCACCCCACAACCATCATGGGAAAACCCCTTTAAAGAAAAAAGTTTTGTGTCATCTAGTGAGTAATGCTTCTGAGATCCTCCTCAAGTCTGTACACAGCAGATAGATAAGGGCAGGAGGCTAAAGATTAACTCATTCAATACCTAGAGATTACTTTGCTTGATAATTAAAGGGGTATTCTCATCTGGGCACTTACATTCAGTTTCATTAATCTGTCATATATAAACATTAGTTCAATTGGATGTTATTAAAAAAAATGTTCCTGTGTGAAGATAATTTCTCATAAATGTAACCATGTTGTCCCTTAGAAACGAGATAGCTTCCTAAGATACGACCACGTCTGATAGATTGAGTGCACAAAGAAACAAAAGGTTATTGTATATAAAATGTCCGGGAGTTACTACATGTCGCACAGCCGTCCTGTGGTAGTGATTGCTGAATCCTGGTGGTTTGGCAGGACTCTATAGCGCAAGTCTGGCCACTGCTGCCAGAGTATGACGTGGTCGTATCCGAGGAAAGTATCTCGTTTCTAAGGGACAGAATAACTACATTTATGAGAAATTATCTTCACACAGGAACATTTTTTTTAATAACATCCAATTGAAGAAATGTTTACATAAGGCAAATGAATTTAATTAAATGTAAATGCCCAGATGGGAATACCCCTTTAAGCTCTGTAAGGGGATTACGCTATCCAGGGACTGTAAAGAGTTACCTCATTAGAAACTTTATCAGCTTCACATTTATTACCTGCTAGCTGTTAAAGAAAGGCAGTGAAAAAGGACGCAGGACAGTTTACTCTCTCAAGACATATGTAAATGTTGTATATCCCTTAGATCAACATCTGTAACTTGATGATTAGTAGTAATGTCGCAAGGATCTTGTAGTTGGAAATCCAATACATCAGGCAAAGTGGGGCTCATCTGATGTATAGCAAGATTGACAGCTGACAGTGCTTTAGGATTAGTTTTTTCCATAATAGTAAGTTTCTGTTATTGTATTTATCTTGTTTGTATCTCCTGTGCAATGCTGGGATTCTAAAATAGAATAATAGAGTTCTCTTGTACGTACACAAACACCAACGTTTTTTAATATATTTTTAAACCTAGAAAAGGTAACCTCCTGTTATTTCTGTTCCATTTCCAAAGTGTGGTTTGTTCTGGAGTCATAAGCAGTTCCTGTCTACAACCACTATGAGCTAAAATTGAATATGTAGTTTTCTGCCAGACCAAAAGATTTGGCAACATTGCCAAGCTTGTTATGGATGCAACACCCCTGCCAATGCATAGGAAGACTGGTAGTTGCGAATAGCGCCCTCTCCAGGTCAGCGGCTGTTAGGGAGATTGATCACCTCTCTAGGAAGTTTGTAGAATCTGGGATATAGTTGTAGTTGCTGTAGCTTCTTCCTGGCAAGGTAAACAGTTCATTGTGATATGTAATTATCCAATGGTTTTTCTGTAACACAAGCTGGAAGGTGATTGGAGAGGTGCTACCACCTGACCAGGGGAGTATCTAAACCCGTGCTGGGTGAAAGCACATGGTTCACTCTTAGGACAAGGTCTGTCCTAGCTCTCTGTTCATAAGAGGCTGCAGACAGAACCAGACCTCAAGGTCTGTCTGCCACAGCCTCTGTCCTTCAGGAATTTCTAGTGCCTATGACCTACTGCCTAGCACACAGGGCAAGTCTGGAGACTTAAGCCCAGAACTGCAGCTCCACCATCCAGACTCATTTCCATCTGAACCAGCCCAGCCTACATCTACTATCAGGCTTCATGCACCTTTCCTGTGGACCGGCTCTCCATGACCTTTCCAGCTTAAGGAATCTGATGTTCATCATTTTGGCCGTTGCCTGCCATTCAATAAAGAACTGCAAGTTGATTTGCACAACGTCACCTCCATCTGATTCCTGGATACAGCTGTTTACCACCATGGGTTCCCCATCCATCACCCAGAGACTCATCCTACAGACACCTCAGGGGTTGCCCAGGGAGAGACCTTTACAAAAGCCTCTCCCTCCATATTTATTGCACGCACCACCTGCTTGAGACCTGCCATGCTGTAGGTCAGCCCTCCGGTCGCTATACCAAGCACCGTGATCACAACCTTCCCAAGGCCGCAATAGCCAGCCACTCTGGCAGTATGATGATGGCTAAGGTACAGAATGTTCAGCACAAGAACTTATTATAATCTGTAGCTGATGTCAGCTTATAGCACAACTGACCTATACTGCAACAGCTGGGATCACTGAAAAATTACATTTTAGTATAGACAAGGTTAGCAAGGTATTGTGCCAAGGCCCCATCATTCAGTGCACCTGCATGGCAGCTGCTGCATTAGATGTGTGCTACCTAATGCTATTACTAATTATTTTAGTGAGGTAGGGAAAAATGAAAAGAAAATAACAAATTATCCAAATGGCTTTTTTACGTGACACCGTGTCTGGAGAAATTGTAGATTGGGTATATATTTGCCTAAGATTCCTCACATCTACATATTGCTAAAAAGAAACCAGGATTTGTACTCCAGATCTTTGCAGATTTCTCTGCATTAGGGTTTTATATGAAATCCACTATATGCAGTGTGCTGGGGTATGGAATGAAAGGATGATGCTTCTAGTAGTGGCTGACTGTGGGTGTTTAGGTTTCTCTCCACTGTGTGTAAAGCGCTGAGCCACTGGGTTGAGGGGATACAACGACCTGCAGGGTGAGAGTGTTGCTGTTACCTGTGGGATGGCTGGGCCTTGTGGTGCATATTGGACTTACTCATTGAGTTGTCACAGACTCAGGTGGACATGAGGGCTTCCAAGGGAACAGACTACTCTCTGGTACTTCTCTCTAATCTCTGTCTTCTGGGGCCACTGTAGAGGTTTTAGGGGGACTGCACCAATGTTTGCTGTGGTCAACAGTGTAAACCTGTTGTTCCCTGGGGCCAACCCCCAATACTACTGTCATGAAAGATGGCCCTTGATGATGGTGAGATGCAGATGGACCAGGCAACAGGGATAGAAGGAGGGAGGTGGTGTAGCAATTATTATTTTACAGATAACTTCAAGACACTTGAATATAACTCTTAATAATGGTGGCTGTGAATAAGTTACTGTTGTGGTGTATGGAGAGAAAAATGGTTTTCTGAAACCCCAGTTTATCAATATGAGTAGGTGGCTGATGGGCCCTGTAATCCAGACTTTCCCTATGATGATTAAGTCCTTTGAAGTCCTTGAAGTACATGTCTACACGCCACCTATCTGTCCAATTTTTTGCTTCCGCCCTGATTAACACTACCTAAAGCAGACCCCACCACAGACTGCGGGTGCCACTGTTGCCAGTTTGTGTGTAGTTTCAATTTAACCCATTCTCTGCTTACTAATTACACTGTTGCAAGGAATACATAACACAGTTTACATAAGAACATGTTACCTCATAAAACATATAAAATACCACTTGTGTACAGGTGCCATTCCAGGCCCAACTGCAGGAATTGCTCTCTGGTACACTATAAATGGGCCTGTGTTACTGAAGTGAGGAAAAGAGGGTGGGTCCCACTCCATCCGGACAGCCTGGGGTTTGGGCTGTCTCTATTACTCTATTACCCACAGTTGTGCTGATTTTATATAAGGTCAGCACTGAAGAAGCACGGGGGCTTTCTCTGCACCTGGGAAAACTACTGTGAGCTTTTCTTACTGTGTGTCGTTTGGGAGGCTGCGCAGTAGGCATAACCTCTTGATAGTTAGGGAGAGCTTGTTGTTTAGTGGGTGACCAGATGGCCAAAGACTTTTTTTTTGCATTTATTTATTTTGCATTATTTTACTTTTGTCTTTCTGTTGCTTGTAAAGAAAATAAAACAGGTTGTGACCAGTTGTACCAAATGGACTGGCGTCATTGCTGTGCCTCACAAAAATTCCTGTCTACTCCAGGAGATGACAACCCTTTTACCTAATCTGTGACATTTATAAAAAAAATACATTTGGCAATAGTTAACTAAATTTGTACTCAGGGGTGGGATCAAGAAGTCATTACGCGGGGCACAAGTAAAAATGATACCTACTCTAATCAACAATTCCAATATTTAAAATGTACTTTATAGTATACTAATAAAATTAACCCTTTTTATGTTAAATTATTTAATTAACATGTTAACTCATATATACACATATACAGCCCCTTTACCAAACCATACATATAAAAAAGTTGTGTTAGCTGCATAGACTCAGAAGGTCTGACAAGCAGAAGGTCTAACACTGACAACACCAGGATCAAGTTTAAATAGAGCACCAGAGCCATGATCATACCATAAATACAACCTTACAACAAAGTTCTATACATAAATACAGCACCTCAACCAAACCCAAAACTTACATTAAATACAGCATGTAATCCATGTTCGTACACATTTACAGCACCAGAACCAAGTATAGTACATAAAAACAGTACCAGAAATGTTGGTCAGAAGAAAAAAGTACATTACCAGAACGTACTGAAGTAAATACCAAACTCAATGTATAATATAAATTAATTCTCAAAACAATTAGTCATATACTTCACCATTCCATAAATATATTCCAAATGTTATTAACACTTCTTAAAACATACAGTTCACAAACATGTGATAAAATGATAGCACAATTACAGACTATTACATGGTTTGGACTACACAAAATAAACAATAGGGCATAGTTCATACGAAGTAAAGACCATACATGGGGAACCTGTAAAACATTTTAGGCTCCTCAATTCCAATGTAGCAAAGCTGTTCCCATAGAGTAGCAAATATAAACACAGTGACCAAGCTAATTTTGTCACAGTGCCTTAATATGGCATTTAACAGTCACAGTTCCACTTGAACAGTAATCAATAGTCACAGCCATCGACAGGAGCATGTAGTCACAGCAACAGCCCCATAGTCACACCTGCAGCCCCTGGCAGCCATTAGTCACATTGCTTGCTCCGCAGTAGCCAATACTCCCAGTGCCTGACCCCAGTAACCAGTAGTCCCAGTCTCCAATAACCACTGTGCTTTCCCCCTGTAGCCAGTATTCCCAGTGCTTGCCCCAAGTAGTCACAATAATGCCCCAGCAGCCGGTAAAGTTAAGTTTACTATTGTTTTTTTGGATTTTTATGTAGAGCATACTTCATGGTATATATTGTATCGGACAACATTTTAAAAGAAACCTGTCATCACCAAGCTAATTTTTCAGTGATAACAGGTACCAAAAGCACAGTTTACATGTACAGAGTTCACCATGCACGCCTAAGATTTGTTTGCTCTGGTGAGCTGACATCTGGCAGGGACCCATGTATGTTTCAATCCAAGATTATAAAGTGTTATTGTTTAGATTATACATATACCAAGTTTAATAATTGCCAATAAATAGAAAATCCCATTTGGGTTTTTTCTGCAACAACTCCCTCCCCCCAAGTCACTCATACTCTGTATACACTAGTCTGAAATGGTACCAATAGAAACTAAAGCTATCTCATAAAAAAGCTCACTCGTCCCTGTCAATAAAAAAAAAAAAAAACGATGGCACTCTTTAATTTACTGTACTTTTGCCTTAAACTACAATAAAAGTCTTTAACAATTATCAAAGGTGTCTTCAATTAAGATTTATTGTTAATCCTGTTTTTTTTGACACTCCAACATTTTTAAAATCCAATTATCACAGAGGCCAAAAAAAGAACAAACCTACAGAACCTATCTTGTACGTAACCAGGGGACAGCCTGTGTTATGTTTCTGTTGTTTATATGAATTATTAGTAACTGGTTATTACTACAGTTAACTTTACTTCTTGTATTTTTAAGTAATTTTTTGTCTTATGATGTTTGTCTTGAAAACATGGCACAATAAAGCAGAATGTGTCCTTGCTTGATCACTGAATGGATCCTGTGAACCAAAACATCCATTTGAAAAGCATTTGTACATTGGTGAAGGAACATACTGAAACCACTGAACTTGTCAGTAAGATTATGCTTCAGATGCAAAGACATCATAGAAAGCAATTATAAACCTTGCTCTAGCATGCAATTGTACACTGTCCTTTAAACATTTTCATATTTCCAGCTTTTGTGCCTAACTCATTAATGTGATCTATCCAAGTGTTGGTAATGACACATCAATCCTATTAAACTGCAAAAAACTATTTTTGGCAATGTTCTGTAATCAAGACTCATTAATGTCCCTTCAATAGAAAGGCAGATATGCTTATAATTTCTTGAAGACTCATAACATATTCGTTATATATAAAAAGATTTTACTTCCCTTTTGCATTTTTAAAGAAGCTCTGATTATTGGATATGGGGGTTTGTGGCTTTTGATACCTTCCTTGTTCTAAGTCTATAACCAGCTCATTCTTTTCTTTGACCATATGGCTTATTAAGTATAATAAGTTGCTAATACCCCATACTAAGTTTTCAATGGCATTTATATACCCGAGGTTTTAATATATTATTTGCCACTAAGGACCTGGCAGGGCCATGGGCAGGGATGTGAAAGGGGTCTCAAGAGATGTGGCAGCTTTTGACAAACAGACAATGTGGTGATAAATCTCCCATTGACATAATAGCGCTGAGCTCTCTGCCTCTGACTTCTGGCAGTTAATTTGCTTTTTAATTCAAAGTTTATTTTCTGTTTGATGTCACCACAATGGGCCATAAAAGGAACCTGTTTAGGAAAACATATAACTGCTTCATAAAGTACTAGCAGTGAATTAGTGAACCCTTTTTAAAAATTTTTTAAAGCCAAACCCAAAATTAAAAAATATGTTTCTGTCTGGGGGAGCAACGATGCTCCCCAAGTGGCATCACTCTGCACTTGTGCTCCATTTATTTAAATGCCTATAAAGAGGCCTTATAAAGAGTTAACACCCGCTATTGTGGTCATTACCGGCAGGTGGGGGCGTTAAGCTGAACCCGGACCTGAGCTTCCAATAAAGTTCAGAGTCGGATGCGGGGGAATCGAACTTTACGGTTCAGGTCCGCTCAACACTATTCATGAGAATAAAATATAAGGATTGTTGGTGAAAAGTAGTGAGATATAATAAGATTCTTTCCATCTATAAGCCATTACAAAAAGCAGTCAGGTCTAAAATGAAGGTGGAGATGGGCATTTTGGCTTGTAGGATGCTTACATATTTCATAAAACACTACAAAGCAGGGGTAAAGGGGAAAGGATAGATACCCGAGATTCTAATATAGCACAATTGTCAGCTAATCCATTTTAAGGTTTACAGCTATCTTCTCCAAGAGAGAGGTCCTGAATATAAGAAACAAAATATGGGGGTGGGGTGTCAATGGTTAAGGAGGTGGAAGGAGAAGGTTGTGTAATGGTAGAACGATCAGGAGGCCAAGTAGTAGTGCAAATGTTGTAATATTCTGAAGTTTGCTGCTTAGTATGCAGTAAGAGCAGGATACAGTATGAGAAAAAGTTGTGTCATAGGAATGGGCAGAAGTAGTTTGTTTAGGCTCTGGTGTCTTGATATGTTGCCAGTCTGTATAATGACAGGCCAAACAGGAAGGAGAGGGAGTCAAGAATCAGGATACGAGGGCATGTGTTGGCATGTTGGTAGTGTCCAAAATTAGGAAAGGGAGGAGGAAAATAATATTTTTAAGATGAAGACCTTTGGATGTAAATGTTTCCATGAGAAATGAGTTTAGTCCCTTGGCGGCACACAAGAGGAGACATTGATATTGTGCTACTAGTTCTGAGTATTTGTTTTGCGGATATGTTAGTGGTAAATGGTGCTGTTTAATGGAAACTTTCCAGCAGAAATTAACCTCTTTTATTTCATCAAGCTGAATAAAACTTTCTGTATCATGTTCCTTTTATGGGCTGAAGTACATCAAGTACAGGCACAATAAACCTTACTTACCTGTGCCTGTCTTGAAGATTGCAGTGCAGGGGTCCCAGATTAAACCTGCCACCTTCCATTAGTACAATTGTTCCCCAAACTTTTTCTGCCTATGTGTATGTTGGCTTTGCCCATTGCCACTTGGCTCCACCGATTGTGAAATGTGTGAAATGGTGGGAATATCTGCAGTTTCCCACTCAGTGCTCACTGCTATATACACCATGTGGTGAGAGGGACAGCATTCTGGTAAGGTCAGGAAGTGGACAGGGAGACGACTATCTGTCCGCTCAAGCTGAGATATGAACAGACACTGAGCTGTCAATCAAAAGAAGGAGGTGTGATTAATTGGCAGCTTGGAGAAACTGTGACTCTTTTCTTCATAGGATCATTTGCCTAACAGACTCAATATGGTTTGGATTTGGAGTGAACTTCACTCAGGATGACAGCTTGTGTGAAGTTCAAGCTTTTATTTATATGATATATATTATAAAACCATGATTTTAAGAGCAACCTAGGCGTTTCATGTCCAGTCTGGACATTATACCCTGACAAAATGTCCAGACCGGACACAAAAGGTGCTCTTAAAATCATGTTTTTATATATTTTTTTGTTTTGTCACTTTTAATCGAATATATAAATAAAAGCTGGATGTTATTTGTGGATTGGAGTTCCTGTCATCCTGAGTGAAGTTTCTAGGTGCCAAAACAATGTCCGATCCATATTGAGTCTGTTTGGCAAATGTTTCAATGCTGAGGTGACGGGACCCCAACATAAAAAAGTGCTACTTAAAAGTTGTGCCTCTAGTAGCACAACAACATGAGGTTTGCTGCCCTTGTACATTTTTGGACACATCTGGAAATAGCTATTGTATAAAGGAGCGTTTTTTTTGTCTTTTTTTCTTCTTGTCACAATTTGACTTTATATATTCATTTGCTTATCAGAAAAACGGCTGCAATTAAGTTACAGTGATTCAGTGGCAGATAATTTTAGGTGTTATGGTGAGTGTTTTTAACCCTTTACTAGCAGGTATTACTGATGTGTGGGGTAAAATTTTGGTGACAGGTCTTCTTTAAGTGGTGGCATAGTCAAGGAAATCAACTTTTTTATGATATAATCAAATTTGTTAGATGGAAGTGGAAAGCTCAGACATGAACTCAAGCTCTTCTATTCCCCTCCTAACTTTAGTCTGTAAATTTGTGTCCATTTTTTTTGAGGAGGAGGGGGGGGGCTTGTTCACATTAATCCTACTACACATTCTAAGCTTTTTTCCTACACCAACAGGAGAGTAGGGTTTTTGTGCAAAAATGTGGGACTTTTTCAAATATAAATACACGGATTATAATGATGAATCAGGTGCTGCACTGGAAAACTTTACCAGGCAGATGAAAAGTTGCAAATTTTTGCATAAATATACTTCTGTCCACCAAAAAAAACTCAAAAAAGAAAAAAAACAATGACACATGCCCCCCCCCCAGTATATGGGTGTCATACTTTGGGTCTCCTGAAGGATGCAGGTACATCAATCACAGCCACAGTGGGTGTCTGAGGCAGGGAAGTGGTTTATTAGGTGTGTTTCTGCTGGCAGGTTCTCTTTCAATAAACTTGAAAAAACAACTTCCAGGTCCCATGTAGGTTAACAGTAAAGGAAATACCTTAAGGAAGAATTTTAGTTCTGATTATCAATAGTATATACAGTAGGTGAAAGAAGAATAAAAAAATTAAGATAGTGACACTATGTAACACTGTATTAAGAGGAGAAAGCATCCAAGAACAGAGTAGGAAACAGTAGGGCAGTTGTATCAGAATAGCCTTTTAACTATTTTAGAGTGTCTAGGAGATCTTTTGGACATTAGAGTTATTACAGTGGATGAGACCGCTTGATAACAGCAGTGAATATGTAACTTTATAGTTTAAAGTTACCAATTTGGCTTAACTATTTCCTAAGTTTCTACTTTGACACAATGTTATTGGACCTATTATGTGCCTAAATTTATGACTTTTTGAAAAATTGCACTTCATAAATCTGTCACACATCTGGATTCAAATGATAATTCAAGTGTAAGTGGAGTGGGTTGGCAAAAGGTCACACAAATGACGCAAATTTGGTGCACTTGGATATATGCAACAATATTGCCAACCCACTCCACTTAAAGGGAACCTGTTAGGCAAATTAACCCCCAAAACTTAATATATTTTCATAAACTGCCATTAGAAAACATCCCTACATTGTCCCTCTATGTGCCTGTAAAAAAGGCTGTATGCAAATGACCTATCCAGCTTTTTCATGAGTGGGAGACACTCATGTCTTTAAAATGCCATTGGCAGCTTTGCCAGCAGTATCGGAATTGTTAATACCAGAAAACAGTGCTAGCACCAGTAGCGGGAATTTGTGGTTGGTGTTTGCTGCAATATGCAGCAAACCCCACCTCTATAAGAAGAGGGCTCAGCCCGTGAGTCCTCTTCATATAGCCTCCACACCTCTGCACCGTAATGATGATAATGATGTGACACTCCTGGTTTTATGTGCTGCTTCCATGGGCTTACTGCTTCTGGTGGCCACACCCCCTGCAGCTTGTGTGTGTATGAAATACTCCTATACACATGACTGACACTCCTGGTGCTGGCTCCTCTATGTGCTTTCTGGTTCTGGCTGACACGCCCCTGGCAGCCAGTGTGTATAAGAAATTCAACTACTCTAGGATGCAGCCTTGTGTATGGTAGATGGGAGCATGTCAGGTACTTGTGTACCTGATGTCTGTGTCCCTGACATGTGTATAGCAGAACATGTCAAGTATTTGTGTAGCTGATGTCTGTCTCTCACACATGTGTATAGCAGAACATGTGAGGTACTTGTGTTGCTGATGTCTGTGTCTCTAACATGTGTATACTGTAGTCGTGTCATGTACTTGTGTAGCCTATGTCTGTGTCTCACATATGTGTGTAGGAGAACATAGCATGTCAGATTCATGTGTAGCTGATGTATGTGCCTCCCACATGCAGCAGATAAAGCACAGACACTAGCAATGCTTTACTATACATTACACACAGACATGAGCAGGGGGAGGAGGGGGAGTGTGCCCGGGGTAATTTACATAATAAACAAAATATCGTTTTAGATTGAAGTAACTAGATAAAGGCTGGGATGGAATCCTTGTGTGCTGCACCAACAGGTAGTGGTGACAAGATTAGTGACCTGATCACAGGTGACCTTTAAATTTGTTTCATCATGTGAATTCAGATGTGCAACAGATTTATGAATACTTTGAATACTTTCCAATAGGTGATTTATTTTATACTTTGGTAGTATTGCTAGGAGCGTGAGGTGGACCCAAACTTCACAAAGTTCACATCCGAACCGAGCATGGCGGGTTTGGCACCTACAACCATGGAGACTAACAACAGGCTGTCCTTCAAACTTTAGGTACATGTTCAGGGAAAAGGCGGGCAGCCTCTTAGCAACCACAGCCATACCCACATTTCGCATAGCTGTGATTGGCTAGATGGGACATGTGACCCTGTAGTATAAGAGGCACAGTTACATGTCCAGGCGCCATTACAGACAAAAAACAGAGCTAGGGAGCAACTGTTGAACTTGATTGGGTCGGTCAGACAGGCAGTCATTTAGAAAAAATTAATCATTGTCCTTCTCAGTAAGGCCGGTAGAGGAGCTTGTGATTAGGAAAAAGTGGAAACAGAAATAATTGCCCTATTAAAGGCTATCATAGACTGCTATAGTGTCCAGTGTTAGTATAATAAGCATTTTCAGAATCATACAGCTATACCATAAAGCATTATCATGTCCAGCTTCCTACAACAAGGTGTACAAATAATATCAGAGTAATGTGGGCAGAACTAAAACAGATTTGTGACATGATAGGAACTACTTGGTATGCCGGGGAATCTTATAAACTGGCATGTTATAAATTATGGATTGGAATGCACCCTATCTGCCAGTCATGTCTTATGAGAAAACATAATTAGCACATGGTCTGTAGACCAACTGCCCCCACCCCCACTGTGAGTTTCCTTCCCTAATCAATAGAATTGGTAATTGGTTTCCTCTGTGCCTTCAATAGAATATTAATTGACCCAGACAACATGACTCCAGCTTGCATGTGATGCCAGCCATGTGCCTTAAGATGGCTACTTAAGGATATCGCAAAATTATACTTCAAAGAAAACATAAAGAAAATATTTCAATTTCTGGTCAACAAATCTGGATCAGCATCCTCTAACAGTCCTGGGTGTAAAGCACTAACAATTTCAGAGGCAGGGAACCAAGTAAATGGCTATTACACCATTTTTATATTTGTTAATTTATGCAGGGAAATGTGGTGAGCATATCTTCTTCTCAGAAGACCCTTAGGAGAAGTTATGACATAATGAGGAAATATGTCCTCATCTTTCCACCCTGATTACGGTATAGCCCCACCCCTCTCACATAAGAAAGGGGATGGATTAGGTGTTTAGGTGGTTAGTTAAAAGTAACATGCCACCATTCAGTTCTCGTTAGTCTATGGAGATGCATTGAGCCACAGGACTTTCTAGGGTTTTCACTATTTCTCCACCGCGAATCTCTATGCCACTCCAATTCGCTAGAGGTCTGTATTTTCTTTATTTTATCCCTTTTTATTTTGCTGTTTGCTTTTATGTATGTCTGGTTTTTTTTACCATTTTGTAACTATTAATCATTGTGCCTATTTTGCATATTAAATAGTCCATTAATAAGTTTTTTCCTTGTGCTCTATACGTTCCCATTACTATACGTCAATTACTGCTAAGCCTTGTTACCTTGTGCATATCTGTGTGCTAGCAGTAGCTATAAGCCATGTGTGTGTGCTAGCAGTAGCTATAGGCCATGTGTGTCTGTGTGCTAGCAGTAGTAATAGGCAGTGAGTGTCTGTGTGCTAGTAGTAGCTATAGGGAGTGAGTGTCTGTGTGCTAGTAGTAGCTATATGCAGTGGGTGTCTGTGTGCCAGTAGTAGCTATATGCAGTGGGTGTCTGTGTGCCAGTAGTAGAAATAGGCAGTGAGTGTCTGTGTGCTAGTAGTAGCAATAGGCAGTGAGTGTCTGTGTGCTAGTAGAAGCTAAGGCAGTGAGTGTCTGTGTTGCTAGTATAGCAATGCAGTGAGTGTCTGTATGCTAGTAGAAGCTATAGCAGTGAGTGTCTGTGTGCCAGTAGTAGATGGCAGTGAGTGTCTGTGGCTAGAATACGCAATATGCAGTAGTGTCTGTTGCTAGTAGTAGCTATAGGCAGTGAGTGTCTGTGTGCCAGTAGTAGAAATAGGCAGTGAGTGTCTGTGTGCTAGTAGTAGCAATAGGCAGTGAGTGTCTGTGTGCTAGTAGCAGCTATGAGGCAGTGAGTGTCTGTGTCTGTATAGCAATATGCTAGTGAGTGTCTTATGCGCTAGTAGAGCTATAGGCAGTGAGTGTCTGTGTGCTAGTAGTAGAATAGGCAGTGAGTGTCTGTGTGCTCGTAATAGCATATGCAGTGAGTGTCTGTATCCTGGTAAAGCTATAGCAGTGAGTGTCTGTGTGCCATAGTAGAAATAGGCTTGAGTGTCTTGTGCTAGTAGTAGCAATAGGCAGTGAGTGTCTGTGTGCTAGTAACTAGCAATAGGCAGTGAGTGTCTGTGTGCTAGTTAGAAGCTATAGGCAGTGAGTGCCTGTGTGCTAGTAATAGCATATGCAGTGAGGGTCTGTATGCTAGTAGAAGCTATAGGCAGTGAGTGTCTGTGTGCCAGTAGTAAAATGGCAGTGAGTGTCTGTGTGCTAGTAATAGCAATCGTGAGTGTCTGTATGCTAGTAGAAGCTATAGGCAGTGAGTGTCTGTGTGCCAGTATTAGAAATAGGCAGTGAGTGTCTTTGTGCTAGTAGTAGCAATATGCATGAGTGTCTATATGCTAGTAGAACTATAGGCAGTGAGTGTCTGTGTGCCAGTAGTAGAAATAGGCAGTGAGGGTCTGTGTGCTGTAGAAGCTATAGGCAGTGAGTGTCTGTGTGCTAGTATAGCATAGGCAGTGAGTGTGTCTGTGTGCTAGTAGGAAGCTATAGGCAGTGAGTGTCTGTATGCTAGTAAAGCTATAGGCAGTGAGTGTCTGTGTGCTAGTAGAAGCTATAGGCGTGAGTGTCTGTATGCTAGTAGAAGTCTAAGGGCAGTGAGTGTCTGTGTGCTATTACTAGCATAGGCAGTGAGTGTCTGTGTGCTAGAATAGATAATATAGTGTGAGTCCAGGTGATCTGTACGGCTCCAGTACATGGAGGAATATCGTACCCTGGGTTTAGGTGAACAGTGTAATAGAGGAAATTGCATAAAGTTAGTGGAAAAGGATCTCAGTGTAGAAATGCAAAATAATATCTTGTAAAGCCTGTGGTTCCTGATGGAGTTTTCTGCACTATATTGAAGGTTTGTACATAGCCTCTGTGTGGGGTTTTACATTTCTATATAATAGGATCCTCCGATCCTCCACATTATTAAAATCTCGGATGGAAGGGTGACTATGGAAGTCTCATTTTTGGCCAATAGTGTTTGTGCTCTTGAGAAGGTTACAGAACAGCATTGTGATTTCTCTATCAAGGACACCTTGGTGTTAAGATGCAGTGTGTTGTTTTCCTTACTGCCCTATTCATATCCCCTACTGAGGTGTCCGCAGTTTGTGCAATTAGGGTCCTGTATGTCGGTCCTGCATTAGCAGCATTGGAGCCCCTCAGAGGCACTGCTTTGTCCCCTTTTTTCTTTTATTTGTTACAGATTTTAATTCACCATGCGTCATCTGCAAGTGTTTTGAATGACAGTGTCATTATTGACTCTGAACAGGAATCAGAATACCATGATTTGTTGGAGTCATTTGTAGGTTGGAGTGTAAAGATTGGCTTGCGTTTGAACTAAAACAGTAATGTTGCTGAAAAATCTATTTTAATTGTTGATACTTAAAATTATCTTGGTATTTATTAGACAATAAATTAAAGTGGAAATGTTTTTTTCCCTATGTAATTTGAATCTATTTTAACTTCAATAAAACTCTCCTACATATGTTTTATGAAGGGTTTATTGCAATATTGCGCTATTTTCTTTGGGGCAGTCTGCTTCGGCAGCATTCTTACCCGCAGCTGACTTGAACAAATAGATTATTGACTCGAACATAAATTATTATGAAATTTGGAAATATTATAGGTTTGTAGCTTGACAGTGTCATGACCCCAGCATCCAGTGTATTGCTTATTTCAGCCAAAAGAGTGCTCTTAGTACCAATTTTATCCAAGTCAGGTCAATATGGCACTGGTCCCCAAACTGTTTTGTATCCGGGTACTGGCTGCACCCCAGCCTCCAATCAAAATGCCTCTTTTCCAGCAGCTGCACCCATTTCTTGTACCCCCCCTCTACAGTGCCCCTTTCTGTAACCCCCTCTGTTTTCTGTATCCTCCTTAATTCTTGATAAGGGCTACAGTAAAGGGGGCAGTATGATACCCCTTTTTCTATAGCCCTCCCACACGCACCTATAATGTTCCCTTGTCTTGGCATTTTACTGTGAGGAAAAAAATTATACATAGTGCACATTCTTGAGTGTAAGGTAGCCAAGTATAAGCTGAGCTAAAAAAAATTGGGCTCAAGTATAAGCCTAAGGTGGGAAATGCAACCTCTAATTTTACTAAAATATCCAGCAGCCTCCCCTCATCAATGAAATGTCCACAGCAGAGCCCTCCCACATTGATAAAATTTCCAGCAGTAGCCTCCCTCATTAATAATGGCCACCCACCATTAATGAATGAACCACACAGCCCTGTCAATACTGAAATTAACACAGCAGAGCCCCCATTAATTAAATGTCCACAGCAGAGCTCCCCATAAAGTGTGCCCAGCAGAACCCCCCAATGAAATGTCCCCAGCAGAGCCTTTCCAATGAAATGTCCCCAGCAGAGCCTCCCAATGAAATGTCCACAGCAGTTCCCCACATTGAAATGTCCCCAGCAATGCCCCCCTCCACAATTAAAGGTCCCCAGCACATCCCCATTAAAAGTAATTAAGTCAATACTTAGCTCTGGCTTCATGAACCCGCGGCTCTGGCTAACTTCTTGTCTCAGGTTCCTGGCAGTACTGCTAGAGGCATGTCTATGCTCTCTGCCTGTGCGCACTTGTTATAATGTAATCGCGGCCTTACACCTACATCATATCGGGTGCACGCAAGCAGAAGCTGAGAAGAGAGGCGGATGAAGGAGCGCAGGCGGTAAGTACGGGGTTTTTTTTTCCTTCATAGCCCGAAATTTCACATTTGATGGATTCAAAATGAGAATAAGGTGTGTGGCTTTTCCATTGTTACCTTTATAACCGGATCTAAACACCCAGAGCTCTTTAACCACAATGAGAGAAATACCTTTAACCTTACCCTAACCATACCTTACCTTTACAGCATTAACATTTTTATTATTTCTTTGTTTATTTAAATGTTTATTTATGATTAAAGTACTTTCTCTAGCCATTTTTACAGGTAACTGCTCTCTTATTACCACAATTTCAGCCCTCTACCCTTACTACCTCCATTTTACAGCCATTTTTTGGTGTTAAAATTCGTTCCACTATTGCTTCAATAAGTTTCATGTTCAGGGTCAAGTCTGGGTCCAAGATTTTGTTAAACCCAAATTTCTACAAACCCGCTCACTTGTTAGTGTAAAGTGTAAGACTACGTTCCATCTTTTTTCTACTTTCCAGTGTAATGTGACACTGGTAGAACTGCACAAAACATTACAATTGTTACATCTGTAGCTTGGAAAGCAGAGGTGGCTAAGGTTTGTTGTTTTCATATATGGAATATATTTATAACTTTTCACAGTGAGTTATAATTGTCTGGGATCTGTATCTTTTGTAATCTATGGTGTAAACATGTATTTTTAGGTTGAATTCTGTTGTCCAAAACAAGAAATTTAACAGACTTGATGTGAGAATGAAAGCATCTGCTGTTTTTTAATTGTCTCTATGAAATATATGGTTCTTCTGTTCTTCTGACAATTTAAGCCATCATGTTTGTCTTACATGTGCATCCATTCTCCTTTTAACTGACACCAATGAAAAGACCAACCTTGAGAAGGCCATATTGTCTCCTATCTTTACCTCGCTGACTTAGCTTTCAATACACTACAAAACTAGCTCTCGCAAGCTTGGATAAATTATATAAATGATACATTTCCAATAATTAGGCTGGATTTCCCCTTGATTACAAAGCTTGTTTATATCTTATTGCCCAAACATTTTTTTCTTAGCACTGTTCAAGAATCGCCTTATTAATAAATTTGTTTAGATATTGTAAAAATAATGAATTATTATTTTATTAATTATAATATAATTCATTAAACTGCGCAATGAGTGTATGGAGAGAGCATCCACTACATAGAGCCCTCTCTATATAGGTGGGTGTTTGTGCATAGTGCGTTCACACGTGGCATTAACACATGCGTTTTTAACGCATATGCATCACAACTGCTGCTAAGAGGAGATTTGCCTAATTACATTGAGGTCACATTGCATTTACAACATTCAAGGCTTACCGCCATGTGTGAACGCACCCTTTGGTGTGTAAGGACACAGAGAAGCTGCTATAGTTATGAAGTAATTACAAGTTACTATTATCACTTGTACTATTACCTATCAAAGACAACTTGCTGCAAGGGTTTAGTTATGCTTGTGGGGCTAGGATTCTATTCCTGGGTGGTTGTAGAAATGAATAGGATTTTTTTTTTCCTACATTGATGGCTTAGGGGTTGTAGGTTATCCAATACCAAATACCAAATAGTCTTTTGTTGTTCTTTCTTATGCAAAGTGGAACAATGTCGCTTGTCCAGATTACCTGGTTCAATAATATTTGTGTAATCTTTTGCAAACAACAAAATAAGAATATAATTCACATCTACGCATGTATAATAACTATGGATACATTGCAATTTATTTCAGTTAAGATTCTTTGGTACATACACATATGTATACATGAGGTATATCAATGTATGGAAACAACATAACATGCACCTGAAGAATATTAACCAGAAATGTACCCCATACTAATGGCCTCTTTATTCCTTATCAGATGGTTCATTGGTATGAACCTAAAAACAAGCATGATATAATCATATTACTAGAGGATGCTCTTTCCAGAAAACGATTCAGTCATTGTAGAGAGGAGGGCTGCAGTCATGCGAAAGTACATGTCTTAAAAAAAAATACAAAGTGTGTAAATAGAATAGCACTACAGTAATAATACCATCATCTGGGCATACTGCATACACAAAAGAGGCAAAATAAAGCTGTTTTAATAGAGACCCCTTAAAGAGACCCAACACCCAATTGACCCTACACTAAAGAATTAAAGTGCATAGCACCTCATAAGCTTTAGAGCGATTGCCCAGGAGCAAGTTCGTCCGAGAAACATGTTCCGTTCGCTTGCGAGTTTAACAGACCAAACTTCTGATCACTTTATTGAATGGACATGCTGACTTCACTCCAGTGATTAGAGCTTCGGTCCGAGAAATCTCACAAGTGCACAAAACGAGATTCTCGGACCAAACTAGGCCTAGAAAACTGGCCTAACAGACGTAGCTTTCCTGTTTTTCTTTTGTGTTATTTTAGAGGAAATTTATTTCAGTATTATCTTTGTGAAAATTAGCAGTTTTTTTTAGCTTGGAGCAAAGCTACATTCACATGAGCATATTTTTGGGCATATTTCTAAGGGTTCATACACATGGCTATGGTTTTCATAACCCCATGTACTGATTGGCCAAGCCGCAAATTTTGGAGCAGGTCTTTTTCCAGCCAATGTTTGGGCAGTCCTTTCCAACTCTTCTGACATGCATATGACCCACAGCCCAGAAACATGGGGTCATGGGTCATATTCCACATGAAGGTCTGAGTAGCATTATCCTAATTGTATGCTAAAAGATTCACTTTCAAGACTGATTTTCAGATGAAGTATGCAGCATATGGAGAACTATTTCCATTTGGTTTTCATAAAATTGTAGTATTGTAAATGGCAGCAAATTACTAGAACTCAGATACTCAAGAGGGACAACCATTTATACAAATGTCTATTAAGGGAAACCCGCCTCCTCCATCACCCTCATTCAGCTGTCAAATGCATTGCTGCCATATCAGCATCATGTCATGGGTTAGTTGGAGACCTTGGTTTTCTCAACGGTTATTATTATGTCAAATATATTTTCTCCAGAATTTTCAATAACAGTGTAATTTTTTACTAAGTACAGCAGGTTAGTAGCATTATGTATCCAATTCTCCTAGAAAAAGACATATGAAAAAAACATTTACTATTGATAAAATCTTTGATTCATATCTTTGTGATTTTCAAGTATCTTATGTATTATATATATAAAGCAATCAAAGAACAAAGGAAAGTTCATCTGAATGATGTTTGAAAGAATGGCCAGAGTCGTCTTTTGAAAATTGAATCCTCTTCCACTGCAGGGTACACTCTTAACATTTTAGCATATATATTCCAACTACAGAGACATCAAGATCACCTGAAAAAAATAAACATAAAAATAAGTGTAAAGATTTATGTCTCAGAGAACTTCTGTTGGTTTAACCATTTAAAGGAACCCGTCAGTGCGATTTGGGACACATAAACCACTCACCGGACTTATGGAGAGGTGGTTTGTGTTCCAAATCTGACAAACTATCCCTACATGGCCATATAAAGGCAAAAAACATTTATACTTACCATATATTCCGGCGTATAAGACGACCTGGTGTATAAGACGACCCCCCTACTTTCCTGTTTAAAATATAGAGTTTAAGATATATTCGCCGTATAAGACTACCCCTTTTCCAACGCATACAAACACCGGTAAAAATTTTAAAAAAAACAGATTCGAATTTAACATTGTCCTTTTTTAATGTAAATTCTTATGACATGCAGGTATATAGCAGGAAAACTGTCGCTCAAAACTAAGCATACAACAACAATATTACCATTACAGCACGCCCCATATTATACAGCATGCCCCCAGTAGTAACAGCACAGCCCCCGTAGTATACAGCACTGCCCCCAGTAGTATATACAGCACTGCCCCAGTAGTATACAGCACAGCCCCCAGTAGTATACAGCACTGCCCCCAGTAGTATACACCACACAGCCCCAGTATATATAGCACCTGCCCCCAGTTGTAACGCACTGCCCCAGTAGTATACAGCACAGCCCCCAGCTACAGCACAGCCCCCAGTAGTATCCAGACCTGCCCCCAGTAGTACAGCCTGCCCCCAGTAGTATACAGCACTGCCCCCAGTAGTATACAGCCAGCCCCCATAGTATACAGCACTGCCCCAGTATATACAGCACAGCCCCCAGTAGTATACAGCACAGCCCCCAGTAGTATACAGCACTGCCCAGCATTAAAAAAAGACGACCCCAGAGAAGACAGAAGATTTTTCTGTCTTCAAAAGTCGTCTTATATGCCGGTATATACGGTACATTGTTCCCAAAACCCTGATGTCTGTGTATTGTGGTTACTTAACCAAGTTCTGTGCAAACGTCATAGGTACAGCACATGTGCAGTGAAGCCAGGATACTGTCCTGGCTTCACTACTCGCAACGCAAGAGGAGGCACCGGTACGGGATCTGCTGATATGAGTCCAATGTGCTTCATCGGACTCTCATCCAGGTATGTATAAAAGTGTAAATGTGAGCAACCGCTCACTCCTTATGTACATCAATTTGGACCCATACGGATGTGAAGGTGGTTTGGGCCCAAGTTAACCTGATAGGTCCTCCTAACGCCACATGCACATGAATTTTTGTGATGTTTTTGGGCTGAAAACATGGACCTGTGGTCAAATGCCAATGACAATGAAAACAACTGCTGTAGCTGCAAACTCTCACGGAATAGGACCTGCTCTATAATTTGTGGCCTAGGCAGTTGGCTCATCCACAGAGCTGTGGAAACCCACTTCAATGGGGATGAGCCTATAGAAGTGGCCATGGAATGCAATAATCTGATTCATTCATAAGGTTATTAGGAATTTTCTAGGCATGCTCTGTGCAAGAAGGAGAGAAGAAACACTTTGAATAATTTATCAAATAAATTTATCAAGTAGTGAATGGTGTTATTTATAATTTGTATGCTTATTTAAAAAAACAGACATTTTCTTTAAAAATTGGGGAGATTTATCAGAAGTGCCGAGAGCAAAACTGTTCTAGTTGCCATGGCAACCAAAAAATTCTCAGCTTTCATTTTCCCACAGCTGTTTATAATTAGGGCGCTGATTGGTTGTCATGAGCACCTAGAACAGTTCTGCTTTCAGGCACTTCTGATCTCCCCCGTATGTTTTTAAAAAGAAAGGTCTTTACATGGGTCTGTATTTTAATGTATTATAATTGTACTATATTCCTTTCAGAATAAATTATTATAGAGTACACACACAAATTGATATGCAAATCCCAAAAATGGCTTGTGGATCTGACACTCCAACTGCCTGAAATATGTTCAAAATGCATGGCACTACATCCATCTTAACAGTGTATATACTACCTTTCTATCCCAACTGTTTCCTTATTGCCCACAGAAGACCCCAGTGCATATGCTGGATGCTCTCAGCTTCGCTAACAGCAGACAAAAAGTGCTTTTCATGGGACTTGAACCTCGTTCTAAAGTGGATATCTTCAGTGGCGTAACTAGAAGCTGATGGGCCCAGTGCAAAGTCTGTGCCAGGCCCCCCGACTATAATGTAGGGTTTTAGTAATAGTCTTCTCATATGGGAAAGTGACACCATAAGGGCCCAGGTGCAATCGCAACCTCTGCACCCCCTAAAGTTACGCCCCTGGATATCTACTCAATTTTATCCTCTCCTTTCCACCCCTGCACATCAGGATGTGTGAAAACTGTACAGTTATAATGCTGTTTATTCCCCTATTACATACAGAAAGGAATAATTATACTGACTGTGGTAAGTTGCAATTCCAGGGCGCGCAACCGGGAATTGAGACTTTTTCACCCACTTACTCCACCCCATGGTAAGTGGGGATAACGTTCATGAAGGGACTGTGGCAGACTGTTTAGTGGGCCCGCGGGTGAATTCTTGCCCAGCACTCTAGCCATTGCCTTTGCTAGGAACTGGTATATATATAGAGCGCAGATTCTTGGCGAACCAAATGGGTGGGTGTAGCATCAAGTGCTGGTGAATGATGCGCCACAGTGTGATAATCTCCCATGAGAAATATTTCACAACTTACCGCTATCATGCTTCAGACTCTCATTTTCAGCATTGTATAACCATCTCCTCCTTCAGCTAGAAAAGCAGGAAGAACAACTTTGTAAACTTCATCCATTTGCACTGGAATGTATTTTGGTACCCGGCATTTGGTACATATAACTTGTAATGTGACTACTCTTCTCCGGTTTTTGTTATCAGATTTTAAAGCACTCTAATTCCTAGAAGAAAAGTAAGGATTACATATCAGTATGGCATTTTCTGGTTTCGTTCATACATTAATAAACATGCCATTCATCTAATGTGGTATGTAGAGATCCCATGTTACAGAAAAACCCCACCAAATCTGCTGGGCGTGAAGACTTTCACAGCAGGTGTCATCCCTTAGCCATTCATCTCAGAGAAATATAATGTATTAAATTATTATATGTGTAGATAACTGAATTTTCTACATTACTGCCACATGTTTTTGCGATTTATCTTAGTCTCTCCATAAAAAAGTACATGTCAGGAATCCATTCAATTTTCTCTTGAATTTGTAAAGACAAAAACAGACTAAGTGGAAGTGTTATCATGTGCCAAGACTTACATAGATGAATGATAATGTTGTGTTTTTCATTTTTTTCCAACCTTTTCACATTTTTCATAAATTACAGCACGTTAGTACTTACATTTCTAAGACAACTAAGCAAAGCCAGACACCCTTTATTTTATCAAGTTTTTCACACTGCATCAGCTTAAATACAGAGATATGTTTAATGAAAGTTTATAAGTAAATAATCTTGTTAACCCTTTCATTGAACACATCTCCATAGCACCAAACAGCATGAATGGTTCACATCATGCTCTAGTTAAAAAAAACATATGTATTATGAATTTACAGGCCACTATGGATCCAGAATATTACATTTTTATTTTACCGTGCTAGAATATAAAAAATAGCAATCCTTTTTACAAACATAAACTAGTAATGTGTGCTTGGAATGAAAGTGAATAAGACAGTGAGGAAGGGCTGTGGAATCATTAAGGCAAACATCAGACTCCAACACCTCTATTTTTCCACACTTGGACTCCAAAATATTGGCTAATGTACTGTATACTAATGTATAATCATTAGAACACATTTACTTCATATGATCAAAATATATTAATAAAAGTATCTATGCACAGCAAGCTTTGTATTTCAGTCTTACAAATTTAATAATTTATTATCCATTAATTTCTAAAGCAAATTCACCTACCACCAACTTGCAGAAACTCTCCTGTGCTGGCCCCATAACGGTGTACACTATGCTCAAAAGCTTTTTTCAGGGTGGATCCTTTAATTTCAATAAGGTCAAAGGTGCCCCCAAATGGTAAGCACAGACAACAAGTCTCCAGAGTTATACTTCCTGTAAACCATAACATTATGAATATTTTCAGAAGGATGTTAGCATATTCTATTGTGTTCTTAAAGGGGTATTCCGTGAAGACAAGTTTCTTATATGTACTCAGGATAACAAATAACACATTCTCTAATTCACTGTTATTAACGAAAATACAGCACTTCACAGATACAAGTCCAACCTGTCTCATCAGTCCTGTGTACACAATTCAGTTCCCCTAGACACGACCCTGTTACTTCTGACTTAGAAGTCATCTTGGATTTCTGTGTGTCAGCGTGGAGCTGAGATTTCTGTGTCTTTCTGCTGTTGTGCCTGTAGCCTGCCCCCCTGCTGCCCAGCACGGAGTTCACAGACCTCACTTCCTCCAGTACATCGTGAGCAGAGAGAAGCTAGAACTTCAAGGAGATAATGATCCGGGAAAAGGGGAGCCAGGCACATATCTCTGAAAACAGAGATGAAGCAGTGCTGACAGTGTAAAGTCTGTCAGCCTCTGTCTGTCATGCTCTGTGCAATAGAGATCTCATGCATCTCATCTTCTCTGATCTGACTCATCTCTCCTTCTATGTGTCAGTATTTTAGTACAATGTCAGTAGCTTGTAGCCACATTGTCACCCCCACTGCTTAAGACCCTCTGCCCTCACACCTGGGATTTTGCACTAAGCAGCCTAAGAGTGAGGAGCTAAACAGCAATAAAACTGAGTATATGGTAAGTAAGAGGTTAAATCTTATTGTGTAAACATCACTAGGAGGTTGAGATTTTGTGAGCTCTGGCTACTCACTCATAATGTTCATCGACCATGCTATTTACTCTGTATTGTTTTTTTTTTTAATGTATGTATACCCCATGATCTATAAAGTGCTGGCGAACTTGATTGCGCTACATAAAGATTTATTATATTTCAATTGCCCAAGATAACATTCAATCCTAGGTTAGGTATATTCATCAGTTTTTCCAGTTCTCCACACTCGGACAATTGTCACGTATTTCCATTTCTACAATGAGTGAAGTGTGTCCAGTAAATATGTCTGATCCTTAAATATATTGCGTTGTGCTTTATTCACCCTGTTTCCTGCCAAAGTGATACTAGAGAACCCTTAGGCTCATGAGGATCTCCAGCTTTGTAAATTTGGATTGTCCTGTCCAACAAAGAGAGGCCCCTCACCTTCCTCACCTCTCGCTCTGCTTTAATTATCCCTTTTCACAATGTTATTTTTCATTCCCGACAATGCTGTGCGGTCAAAGCAAATTTAAATTGGCAGAGTTTTGTATTCTTCATTCCTATTGTCGTACTTTGGCAGCATTAAAACATTAAGCAATAAAACACAAAATGCTATTCCCACCTTTGTCCATCTTGTACAACTTATATCTCATCTAAGTGAGAAAATACATGGCATGACTTGTGAAATGATCCTCAAAGATGCGAATGTATTCTACCATAATCATACACTCAGTACTGTGGAATATGACATACTATGTGACCCACAATCATCTGAATAGTCATGAACATATCTACTAAAGTGCAAATTTGGCACTCATGGGCCCAGAGACCGAATGAGTGCTGCTGTTCCGGCCCCGGGTCAATGTTCGGAATTTTTTTTTGCAAGTTGCTTTGTGGACTTCTGAAATCAAGTATCTTGCAGCTGCTTAGAAACCACAGATGTCCTAACAAGGAGAGAGGTTGCTACTCGTCATACATCAGTCAGTAAGACATGCACTTTTTAAAAACCAGCAATTGTTGACCTAAGTCTTGTGGTGTGCCACATTGGCCAGAACCTTGTACCACACCGAAGTTGACGCACATCCCATGTAATGTGCCATGTGCTCAACTTGGTGGTGCAAAGTCCTGGCCCACTATACAGATTTGCCAATGCTGCTGCTTGAAGTGCGCTCATGTATTCTTATTTTCTGCTTTATCAACATGCGACTGCACTTTTAAGGAACTTTGGCCTGCAGTGCAACAGCAGGCAATTGTGGAATTCCTGTTGCAAAACACGCAGGTAGAAGTAGTGACCAGCAGCACTTCACCACCATGACTGGGCCTCCATTAAGGTAATTTTGTTCATTGCTTCACTTGCCTCCATACGCCACCAATATGGTCACACAGATGACGCCATCGTCAGCTCTACTATCCCCATCGTTCGCCTGCTTAACAAAGCTCACAGGCTATGACAGAAGTGTAATGTTGGAGGAAAGGAGAAACATGCTAGGCCTCACACAAGGTTCACAGGTTGTGTTCCTGGACCAGTTGTCTGCTACTGCACTGTCCACCAGGGACGTTTTTGGAGGAGGAATGGTTAACACCTAGAGAAGCACTCACTGCTTCACTGGAGTATGGCTGGGGATGCAGAGAGAAGGAACCATCCCATGAAGACAGCTGTCCTTTATGAAGAATATACATTTGACACATGTGTTTATGTAGGAGAGCAGAGGAATAAATACTCAGAGTAGTATCTGAGTGTACATAATACTATGTGGATCAAACTGCAGAACACAGTTTCATTTCAGCATCTGTGCAAAGATTAGTAGTAGATGATGAAGAAAACATACATGGCTGCTCTGGTTGCCTTATTCATTCAGGATTCATTATTTTCAAGCTATTTCGAGTGCCATATTGTATATGTATTAATTGTGTTACTTATTTACTTGCAGGACTTGTTGTAGTAATTTTTTATACATAACCATTGCTGGATTTCTCGTCAATTGATGCTCTTATTCCACACCATTTATGATGCATAGTGAGACATGGTTCCATCTCACTCATCAGGATTACGAATATTGTTATATATCTTCAAGAAAATGAAAAACCAATCTGTGTTATTGTCAATGAAGTCAGTGTAACAGAAAATCAGGTGTAGAAAGCCTTTTTTATTTATTGTATTTTTATAAAATTTTAACAAAACAGATAATCCACAGGGTGACATGACGAACACTTTTGATAGTTTGTAATACTCTCCAGTATTCATAATTTTGCCAGTGTATATAGGAAAGAGAAACTTTGTTTTGGACCATTTTTCAACCCTCTTATCTAGCAGCAATGGAAACATTATACCAGTAGATTGCAAAGTGTTTTGACGCCATAAACGTTTAAGAATGCCACCACTAAAATGATGGTTGAACTTCTGTCGGACCATTGGGGGATAGCGACACACTTTCAAGGTTCTGGCCGAACGTATCTTAGGGAAAGCCGGCAGCAGCATTTTATAGACGGACAATGCTTTGTAAGTAAAGTGCCCCATTGTAGTGTCTTTTGTCAGTATGTTAATATCAGCAAGTAATTACTGAAACCTGGAAGACGACAAACATGCAGTATTTTCTTAGAGTATTTTCTTGGCCCAGTTGTGGTAAATTTAAACACATTTTTAATATCTGCCATTTGAACTCTTGGGGGATTTATTAGCTGATACAATATATATATTGGCAAGCATATAACAATATCTGTATCTGTATTAGATTCTTTATAAGTGCAATTTGATCCTGTTATATAACTATGTAGTAGTGGTTACTATTTCTATGTAGCTTTTGGTTAGTATCTTTGCTGTAATTTGATCATTTAAGCATATGGTATGTATTATCTTGGAGAAATGGTACTTTTTATGTAGTTAGCATATTCTGTCTGTACTGTATCATGCTGTAAGATGGTCTGTACTATTGCCATTTCATATGTTAATTATGTTATAGTTTTCAGTGTAAAAAGTTTGTCATATACTGTTTTTATGCACTAAACATTAGATCAGTTTAAAAAGTGACCATTGGCAGGCAACCAATTTTTTAAAAGTCAGAGACCTGGTTATTTTAAGGAATCTTCCATCAAATAAAGCTGCATGATAACCAGACACTTACTCATGAGCCAGGCACTTGCGACGTGGTAATCCTCTTATATTTGCTAGCCATGCCACCCTCCTTCTAAATAAACTTGTTAACATTATGCTAATGAGTAGGTCTCTCTCTCCCTGGCACTTCCTGCAGCTGATAGATCACAATAACGAGGAGAAGGAGAGGGAGACAGGGGGGAGGAAGGTGAACCGATGATGATTATGACCCTCCGAGCTCCCAGGCGCACCAGGTACAAATATACACAGTCTGTGCCTTGATCTAGGAGTAAGTGCTGTTGTTTTATCATGCTTGATTTGCTTGGTATATTTTTTTCAAACATATATTTGTGATTTGGGTGTTAATCGTATAAGATGGGAAGTTAATTGTGCATGGAGGGGGGGGGGGGATATGCGTCCAAGGAACCTGAAATTTTTCTGCTGCTTAAATACAGTCAATCAAACATTGTGCATTCTACTTGTCACAAGCTGAATTGGTTTAAAACTCATTAGTGGCAACTGAAATGGCAAAACTGCATTTGTTTTAAGTAGTTAGCTGTGCAGTTCTTGTATTACTATGAAGCTCATTTAAAAACATATGTTTTCCCTGTAAAATAACGACTGAAATTTAACATGTTTTTTCTCTGCGTCACAACTACACCGAGTACAGTGCTAAGACAGTACGGGGCACCTACCATAGCATCACATATCAGATTTCCAATTGCACTCTCGAATCGACACTCCAGAGAAGAAAAACCATTTAAAAACACACTAATGTTCTTCAATTTCTTGCAGCAGAGAAGTTTTTTTGTTCCGTCCATTTATAATTTGTAAATCACGTGTTGGATCTACAAAAAATATACATAATGTGTCAATCATACACAACACTTTATAATAGACTACTTCGTACGTGTACCTATTACTATTAATACCCTGTTACATGTGATATGTGATCTTTCTAAGCCCTATGCGCGCAACGTATATCATGGTCATATACTAGCTGCACGAACCATAGACTTGCGTGTCACTGCAACAGTACGGTTGAGCACACTCTTGGTGTCGCTGTACTGGTGCTCCTCACTAGAAAAAAGGTAGAGCATGTTCTATCTTTCACTAGCCGAAATATGGCACATCTCCTATGGAGCAGGGAGGTTAGAGGAACGCTCATCCCCCGCTTCTTCAGTCAGCCATATGCTACAACCTAGGCTTCCATTCAATGTGCATGAAGCCTAACTTCAGAAAATTAACATCTCTAACATGTTAACACACTTGTTTAAAGTGCTACTACGTATTTTCATTTCTTGTGCAAGTTAGTATTTAATCAGGCAACATTTACACAATCAATTTGTGAAACTAAGGAAGAAGAGTTGAACAATAAAACACAGAGCATAAAACCTTGTCATAATACCGTGTCTATTTACTAAAAACAAAACAAAGCAACAGAACAGCCACACTGACTCTAAAACCATATAACATGGCATAGTCAGATATTAATTTGCTTATAATGTTTACAATTATAGTTGTACTTAATATGGACATTAAGGATGCCCTGTTTAATAAATTCACATTTATTGTCGGACAATTCTACTAATATTCCAGAAAAGCTCCCGGCATATGTACTGAACGTGTCCTTAGACTTATATTGAGACCTCCTTATGCTCATATACAGTATGTTGCAGCACCCAGGCGGAACCCGAATGCAAAAATTCCAAAAAATGCAGCAGCGTTTTGTTGCTACCATCTTCTCCTGCTGTATAAAGTAATATACACTCAGCAGAGGCCATACTAAACTATGGGGGACAGATCCACTAATGTAGTTGCATCCATGTGTTGAACTACAAACCAATAACAACATATATTAATATAACAACAAAATATTCGAGGCTGGTTGCCCTTTTCCAAGATTGCTTCTCACATGCCCTCTGGCACAAGGGCAGCCCTGCAGATTAATCAGCTGTGTCCTGAGCTTCCACCATGAGAGTTCTCTCCATAGCCTTTTTGATCATTTCAACCCTTTTGGTCACACTTGTCTTGCACTTATACCCTTATGGTTAAATTTGTACTGTATAATCGGACAGCAAATCATGAATATTGTTTTTTACAATGATGAATTACACAATATTGCAACCAGGCACTTTAAGAACACGCCTCTTTATGCTAATCACCTACCATGTTTTGCTATATTTATTCGTGGGTGGTCACTTGTTAGTTTTCTGATGAAGGTGTTATACAACCTCAAATGTTGCCACTTGTCAATAAAGTTCACCTCTTTATTTTGAGCCCTCTTATCCAGGATGCTGTTGGTGGCCAGAATGTGTTGCAAGAAAGGGCAAGGCACCTATACTGACAAATGCACCAAATGGCCTCGCAGGACAAGTTTGAAAAAAACAAATGCTAATTTTTCTTTCTGTGTTAATAAAACAATATTTTCTCAGGGTCCTGTAAAGTTGGGGATCAGATTCCATTGTTTGAAGGTAGTATATAGGGCGTATTCACTAAGCACTTTAGGGGCTTTTAGAAATTTTCAGGATTTGTGCCGCTGTGACGCTATTTAGAAGGGGATTGTGATCCGATTTTGGGCGCAATCTCACCAACTTCCGTGCACAGAAATCGGGGGCGCCCGTCGGATAGTCTGACGGATTCTGACTGACCGCGGTATTTACGTTAAAAATTTCGTCGCAAGACATGCCTTACATACACCGGAACAGAAGGTGAACTCCGTTGTGTGGGGAAGTGCAGATGAGGAATCGGCGCGACCATCTTTTGTGATCACGCTGGATGCATAATTGTTCCGAACACCCGTATTTTGGGAACTCCTCTGGCCGTGTGAGTAAATGTTGCCCCATGTTGTTTAGGCGGAGGAGCCCCGGCTGTCAGCTAACCCATGTAAAGAGAAAAGACAACTTGGCACTCCTTTATAGGTCAAAAATTGAGGAGAATTTTTTAATCCAGAAATAAACGTATAGCAATCCAACAAACATTATTTTGCAACTTTCAGTCTTATAAATTCAGACTTCATCAGGCCAGATTTGCAAGGTATAGTAGAAATGGAGATGAAGATGCGGTGCTATAACCTCTGGAGCGCAGGTGAAGGAGGAAGCGGGTACTCCAGCTGGAGAGATGAGCGCCTCAACTCCATGTACAGACCTCCATAAGTGATGGCTGCCAAACACACAATGTCCTCCATTTAACAAATCTTGGATTTATCATCATTACTTGGAATTCTTCTTACAAAACTGTATTGCCGAGCCATAGTTATCTTCAGTCCACCTTTGTGAATGAAAATTGTTAACTGCAATCATAAGTACATTTTTTTTCCAGCGTAGAGGCAATATAAATTTTGATATTGACTCACAATGCCAAGAGTGAGTTTAGGTTATTTGGCCCTTAGTAATTGACACTTAAGTTCAATATCATTTTCCACAGTACCAACTGAAGTCTGAATTTGGGATATTTGTTAGAATTAGAGCCTCTAATATCATTTATGCAAATTGGGACTACTATATGTTTCCCTTGATTCAAATAAGTACCTCAGTTCACCTTTCTTTTTGGGTCCATTGGCCAAAATATCAGTTTCCAACAATGTTGACTTGCATGGTGCAGTTTTATAGTTTTATCTTTCCTAGCCTTTCCTATATCGCTTCTTATAATCCTTCCCATATTATTACATTGGGAGGACATATGGAGCTGATGCCATCAGACCGCATGTTTCACACCCTCGCCGATGCAAGGCAAGGAGTGTTGCGAATACGTCCCACCAATGTAGCTTGCAGCTGTGTAGGGTCTAGTCGCCCCACACATGTCACTCATCACACGACATAGTCCTTATAGGTACACAGGGGAACATTTGCAGTGGTAGAAGAAGGTCCTGCCTGGTAAGGCAGGAGTTAATTGTTATGTTAGGTCATATGTGTCAGCCATCACAGGTGTTATACTTTGTCTCTGTGAGCTGGATGTTAGCTGAGATGTAATTGGAGGAGCCCGACACCCTGACCAGGGAGTAACAAATCCGTTGAGGAAACTTCTGGAAGTCATTTCGCTCTCAGAATAGAGTAGTTTCCAGTCGACCAGGGAGTCTGAAGGAAGTTTCTAGAGAGCAGTCAGACCCAGGAGTCTGCGAAGCAGACTGAGTTACTCCAGACAGACTCTGTAGCAGCGCTAGCATACCCAGACTCAGAGCAGAAGCCTAGCCCCGCCTGAAGAGTGGAACAATAGGCTAGTATAGTGAGTAAAGGGGTATCATCCTACCTTAAGGTGAACCCTGAAGTACTCCATGATAGCAGAAGCATCCTCCAGAACACAGCTACCACTCCTCAGCCTGCCCTCTGCATCCAGGCGGTGCTCTACATCCTGTGGCTCCCTCCAACTGCAAATCTCAGCACTCCACTACTCTGTTAGAGGCACTTTGCTGCGGTTCCTTGTCGTTCCACTAAGAACTGCAAGTTGTGTTTTTTCAACTCTGCCCTCCGTCTGCTGGTCCCTGCGACTACGGCTGCCCATCATCACAGGCACCGCTGTCCACTACCAGAGACTCATTGCTCTAGACAACCAAAAGGGGTGTTCCCCAGGGAGGATCCGCTATAGCATTGCCTCTCCCTCAGCATTTCTGCCAACACCACCCTGCTGTAGACCTGCCAGGCTGAGGACGCCCTACCGGTTCCCTCATACCAAGTCACCGTGACATTGTTCTAGCGTGCTAGGCCGCACCGTTCCGGACCGCCACCACTCAGTTACTGCGGGCCCCGTCCGACTCGCAGGCCCCCGAGAAAGTCTAGGCCCTGGGTGGGGGATGTTGCACCTTCGTGTGCCTCATTTCTACTCCACTGAAATATATTATTGCAGAGGTTTTTCTAATGATTTGGGTTGATTTTTCTTTCAGGTTTTGGGTTGGGTGAGCATAATCTTGTGCTTAAATATACTATTAATTTGTATTTTAGGCTTCCAACAGAAACAATTCACATAATATCCTAGTGCACGAGTAAGATAAAAACTCGTCTGCCTGAACCTAAGTTCTGACCTTTAAGACACATAACCCTTGGCATAAATGCTGAATGTAAGCCATACCTCTTCAGCCTGTCTCAGGGACCCAACCTCATTAACACTGCTGAATGGATGTAATGTTGTTTGGATTATCCAACAGATCTTTTTACAGTGAACTAGTAAGGCAGCAAGTAAAAAATAAACTATCTGTCATTTAAACAGGCTCATAATCTGCAGGCATCATGTTATAGAACAGGATGAACTCACATCGCAGATTGTAGTTTTCTGGGAAAGATTCCATAATACCATAATATATGCATTTATTTTCACATTCTGGCATAGGAGTATTGTATCTGTGAGTAACATCCATCTCTCTTTATACATAAAAATAATAAAACTGATACTATATAAGAATCTGCTCGAAACTTTTACTCTACAATTTTTGTGGCGGAGATAAGGACCAGTATAATCTGGCATCGTCTTCTGCTCCTATAACTTGTAACCTGAGTGGTAACGACTCATCTATGCTTCTTCTCTGTAAATGTACCTGCAGTGGACATCTGCTCAGTTTCTCCTACTCAATTCCATGCTGTCACATATGGACAACTATGTACAATCTGCTTCTCCTCTTCTCTATAACCTGCCTGAACATGGGATAATCCAGCATGAAGCGTTACTTCATTACAATGCAACATTTATGACAAAAGGATTATCCATGACCAATTTGTGATGCTTGTGCGGTCTGCGCAATCTGTATGCACTGTATAATAAATAATTTTATTATTATATCCATAATATCCATGCCATAAAAACCACTCCCTTCATAAACAGACAACATCTGGGGTGTAACAAGTAGAGGCAGCATCCCATGCAGACTTCTGATGAGGCCAACTGTTCGGGGTAGGGAAAAGTAAAGGCCCTTATATGTTTCATGTACTCTTCATATACTTTGCATATATTTCCCATATTAGCAAGTAGACTTCGTCTGTATCCACCCAATGGAAGCATAGGCAGCGCCATAGTGAAGTTATCCAGGGTATTCACCACTTATACTCCCACAGTTATATATGTAAAATGGCCTGTAAAGATAAAAACAGTTCGTAACAAGTCAACGTCTTAGCCCGACCCAGGCATCGCCCATTACGGCTTCTATCTGGGCATGACTTGGCGTCATCGTGTTTTCCTTTTATTCCCAAAATTCATACCATGTTTTATAGCACATTATACAAAAAAACAAACAAATTTACATTACATACATCAAATATCCCACATCCTTTGATATCGCTACAATTCTAATAAAAATGTATTGTACTCCTCTATTGCACTATGCCCAAGAACAAACTACACTATATTCCCAATATATTACATGTATATTAAAAATACTTATATACTCGAGTATAAGCCGACCCAAGTAGAAGCCGAGGCCATTAATTTTACCACAAAAACCTGGGAAACCTATTGACTAGAGTATAAGCCGAGTGTGGGAAATGCATTGGTCCCAGCCTTTCCCAGTATTATAGCCTCTGGACCCTGAGCCCCCCAGTATAAGCTAGCCCCCGCCCCAGTATAGAGCCAGCAGTGGGGGAAGCCGGAAAGGTGAGTTTTGATATCTTTTTTTACTCGAGTATAAGCCGGGTTTGGGGTTTCAGCACACTCAAGTATATATGGTTACTCCATTACCCTAACCTTTTAGTCCCCACTTTAGTCACAACTTTTAGATCGCTCTTCATTATTATTACCCAGAGGTGGCGATAGCGCATCATCTAATGTTTGTGGTACTTTAAAACACCCAAATTTAAGATATAAAAAATGGTAAAATCCTAATTTCTTATATATTCCCACATATTTAATATAACTGCAGACTCCAAGCCATATTAGTTATTGTTAAAAAGCTCAATTTCAAAATCAATGTTTAGCCCCGCTATTAAGATGAAACATAGGGGAGTAGGACCTGGGGGTACTAGTAGATCATAAATTGAATAACAGCATGCAATGTCAATCAGCCGCCTCTAAAGCCAGAAGATCTCTTGTCATGTAACAAAAGTGGTATGACTCTCGGGATAAAGGATGTAATATTACCGACTATACAAGGCACTGGTTCGGCCCTCACCTGAATCTGCTGTCCAGTTCTGGGCACTGGTCCATAAAAGGATGCTCTTGAGTCTGGGAGGGTTCATGTAGAGCCACAAATATAAGGGGGTATCAGTTAGGAAAGTTAACACAACTAATTTATTTATTCCTGGAAAAGAGACGACTACGAGGGGAACTGTTAATTTATATAAATATATGAATGGTCCATACAAAAAATATGGTTGTAAGTTGTTCCAGATTAATCAAATGAAAAGACGAGGGGGCACTATCTCCGTCTGGAGAGAACAAGGTTTACTCACCAGAGCGAGAGGGATTTTTACTATGAGAAATGTCATCTGTGGAATAGCCTGGCTCAGGCGCTTGTTACATTTTTCAAGAGGGCCCAACCGCCTTTTTTACAATCTAAATCACATTGATGGTTGATGTTATATAGATTTTTTCCCATAAATCCCTTCCTCTCCAATCCCTATACCCTTCCTTTGTTGAACTTGATGGACATTGTCTTTTTCACCATTAAACTATAATACTATGAATGATGAACATGCAGATGCTGATACACTCTCACGCTGATCAGCTTATTTATATCCCTCCCTCTCCAAGTTCCTTACACTTTCCTAACCAAAAAATATTATTCCTTTACGTTCTTCGCATGTCATTTTTATATGTGCTGTACTAAATTCCTTTCTTATTTCTTAAAGTTCCCATTTCTACTTTCAGTTCCTACCTGTCCTACCGATGTTATAAAGCAGCATGGGCATATCATAGCATCCATGACTGACTGATAATTACAATCTATATATTCATTCATTCATATTCTTTCCTTTTCTTCTTTCTTTGTGTCCAGAATTTTCTTTCTTCATAATGCCCCCTTCCTCCATAGCTCCATTCTGCCTGGTTTGCACATTTTTGCAAGCAACATTTCCTTTTCTATTAGGTACCCATTCGTTGAACTTTTAATATAGCTCGATGTGACAAACCACGATATCGGCTGTTATTTTTTTAAATTTGTGGATTTCTCTTTCACTAACGGACCTAAAAATAGATTAATTTTGCTTGTATCTCTTCCCCTAATATCCTCCTCTCCCCTCTTCTTGCTCTTGCTCCCTCTAGTGTATTTCTGTAATTTTTTATTATCTTTGTATATAAAATGCGCTTTCACTAGCGTATTTCCTTATAGGCTTTTTTTTTTTTTTGACATTTTTTATCAGTTCCTTTTCTGAACCTCTCTACAATAACATCAGCTGTTCTTAACAGCTTATTCTCTAGTGCAATTCCTTTTTATTCTTGTTAATTTGGTCTTTTGGGGATTTTTTCAATCCAGGGGGCATAATGTAATTCATAAATCATTCCACATAAATCATGCGTAGAGCCTTTGGTAATCTAATGTATCTTTCAAATAAGCCTGAGTCCGAACGGCCAGAATTGTAGCAGCAACCTACGCTTTAACCTACTTATGTTCCGAAAAGTGACATTCCCTAGATCTCACAGATTTGTACAAGACACGAATTCCCCATTTCTCAAGTGATTTCAGAACTGATTCTATCTCAACGCCCAGAGCTCCCACCCCGCATACCATCAAGCATACCAGTAAGGGGAACTGACAAGGGCTAAAAGAAGTTTGATCAGCATCAAAGATTACCTTATTGAACCAAAACCATCAAAAACAGTTAGCAAAAGGGCGTATCCTTTATGACTGGATAGGCAAGAATGCATTGTGATCCCAACAATAGAGCCACGCTATGGTTATTTGAAAAGATACAGGAGATGTGCTCAAGTTAAAGAGTTCAGCACTGGGATGGCTTCCAACAACATAATAGACATATCTACATAAATTGCAAACAGTGATGGTGTATTTACCATCATAGAAATGCACGCAAATGTAATAAAAAAATATGTTTGGGGCACCACACCTCAACTTAAAGACAGAATATTGGAATATCTTGCCTGTATTGTACAAAACGGACACAATCCATAGCAAAAAAGCAATATCTGGAGCATCAAAACACTCAATGACATACACGGTGGAATGATGCCAATTTCAGGGTATACGCTATCAAAAAGTATGAAATTCCAAAAAGGGGGGCGACCATAAATAGCCCTTTTTTAATAGAGTCGTTTTGGATTTTCCCTCTATCACTAGGTTTCCATGTTAGCATGTAGCAATGGATATTTTAAAAAGTATATTCTATTTGTCTTTCGTGGCGTGTTTATGATTCCGGTTGCATGTTTAATCATCGCACATACCGGTATGAATAAACTCTGATGCACCACAGCACCCCCATGAGTCAGAGTGGTCCGACGACACTAGAAACACATCAGCTGAGGCTGACGATTTTTTTATCCTGGAATTGTCTGTTTGGAGGAGCGGTTTTTAATGACATGGATATTATGATATGGGATAAGCCTGTGGAATAAAGTTGTATCTTAAGTAAGTCAATGACTTTCTACACTGGATCATTCCCTAGGATTTACATTGATTTACCACATTTGTCCATGCAGGAATCCGGGGCGAGGACTGGCCGTTCATCTAGACTGGTGCTCTACAACGTGTTTGATTTCTAATAACATCTTCTGCAGATAGGACACTGTAGAGCACATTTACTAAAACCGTGCAAAACTGTGCATGTGCAGGTGCCTTGAGTGTGCAAGGATGACAGATTCATGATTGGTGTCACCCATATTCATTAAAACCCCTAAAGACTTGGCCTTTTTGTTTGTTTTTTCACTTCCATTTTTTTCCACTCCCCCCGATCAAAATCTATAAGCTTTTTTACTTTTTTCCCTAACAGAGCGCTGTTGATGGCTTATTTTCGTGCGTAACAATTGGCACTCTCGTAGTGACGGTATTTAATAATCCATGCCATGTCTGGAAGCGGAAAAAAAAGTCTCTAAATGCAGTGAAATGGTGAAAACACATTTGCCGTTCCTTTCTTGTGGGCTTGTTTGTACAGCTTTCATGTGGGCACCCAAATTACAATGTCTACTTTCACTTTGGTGCTCAATACTATGCTGTGATAAACAACATTTGTATAGGTTTTATAATGTTTTCATACATTTAACCAACAATTAAAACCGCCTGTTACAGAAAATATTTTTTTATTCAAGTCTTCTTGCGCTAATCAACTTTTCATACTTTGAGTGTAGCGAGAGCTGTGGGTGATGTCATTTTTTGCGACTTTTGATGTTTTCATCGCTTAATTTTTATGACTTGCGACTTTTGATCACTTTTTATTAGATTTTTTCTATATTTAAATGCAAAAAAATATGCAATTTGGACTGGAACTATGTTTTCCTGTTAAACGGGGTTAAACGCAGGAAAAACGTGTTATTATATTTTGATGATCGTGACATTTTCGGACGGCGTATACCCTAATTTGGTGTTATGAATTTTTCTGTTTAATTAATATTATATCAGTTCTAGGGAAAGGGGGGTGTTTTGAATTTTTATGTTTTTTTATTATCAATTTTTTTTTCTTTTTATAACTTTTTTTTATTTCTTACTATTTTTCAGACTCCCTAGGGTACGTTTTAAACCTAGTTGTCCTGATCTGATCCTACATATACTGCCATATACTGCATATGGGCAGTATATGGGATATTTTCCATACCATCCATTTACAATGTGCGACTACGCACTTGTAATGATATGCGTTATACATGAAATACTCTCGCTCCATTTTTATGACCCGAGGCTTGTCTGTACAACGATCATCGCCTCCCCGGTGACTCTGTCATGATGCGATCGGGTAGCCAGCTTCTTAATGCCGCCGGCAGCCTTGCCGGCGCTATCAGCAGTGAAAGACTTACCGGCCCTCGCACGCCGTACTAGTCGGGAATGGTTTTAATCTGGCACTTCTGCTCTGCTTATGACAGAGTGCACCAACATGTTTTTGCAACACATATCTGTTGGCCTTGCATAATAACTGAGGTGCACGGTGCCTTTTCCGTGCGAAATTTTGTGGTTGTGTGAAGAATAGGTAGCTGCGACATAACAGGTCACTATGTGGCGCAGAACACTTCTTATGCTAGTAGAAGCTATAGGCAGTGAGTGTCTGTGTGCTAGTAGTAGCAATAGGCAGTGAGTGTCTGTGTGCTCGTAGAAGCTATAGGCAGTGAGTGTCTGTATGCTAGTAGAAGCTATAGGCAGTGAGTGTCTGTGTGCTAGTAGAAGCTATAGGCAGTGAGTGTCTGTATGCTAGTAGAAGCTATAGGCAGTGAGTGTCTGTGTGCTATTACTAGCAATAGGCAGTGAGTGTCTGTGTGCTAGAAGTAGATAAATATAGTGTGAGTCCAGGTGATCTGTACGGCTCCAGTACATGGAGGAATCATCGTACCCTGGGTTTAGGTGAACAGTGTAATAGAGGAAATTGCATAAAGTTAGTGGAAAAGGATATCAGTGTAGAAATGCAAAAAATAATATCTTGTAAAGCCTGTGGTCCTGATGGAGTTTCTGCACATATATTGAAGGTTTGTACATAGCCTCTGTGTGGGGTTTTAACTGTTCTATATAATAGGATCCTCCAGATCCTCCACATTATTAAAATCTCGGATGGAAGGGTGACTATGGAAGTCTCTATTTTTGGCCAATAGTGTTTGTGCTCTTGAGAAGGTTACAGAACAGCATTGTGATTTCTCTATCAAGGACACCTTGGTGTTAAAGATGCAGTGTTGTTTTTACTGCCCTATACATATCCCTACACTGAGGTGTCCGCAGTTTGTGCAATTAGGGTCCTGTATGTCCGAGTCCTGCATTAGCAGCATTGGAGCCCCTCAAGGCACTGCTTTGTCCCCTTTTCTTTTTATTTTGTACAGATTTTAATTCACCATGCTGTCATCTGCAAGTGTTTTTGAATGACAGTGTCATTATTGGACTCTGAACAGGAATCAGAATACCATGATTTGTTGGAGTCATTTGTAGGTTGGAGTGTAAAGATTGGCTTGCGTTTGAACATAAAACAGTAATGATTGCTGAAAAATCTATTTTAATTGTTGATACTTAAAATTATCTTGGTATTTATATAGACAATAAATTAAAGTGGAAATGTTTTTTTCCCTATGTAATTTGAAATCTTTTAACTTCAATAAACATCTCCTACATATGTTTTATGAAGGGTTATTGCAATATTGCGCTATTTTCTTTGGGGCAGTCTGCTTCGGCAGCATTCTTACCGCAGCTGACTTGAACAAATAGATTATTGACTCGAACATAAATTATTATGAAATTTGGAAATATTATAGGTTTGTAGCTTGACAGTGTCATGACCCCAAGCATCCAGTGTATTTGCTTATTTCAGCCCAAAAGAGTGCTCTTAGTACCAATTTTATCCAAGTCAGGTCACATATGGCACTGGTCCCAAACTGTTTTGTATCCGGGTACTGGCTGCACCCCAGCCTCCAATCTAAAATGCCTCTTTTCCAGCAGCTGCACCCATTTCTGTAACCCCCATTTATAGTGCCCCTTTTCTGTAACCCCCTCTGTTTTCTGTATCCTCCTTAATGTCTTGATAAGGGGGCTACAGTAAAGGGGGCAGTATGATACCCCTTTTTCTATAGCCCCTCCACACGCACCTATAATGTTCCCTTGTCTTTGGCATTTTCACTGTGAGGAAAAAAATTATACATAGTGCACATTCTTGAGTGTAAGGTAGCCAAGTATAAGCTGAGCTAAAAAAAATTGGGCTCAAGTATAAGCCTAAGGTGGGAAATGCAACCTCTAATTTTACTAAAATATCCAGCAGCCTCCCCTCATTAATGAAATGTAAACAGCAGAGCCCTCCCCCATTAATAAAATTTCCAGCAGTAGCCTCACCTCATTAATAAAATGGCCACCACCATTAATGAAATGAACACAGCACAGCCCCTGTCATTACTGAAATTAACACAGCAGAGCCCCCATTAATGAAATGTCCACAGCAGAGCCCCCCTTAAAGTGTGCCCAGCAGTTCCCCACATTGAAATGTCCCCAGCACATCCCCATTAAAAGTAATTAAGTCAATACTTAGCTCTGGCTTCATGAACCCGCGGCTCTGGCTAACTTCTTGTCTCAGGTTCCTGGCAGTACTGCTAGAGGCATGTCTATGCTCTCTGCCTGTGCGCACTTGTTATAATGTAATCAGCCGCCTTCACCACCACATCATATCGGGTGCGCGCAAGCAGAAGCTGAGAAGAGAAGGCGGATGAAGGAGTGCAGGTGGTAAGTACCGGGGTTTTTTTTCCCTTCAAGCCCGAAATTTCACATTTGTTGGATTCAAAATGAGAGGAAGGGTGTGTGGCTTTTCCATTGTTACATTTAGAATAACCGGATCTAAACACCCAGAGCTCCTTTAACCACAATGAGAGGAAATACCTTTAACCTTACCCTAACCATACCTTACCTTTAACAGCATTAACATTTTTTATTATTTCTTTGTTTATTTAAATGTTTATTTTATGATTTAAAGTACTTTCTCTAGCCCATTTTTACAGGGTAACTGCTCTCTTATTACCACAATTTTCAGCCCTCTACCCCATACTACCTCCATTTTACAGCCATTTATTGGTGTTAAAATTCGTTTCCACTATTGACTTCAATAAGTTTCATGTTCAGGGTCAAGTCTGGGTCCAAGAGTTTGGTTAAACCCAAATCTCTACAAACCCGCTCACTTGTTAGTGTAAAAGTGTAAGACTACGTTCACATCTTTTTTCTACTTTCCAGTGTAATGTGACACTGGTAGAACTGCACAATACATTACAATTGTTACATCTGTAGCTTGGAAAGCAGAGGTGGCATAAAGTTTGTTGTTTTCAATATATGGAATATATTTATAACTTTTCACAGTGAGTTATAATTGTCTGGGATCTGTATCTTTTGTAATCTATGGTGTAAACATTGTATTTTTAGGTTGAATTCTGTTGTCCAAAAACAAGAAATTTAACAGACTTGATGTGAGAATGAAAGCATCTGCTGTTTTTTAATTGTCTCTATGAAATATATGGGTTCTTCTGACAATTTTAAGCCAGTACATGTTTGTCTTACATGTGCATCCATTTCTCCTTTTAACTGGACAGCCAATGAAAAGACCAACCATTGAGAAGGCCATATTGTCTCCTATCTTTACCTCGCTGACTTTAGCTTTCAATACACTACAAAACTAGCTCTCGGCAAGGCTTGGATAAATTATATAAATGATACATTTTCCAATAAATTAGGCTGGATTTCCCCTTGATTACAAAGCTTGTTTATATCTTATTGCCCAAACATTTTTTTTCTTAGCACTGTTCAAGAATCGCCTTATAATAATAAATTGTTTAGATATTGTAAAAAATAATGAATTAATTATTTTATTAATTATAATATAATTCATTAAACCTGCAGCAATGAGTGTATGGAGAGAGCATCCACCTACATAGAGCCCTCTCTATATAGGTGGGTGTTTGCTGCATAGTGCGTTCACACGTGGCATTAACACATGCGTTTTTAACGCATATGCATCACAACTGCTGCTAAGAGGAGATTTGCCTAATTACATTGAGGTCAACATTGCATTTACAACATTCAAGGCTTACCGCCATGTGTGAACGCACCCTTAGTGGTGTAAGGACACAGAGAAGCTGCTATAGTTAATGAAGTAAATTATAAAGTTACTATTATCACTTGTACTATTACCTTATCAAAGACAAAACATTGCTGCAAGGGTTTAGTTATGCTTGTGGGGCTAGGATTCTATTCCTGGATGGGTTGTAGAAATGAATAGGATTTTTTTTTCCCTACATTGATGGCTTACGGGTTGTTAGGTTATCACAATACCAAATACCAAATAGTCTTTTGTTGTTCTTCTTATGCAAAAAGTGGAAAAATGTCGCTTGTCCAGATTTACCTGGTTCAATAATATTTGTGTAATCTTTTGCAAAACAACAAAATAAGAATATAATTCACATCCTACAGCATGTATTAATAACTATGGATACATTGCAATTTTATTTCAGTTAAAGATTCTTTGGTACATACACATATGTATACATGAGGTATATGCAATGTATGGAAACAACATAACATAGCACCTGAAGAATATTAACCAGAAATGTACCCCATACTAATGGCCTCTTTATTCCTTATCAGATGGTTTCATTGGTATGAACCTAAAAACAAGCATGATATAATCATATTACTAGAGGATGCTCTTTCCAGAAAACGATTCAGTCATTGTAGAGAGGAGGGCTGCAGTCATGCGAAAGTACATGTCTTAAAAAAAATACAAAGTGTGTAAATAGAATAGCACTACAGTAATAATACCATCATCTGGGTATACTGCATACACAAAAGAAGCAAAGTAAAGCTGTTTTTAATAGAGACCCCTTAAAGAGACCCAACACCCAATTGACCCTACAACTAAAGAATTAAAGTGCATAGCACCTCATAAGCTTTAGAGCGATTGCCCAGGAGCAAGTTCAGTCCGAGAAACATGTTCCGTTCGCTTGCGAGTTTAACAGACCAAACTTCTGATCACTTTATTGAATGGACATGCTGACTTCACTCCAGTGATTAGAGTTTCGGTCCGTGAAATCTCACAAGTGCACAAAACGAGTTTCTCGGACCAAACTAGGCCTAGAAAACTGGCCTAACAGACGTAGCTTTCCTGTTTTTCTTTTGTTATTTTAGAGGAAATTTATTTTCAGTTATTATCTTTGTGAAAATTAGCAGTTTTTTTTAGCTTGGAGCAAAGCTACATTCACATGAGCATATTTTTGGACTGTGTATTTCTAAGGGTTCATACACATGGCTATGGTTTTCATAACCGCAAATTTTGGAGCAGGTCTTTTTCCAGCCAATGTTTGGACAGTCCTTTCCAACTCTTCTGACATGCATATGACCCACAGCCCAGAAACATGGGGTCATGGGTCATATTCCACATGAAGGTCTGAGTAGCATTATCCTAATTTGTATGCTAAAAGATTCACTTTCAAGACTGATTTTTCAGATGAAGTATGGCAGCATATGGAGAACATATTTCCATTTGGTTTTCATAAGAAATTGTAGTATTGTAAATGGCAGCAAATTACTAAGAACTCAGATACTTCAAGATCGGGACAACCATTTATACAAATGTCTTATTAAGGGGGAAACCCGCCTCCTCCATCACCCCTCATTCAGCTGTCAAATAGCATTGCTGCCATATCAGCTCATGTCATGGGTTAGTTGGAGACCTTGGTTTATTCAACCGGTTATTATATATGTCAAATATATTTTCTCCAGAATATTTCAATAACAGTGTAATTTTTTACTAAGTACAGCAGGGTTAGTAGCATTATGTATCCAAATTCTCCTAGAAAAAGACATATGAAAAAAACATTTACTATTGATGATAAATCTTTGATTCATATCTTTGTGATTTTCAAAGTATCTTATGTATTAATATAATAAAAGCAATCAAAGAAACAAAGGAAAAGTTCATCTGAATGATGTTTGAAGAAGAATGGCCAGAGTCGTCTTTTGAAAATTGAATCCTTCCTTCCACTGCAGGGTATACTCTTAACATTTTAGCAATATAATTCCCAACTACAGAGACATCAAGATCACCTGAAAAAGAAATAAACAATAAAAATAAGTGTAAAATGTATGTCTCAGAGAACTTCTGTGGTTTAACCATTTTAAAGGGAACCCGTCAGTGCGATTTGGGACACTAAACCACTCACCGGACCTTATGGAGAGGTGGTTTGTGTTCCAAATCTGACAAACTACCCCTACATGGCCATATAAAGGCAAAAAACATTTATACTTACATTGGTCCCGAAACCCTGATGTCTGCGTATTGTGGTTAGTTAACCAAGTTCTGTGCAGGTACAGCACATGCGCAGTGAAGCCAGGATACTGTCCTAGCTTCACTACTCGCAACGCAAGAGGAGGCACCGGGACGGGATCTGCTGATATGAGTCCAATGTGCTTCATCGGACTCTCATCCAGGTATGTATAAAAGTGTAAATGTGAGCAACCGCTCACTCCTTATGTACAAGTCAATTTGGGACCCATACGGATGTGAAGGTGGTTTAGGGCCCAAGTTAACCTGACAGGTCCTCCTTAACGCCACATGCACATGAATTTGTGATGTTTTTTGGGCTGAAAACAATGGACCTGTGGTCAAATGCCAATGACAATTGAAAACAACTGCTGTAGCTGCAAACTCTCACAGGAATAGGACCTGCTCTATAATTTGTGGCCTAGGCAGTTGGCTCATCCACAGAGCTGTGGAACCCACTTCAATGGGGATGAGCCTATAGAAGTGGCCATGGAATGCAATAATCTTGAGTCATTCATAGAAGGTTATTAGGAATTTTCTAGGCATGCTCTGTGCAAGAAGGAGAGAAGAAACACTTTGATATAATTTATCAAATAAATTTATCAAGTAGTGAATGGTGTTATTTATAGATTTGTAATGCTTATTTAAAAAAACAGACATTTTCTTTTAAAAATTGGGGAGATTTATCAGAAGTGCCCGAGAGCAAAACTGTTCTAGTTGCCCATGGCAACCAAAAATTCTCAGCTTTCATTTTCCCACAGCTGTTTATAAAATTAGGGCGCTGATTGGTTGTCATGAGCACCTAGAACAGTTCTGCTTTCAGGCACTTCTGATCTCCCCCAGTATGTTTTAAAAAAGAAAGGTCTATTACATGGGTCTGTATTATTAATGTATTATAATATGTACTATATTCCTTTCAGAATAAATTATTATAGAGTACACACACTAAATTGATATGCAAAATCCCAAAAATGGCTTGTGGATCTGACACTCCAACTGCCTGAAATATGTTCAAAATGCATGGCACTACATCCATCTTAACAGTGTATATACTACCTTTCTATCCCACATGTTTCCTTATTGCCCACAGAAGACCCCAGTGCATATGCTGGATGCTCTCAGCTTCGACTAACAGCAGACAAAAAGTGCTTTTCATGGGACTTGAACCTCGTTCTAAAGTGGATATCTTCAGTGGCGTAACTAGAAGCTGATGGGCCCCAGTGCAAAGTCTGTGCCAGGCCCCCCGACTATAATGTAGGGTTTATAGTAATAGTCTTCTCATATGGGAAAGTGACACCATAAGGGCCCAGGTGCGATCGCAACCACTGCACCCCCTAAAGTTATCTACTCAATTTTATCCTCTCCTTTCCACCCCTGCACACCAGGATGTGTGAAAACTGTACAGTTATAATGCTGTTTATTCCCCTATTACATACAGAAAGGAATAATTATACTGACTTGGTAAAGTTGCAATTCCAGGGCGCGCAACCGGGAATTGAGACTTTTTCACCCACTTACTCCACCCCCATGGTAAGTGGGGATAACGTTTCATGAAGGGGACTGTGGCAGACTGTTTAGTGGGCCCAGCGTGGTGAATTCTTGCCCAGCACTCTAGCAATTGCCTTTGCTAGGAACTGGATATATATATAGAGCGCAGATTCTTTGGCGGAACCAAATGGGTGGGTGTAGCATCAAGTGCTGGTGAATGATGCGCCACAGTGTGATAAATCCTCCCATAGAGAAATATTTCACAACTTACCGCTATCATGCTTCAGACTCTCATTTTTCAGCATTGTATAACCATCTCCTCCTTCAGCTAGAAAAGCAGGAAGAACAACTTTGTAAACTTCATCCATTTGCACTGGAATGTATTTTGGTACCCGGCATTTGGTACATATAACTTGTAATGTGACTACTCTTTCTCCAGGTTTGTTATCTAGATTATAAAGCACTCTAATTCCTAGAAGAAAAGTAAGGATTACATATCAGTATGGCATTTTCTGGTTTCGTTCATACATTAATATAACTATGCCATTCATCTAAATGTGGTATGTAGAGATCCCATGTTACAGAAACAACCCCACCAAATCTGCTGGGCGTGAAGACTTTTACACAGCAGGTGTCATCCCTTAGCCATTCATCTCAGAGAAATATAATGTATTAAATTATTATATGTGTAGATTAACTGAATTTTCTACATTACTGCCACATGTTTTTAGTCTCTTCATAGAGAAAAAGTACATGTCAGGAAATCCATTCATTTTTTCTTGAATTTGTAAAGACAAAAAACAGACTAAGTGGGAAGTGTTATCATGTGCCAAGACTTACATAGATGAATGATAATGTGTGTTTTTCATTTTTTTCCAATCTTTTCACATTTTTCATAAATTACAGCACGTTAGTACTTACATTTCTAAGACAACTAAGCAAAGCCAGACACCTTTTATTTTATCAAGTTTATCACACTGCATCAGCATAAATACAGAGATATGTTTAATGAAAGGGTTAATACAATAGTTTACATATAAAATTAACTTTTAACTTTATGTAAATGAAGCACACAAGTATGTCCGAGACACTGGCTCTTACATCCCCCCTTAACCATTTATGAATGCCTCCCTACTCCCTCAATGCTACTCCCCCTGCAACTGTCTACTGAAATCTCACCCTAGCAGTGAGCATGATATCACCGCTGCCACAAGATTTCTGGTATATATCTCTGGTGACACCCCCTGAAGCACTTCAGGTGTTTAATTTACATAAAGTTAAAAATTCAATTTATAAGTAAATAATCTTGTTAACCCTTTCATTAAACACATCTCCATAGCACCAAACAGCATGTATGGTTCACATCATGCTCTAGTTAAAAAAAAAACATATTTATTATGAATTTACAGGCCACTATGGATCCAGAATATTACATTTTTATTTTTACCGTGCTAGAATGAAAAATATAGCAATCCTTTTTACAAACATAAACTAGTAATGTGTGCTTTGGAATGAAAGTGAATAAGAAAGTGAGGAAGGGCTGTGGAATCATTAAGGCAAACATCAGACTCCAACACCTCTATTTTTCCACACTTGGACTCCAAAATATTGGCTGATGTACTGTATACTAATGTATAATCATTAGAACATAATGTACTTTCATATGATCAAAATATATTAATATACAAGTATCTATGCACAGCAAGCTTTGTATTTCAGTCTTACAAATTTAATAATTTATTATCCATTAATTTCTAAAGCTAAATTCAACCTACCACCAACTTGCAGAAACTCTCCTGTGCTGGCCCCATAACGGTGTACACTATGCTCAAAAGCTTTTTTCAGGGTGGATCCTTTAATTTCAATAAGGTCAAAGGTGCCCCCAAATGGTAGCACAGACAACAAGTCTTCCAGAGTTATACTTCCTGTAAACCAGATAACATTATGAATATTTTCAGAAGGATGTTAGCATATTCTATTGTGTTCTTAAAGGGGTATTCCCGTGAAGACAAGTTTCTTATATGTACTCAGGATAACAAAATAACACATTCTCTAATTCACTGTTATTAACGAAAATACAGCATTTCACAGATACAAGTCCAACCTGTCTCTATCAGTCCTGGTGTACACAATTTCAGTTGCCCCTAGACACGACCCTGTTACTTCTGACTTAGAAGTCATCTTGGATTTCTGTGTGTCAGCGTGGAGCTGAGATTTCTGTGTCTTTCTGCTGTGTGCCTGTAGCCATGCCCCCCTGCTGCCCAGCACGGAGTTCACAGACACTCACTTCCTGCCAGTACATCGTGAGCAGAGAGAAGCTAGAAACTTCAAGGAGATAAGTGATCCCGGGAAAAGGGGAGCCAGGCACATATCTCTGAGAACAGAGATGAAGCAGTGCTGACAGTGTAAAAGTCTGTCAAGCCTCTGTCTGTCATGCCTCTGTGCAATAGGAATCTCATGCATCTCATCTTCTCTGATCTGACTCATCTCTCCTTCTATGTGTCAGTATTTTAGTACAATGTCAGTAGCTTTGTAGCCACATTGTCACCCCGCTGCTTAGAGACCCTCTGCCCACACCCTGGGATTTTGCACTAAGCAGCCTAAGGAGTGATAGGAGCTAAAACAGCAATAAAACTGAGTAACATTGTAAAGTAAGAGGTTAAAATTTTTATTGTGTAAACATCACTAGGAGGTTGAGATTTGTGAGCTCTGGACTCTCACTCATAATGTTTCATCTGACCATGCTATTACTCTGTATTGTTTTCTTTTGTTTAAATGTATGTATACCCCATGATCTATAAAGTGCTGTGGAACTTGATTGCGCTACATAAAGATTTATTATTATTTTCAATTGCCCAAGATAACATTCAATCCTAGGTTAGGTATATTCATGCAGTTTTTCCAGTTCTCCACACCTGACAATTGTCACAGTATTTCCATTTACTACAATGAGTGAGATGTGTCCAGTAAATATGTCTGATCCATTAAAATATATTGCTGTGTGCTTTATTCACCCTGTTTCCTGCCAAAGTGATACTAGAGAACCCTTAGGCTCATGAGGATTCTCCAGCATGTTGTAAATTTGGATTGTCCTGTCCAACAAAGAGAGGCCCCTCACCTTACCTCACCTCTCGCTCTGCTTTAATTATCCCTTTTCACAATGTTATTTTTCCTTCCCGACAATGCTGTGGCAGGTCAAAGCAAATTTAAATTGGCAGAGTTTTGTATTGCTTCACCTTATTGTCGTACTTTGGCAGGCATTAAAAACAGTTAAGCAATAAAACACAAAATGCTATTCCCACCTTTGTCCATCATTGTACAGCTTATATCTCATCTAAAGTGAGAAAATACATGGCATGACTTGTGAAATGATCCTCAAAGATGCGAATGTATATCTACCATAATCATATACAACTCAAGTACTGTGGGAATATGACATACTATGTGACCCACAATCATCTTGAATAGTCATGAACATATCTAAAGTGCAAATTTGGCACTCATGGGCCCAGAGACCGAATGAGTGCTGCTGTTCAGGCCCCGGGTCAATGTTCGGAAATTTTTTTTTTGCAAGTTGCTTGATGGACTTCTGAAATCAAGTATCTTGCAGCTGCTTAGAAACCACAGACATGTCCTAACAAGGAGAGAGGTTGCTACTCGTCATAGCATCAGTCAGATAGACATGCACTTTTTAAAAACCAGCAATTGTTGAACCTAAAGTCTTGTGGTGTGCCACATTGGCCAGAACCTTGTACCACCGAAGTTGACGCACATCCCATGTAATGTGCATGTGCTCAACTTGGTGGTGCAAAGTTCCTGGCCCACTATACAGATTTGCCAATGCTGCTGCTTGAAGTGCCGGCTACGTGTTCTTATTTTCGGCTTTATCAACATGCGACTGCACTTTTAAGGAACTTTGGCCTGCAGTGCAACAGCAGGCAATTGTGGAATTCCTGTTGCAAAACACGCAGGTAGAAGTAGTGACCAGCAACACTTCACCACCAATGACTGGGCCTCCATTAAGGTAATTTTGTTCAGTGCTTCACTGCCTCCAATACGCCACCAATATGGTCAGCACAGATGACGCCATCGTCAGCTCTACTATCCCCATCTTTCGACTGCTTAACAAAGCTCCACAGGCTATGACAGAAGTGTAATGTTGGAGGAAGAGGAGAAACAGGTGCTAGGCCAGTCCACACAAGGTTCACAGGGTGTGTTCCTGGACCAGTTGTCTGCTACTGCACTGTCCAGCCAGGGAAACTTTTTGGAGGAGGATATGGTTAACACCTAGAGAAGCACTCATTGCTTCACTGGAGTATGGCTGGGGAGATGCAGAGGAGAAGGAAACACATCCCATGAAGACAGCTTGTCCTTTATGAAGAATATACATGTGACACATGTGTTTTATGTAGGAGAGCAGAGGAATAAATACTCAGAGTAGTATCTGAGTGTACATAATACTATGTGGATGCTTTCATTTCAGCATCTGTGCAAAGATTAGTAGTAGATGATAAAGAAAACATACATGGCTGCTCTGGTTGCCTTATAGAAACCTTCTGCACAGTCATAATGGTAGAGCAAGGATTCATTATTTTCAAGCTATTTCGAGTGCCATATTGTACAGGCAGTCCCCGGGTTACATACAAGATAGGGTCTGGAGGTTTGTCCTTAAGTTGAATTTGTATGTAAGTCGAAACTGTATATTTTATAATGGAAGTTCTAGGCAATTTTTTTTCTTTTGCCCCAGTGACAATTGGAGTTTCAAAATTTTTGGTGTAATTGGACCAAGAATTATCAATAAAGCTTCATTACAGACATCTTACAGCTGATCATTGCAGTCTGGGACTATAGTAAAGCATCCAGAGAGCTTCACCAGAGGTCACATGGGGCAGAGGGGTCCGTCTGTAACTATGGGTTGTCTGTAAGTCGGGTGTCCTTAAGTAGGGGACCGCCTGTATATGTATTAATTGTGTTACTTATTTACTTGCAAGGACCTGTTGTAGTAATTTTTTATACATACCATTGCTGGATTTCTCGTCAATTGATGCTCTTATTCCACCACCATTTATGATGCATAGTGAGACATGGTTCCATCTCACTTCATCAGGATTACGAATATTGTTATATATCTTCAAGAAAATGAAAAAACAATCTGTGTTATTGTCAATGAAGTCAGTGTAACAGAAAATCAGGTTAGAAAGCCTTTTTTATTTATTGTATTTTTATAAAATTTTCAACAAAACAGTAGAGATAATCCACAGGGCATGACCATAAACATTTTGATAGTTGTAAGTAACTCTCCAGTATTATAATTTGCCATGTGTATATAGAAAGAGAAACTTTGTTTGGACCATTTTTCACCCTCTGTATCTAGCAGCAATGGAACATTATACAGTAGATTGCAAATTGTTTTGCACGCCATACGTTTAAGATGCACCACTAAAAAGATGGTGAACTCTGTCGGACCATTGGGGGAAGCGTCACATTCAAGGTTTCTGGCGAACGATCTTAGTGAATCGCCGCACGCAGCATTATAGATGGACAATGCTTTTGTAAGTAAATGTGCCCCATTGTATGTCCTTTTGTCAGTATTTAATATCACATGTAATTTACTGGAAAACTGGAAAGACGACAAAATGCAGTATTTTCTTAGAGTATTTTCTTGCCCAGTTGTGGTAAATTTACACATTTTTAATATACTTGCCATTTGAACTCTTGGGGATTTGATAGCTGATACAATATATAGTATTTCAGCATATTAACAATATACTGTATCTGTATTAGATCCTATAAGTGGCAATTTTGATCCTGGTAATATAACTATGTAGTAGTGGTTATATTTCTATGTAGTTTTGGTAAGTATCTTTGCTGTAATTTTGATCATGGTAACATATGTATGTAGTTATCTTGGAAATGGTACTTTTTCTATGTAGTTAGCATAGTTCTGTTGCTGTATCTATGCTGTAAGATGTCTGTACTATTGCCATTTAATATGTTTAATTATGTTATAGTTTCAGTGTAAAAACTTTGTCATATTACTGTTTAATGCACTAAACTTTAGATCATTTAAAAAGTGACCATTGGCGAGGCAACAATTTCTTTACAGCTCAGAGCCTGTGTTATTCTTAAAGGAAATCTGCCATCAAAATCAAGCATGATAAACCAGAACCACTTACTCATAGATCCAGGCACTGCGACTGTGGTAATCCTCTTATATTTGTTAGCCATGCCCCCTCCTTCTAAAATAAACTTGTAAAATTATGCTAATGAGTCAGGTCTCTCCTCCCCTTGCACTTCCTGCAGCTGATAGATCACATAAACAGAGGGAGAAGGGAGAGAGCAGGGGGAAGGTGAAACCCGATCTGCTGATTATGACTCCCAGAGCTCCCCAGGCGCACCATGGTAACAAATATATCACAGTCATGGTGCCTGGATCTATGAGTAAGTGCTGTTTTTTTATCATGCTTGATTTTGATGGTATATTTTTTTCAAACATATATTTGTGATGTGGTGTAATAGTATAAGATGGGAAGTTAATGTGCATGGAGGGGGGAGGAGGGGGGGCACAAAATTTGGCAGTCAAGAAACCTGAATTTTCTGCTGCTGTAAATACAGTCATCAAAACATTGTGCATGCTTACTTGTCACAGCTGAGATGCGGTTATAACTCATTAGTGGCAAGTGAAATGGCAAAAACTGCATTTGTTTTACAGTAGTTAGCTGTGCAGTTCCTTGTATTACTAGTGAAGCTCATTAAAAACATATGTTTTCACCTGTAAAAATAACGACTGAAATTTAACATGTTTCTCTGCTGTCACAACTACACCAGAGTACAGTGCTAATATAGTACGGCCACCTACCATAGCATCACATATCAGATTTCCCAAATTGCACTCTCGAAATCGACACTCCAGAGAAGAACCATTTAAAAACACTAAGGTTCTTCCAATTTCTTGAGCAGAGAAGTTATTTATTTGTTCCTTCCATTTATTAATTTGTAATAAAAGTGTTGGATCTACAAAAAAATATACATAGATGTGTCAAAGCATACACAACATTTATAATAGGACTACTTAGTACAGTGTACCTATACTATTAATACCCTGTTACATGTGATATGTGAATCTTTCTAAAGCCCGATGCGCGCAAACGTATATCATGGTTGTATACTAGCTGTACGAACCATAGACTTGCATTGTCACTGCACAGTACGGTGAGCACACTCTTGTGTCGCTGTACTGTGCTCTCACTAGAAAAAAGGTAGAGCATGTTCTATCTTTCACCAGAAATATGGCACATCTCCCTATGGAGAAGGGAGGTTAGAGGAACGCTCATCCCTCCCCTTCTTCAGTCAGCCGTATGCTACACCTAGGCTCCATTCATGTGCATGAAGCCTAACTTCAGAAAATTAACATCTCTACATGTAACACTTGTTAAAAGTGCTACTACAGTATTTTCATTTCTTGTGCAAGTTAATATTTAATCAGGCAACATTTACACAATCAATTTGTGAAACTAAGGAAGAAAAGAGTTTGAACAATAAAACACAGAGCATAAAAACATTGTCATAATACCGTGTCTATTTACTAAAAAAACAAAACAAAGAAAAGAAACAGCCACACTGACTCATAACCATATAGACATGGAATAGGTCAGATATTAAGTTGCTATAGATGTTACAATTATAGTTGTACTTAATATGGACATTAAGGATGCCACTGTTAGAATAAATTCACATTTTAATTGTCGGACAAATTCATACTATATGCCAGAAAAAGCTCCCGGCATATGTACTGAACGTGTCCTTAGACTTATATTGGAGACCTCCTTTATGCCTCAGTATACAGTATGTTGCACCCAGCAGGAAACCCTGAATGCAAAAAATTCCAAAAAATGCAGCAGGCTTTGTTGCTCCATCCTTCCTCCTGCTGTAGAAAGTAATATACACTCAGCAGAGGCCATAATAAACTATGGGGGACAGATGCTATTGTATTGCATCCATGTGTATGAACTACAACCAATAACAACAATATATTATATATAACAACAAAATATATCGAGGGCTTGGTTGCCCTTTTCCAAGATGGCTTCTCAGCAGCCTCTGGCACCATGGTGCACCCTGAGATTACATCAGCTGTGGTCCTGAGGCTTCCACCATGAGAGTTCTCTCCAGAGCCTTTTTGATCATTTCAACCCCTCTTTTACACACTTGTCTTTGCACTTGTACACCTTATGGTTACAATTTGTACTGTATAATCGGACAGCAAATAATGATATTGTTTGTACAATGATGAATTACACAATATTGCACAGGCACTTTAAGACACGCCTCTTTATGCTAATCACCTACCATGTTTTGCTATATTTATTCAGTGTGGGTCACTTGTTAGTTGCTTGATGAAGGTGTTATACATCAAAATGTTGCCACTTGTTCAATAAAGTTCACCTGTTATTTTGAGCCCTCTTATACAGGATGCTGTTGGTGGCCAGGGATAGGTGATTGCAAAGGAAAGGGCAAGGCACCTATACTGACATGCACACAAATGCCGCGCAGGACAAGTTTGAAAAAAACAAATGCTAATTTTCTTTCTGTGTTAAGTAAAAACCAATATTTGTCCTGGTAAAGTTGGGGATCAGATGTCCATTGTTTGAAGTGTAGTATAATAGGGCGTATTCACGAAGCACTTTAGGCGGCTTTTAGAAATTTTCAGGATTTGTGCCGCTGTGACAGCTATTTAGAAGGGGATTGTGATCCGATTTTGGCTTATTTTTTTATATTCCCTCTGGAATTTCTTACATATGCAGGAAAACTAATGCCAAATCGGAGCATATGTATATGTAACCTAAGGGAGGCATTGGGGCAGATTTACTTACCCGGTCCAGTCGCGATCCAGCGATTCGGTGCTGATTCAGGTTCTGCCGGGACTCACTAAGGTTTTGCGCCCGATGTCCACTAGGTGTCGCTGCTGTGCTGAAGTCCGCTGGTTTTCTGACGGCCATGCCCCCGCAATCCGATCGTGTGCGCCAAAATCATGGGGCAATTCGGCGCAAATCGGAAAAATTTGGGAACCCGGCGGAAAAACGCAATTAGGACCCTTAGTAAATGTGCCCCAATGTCTTCAGCATAGACACATTTTCCATGATTTCGATTTTAAATTTATATAAATTGGTGTGAATTTAATGTCAATCACTCCGCAATCTCTATTTCCCACTTTTTCAGCTGATATTAGCAAATATACCAAAAACACATTTCTTATTTAAGGGGGGCACTGCAGGTCATTTTATTTGTAAAGGGGGACACTGCTGGCTATTTTATTTGTAAAGGGGGACACTCCTGGTCATTTTATTTGTAAAGGGGGCTCTGACTGGCATTTTTTTTTTAAAGGGGGCTCTGCGGGCCTTTTCTTATTAAAGGGGGGCACTGCTGGACATTTTATTTGTAAAGGGGGGCTCTGCTGGACATTTTATTTGTAAAGGGGGCTTTGCTGGACATTTCTTTTTAATGGGGACCACTGCTGGACATATTTTTTAAAGGGTTTCCTCCCACACTCCAATACTTACTGGTAGGTGATTAGATTGTGAGCCCCATTGGGGACAGGGACTGATCTGGCAGCTCTGTGCAGCGCTGCGTAATCTGTGTGCAGTGTAAAAATAAAGGAATTATTATTACCATATATTCCGGCGTATAAGACGACCTGGTGTATAAGACGACCCCCCCTACTTTCCTGTTTTGCCGCTGTGACAGCTATTTAGAAGGGGATTGTGATCCGATTTTGGCGCAATCGCACCAACTTTCGTGCAACAGAAATCGGGGGGCGGCCCGTCGGATGATCTGACGGATTCGGACTGACCGCGGTATTTAACGTTAAAATTATGTCACAAGACATGCACTTACATACACCGGGAACAAGAAGGTGAACTCCGTTGGGTGTGGGGAAGTGACAGATGCAGGAAATCGGGCGCACAATCTTTGTGAATCACGCTGGAGTGCATAATTGTCAGACACTCCGTATTTTGGGAACTCCTCTGGCCGGGTGAGTAAATGTGCCCCAATGTGTGTAGAGCGGAGGAGCCCCGGCTGTCAGCTCAACTCCATGTAAAGAGAAAAGACAACTTGGCACTCCTTATAGGTCAAAAATTGAGGAGAATTTATTTAATCCAGAATAAACAGTATAGCAATCCAACAAAAATTATTTTGCAACGTTTCAGTCTTATAAATTCAGACCTTCATCAGGCACAGATTGCAAGGTATAAGTAGAAATGGAGATGAGATGCGGTGCTATAACCGCTGGAGCGCAGGTGGAAAGGAGGAAAAGCGGGTACTCCAGCTGGAGAGATGAGCGCTCAACTCCATGTAAAGACCTGCCAGAAGTGATGGCTGCACAAAACACACCAATGTCCTACACATTTAACAAATCTTGGATTTAATCATCAGTTACTGGTAATTCTTCCTTTACAAAACAGTGTATTGCCAGCCATAGTTTATTCTTCAGTCCAGCCTTTGTGAATGAAAATTGTGAACTGCATCATAGTACCATTTTTTTCCAGAGTAGAGGCAATATAAATTTTGATATTGACTCACAAGTGCCAAGAGTGAGTTTTAGTTATTTGGCACTTAGTAATTGAACACTTAAGATCAATATCATTTTCCACAGTACCAACTGAAGTCTGAAAATTTGGGATATTTGTTAGAAATTAGAGCCTACTAATATTCAGTTATGCAAATTGGGACTAGCTATATGTTTCCCTTGATTCAAATAAGTACCTCAGTTCAACCTTCTTTTTGGGTCCATTGGCCAAAATATCAGTTCCAACAATGTTGACTTGCATGGTGCAGTTTATAGTTTTATCTTATCCTAATCCTTCCTAATATCGCTTCTTATAATCCTCCCATATTATTACATTGGGAGGAAAATATGGTACTGATGCACAGCAGACGCCTGTGCAACACCCTCGCCGATGCAAGGCAGAGGAGTGGTTGCGAATACGTCCCACCATGTAGCTTGCAGCCTGTGTAGGGTCTAGTCAGCCCCACAGCATGTCACTACATCACACGACATAGTCCTTATAGGACACAGGGGAACATTGCAGTGGTAGATCCTGCCTGGTAAGGCAGGAGTTAATTGTTTTATGTGATGTCATATGTGTCAGCCAATCACAGGTGTTATACTTTGTCTCTGTGAGCTGAGATGTGAGCTGAGATGTAATTGGAGGAGCAGCCACCACCTGACCAGGGGAGTAACAAGATCCCTGTTGAGGAAACTTCTGGAAGTCAGTTCTCTCTCAGAATAGAGTAGTTCCAGTCAGACCAGGGAGTCTGAAGGACAGTTCTAGAGAGCAGTCAGACCCAGGAGTCTGCAGAAGCAGACTGGAGTTACTCCAGTACAGACTCTGTACAGCTAGCATACCAGACCAGAGCAGGAAGAGCCTAGCCCCTGCCTGAAGAGTGGAACTAATAGCTAGTATAGTGAGGAAAGGGGTATCATCCTACCTTTAAGGGTGATACCTGAAGTAATCCAGGATAAAGCAGAAGCATCCTTCCAGGACACAGCTACCTCCCAGTCTGCCCTCTGCATCCAGGCTGGTGCTCTACATCCTGTGGCTCCCTCCAACTGCATCTCAGCACTCCACTACTCTGTTAAAGGCACGTTGCTGCGGTTCCTGTCGGTTCCAATAAAGAACTGCAAGTTGTTTTTGTTCAACCTCTGCCTCCGTCTGGTCCCTGCTACTACGGCTGCCATCATCACAGGCACCCTGTCCACTACACAGAGACTCATGCTCTAGACACCAAAGGGTTGCCCCAGGGAGATCCGCTATAGCAGCCTCTCCCTCATCATTTCTTGCCAACACCACCCTGCTGGAGACCTGCCAGGCTGTAGGACAGCCCTCCGTCTCCCCGCATACCATCACTTCCGAAGCAACCTGTGACACTAGCGTGCTAGGCCGCACCGTTCCGACCGCCACCATCAGTTACTGGCTGCGGCCCCGTCGACTCCAGGCCCCTCGAGAAAGTCTAGCCCGGGTGGGCGGATGTTGCACCTGTCGTGATGCCTCATTCACTCCTACTGGAAATATAGTATTGCCAGACGTTTTCTAATGATTGGGTTGATTTCTTTTCTTTCAGGTTTGTGGGTTGGGTGACAGATCATATCTCTGTCGTTAAACTATACCTATTAATTTAGTATCTAGGCATTCCAACAGAAACAATTCACATAATATCCTAGTGCACGAGTAAATAAAAAACTTCTTCCTGAACTAAGTCTGACCTTTAGAACACATACACCCTTGGCATAAATGCTGAATGTAAGCCATACCTCTTCAGCCTGTCTCAGGGACCAACCTCATTAACACTGCTGAAGGATGTAATGTTGTTGGATTATCCAACAGTCTGTACAAGTGAACTAGTAGCACAAGTAAAAAATAAACTAATCTGTCATTTAAACATTGGCTCATATCTGTCAGCGGCATCATGTTATAGAACAGGATGAACTCAGCACGCAATTGTAGTTTTCACATGGGGAAAGATTCCATAATACCAGTATATATGCATTTATTTTCACATTCGGCATAGGAGTATTGTATTCTGTGAGTAACAGCCATCTCTCTTTACTACACAACCTAAAAATAATTAAAACTAATACTATATAAAACCTGCTCGAACTTTTACTCTACAATTTTTGTGGCGGAGATAGGACCTAGTATAATCTGGCTCGTCTTCTGCTCTATAACTTGTACCTAGGTACGACATCATATGCTTCTTCTCTGTAAATGTTAACCATGCATATGGACATCTGCTCAGTTTTCTCCTACTCTATGCCATGCTGTCTACATATGGGACAACTATTACAATCTGCTTACTCCTCTTAGCTCTATAACCTGGCCTGAACATGGGAATTAATCCAGCATGGAAACTGTTACTTCATTACACATCAACATTTATGACAAAGGATATCCATGACCAATTTGTGATGCTTTTGCGGTCTGCGCAACTGTATGCACTGTAATAATAAATAATTTTATTATTATAATCCATAATTCCATGCCATAAAAACCACTCCCTTCCAGTAAACAGACAACATCTGGGTTGTAACAAGTAGAGGCAGCATCCCATGGCAGACTTCTGAATGAGCGCCAACTGTTCGGGGTAGGGAGAAAGTCAAGGCACTTATATGTCATGTACTATCATATACTTGCATAGTATTTCCCTATAGCAAGTATACATTCGTCTGTAATCCACCAAATGGAAGCTAGGCATGCGCCATAGTGAATTATCCAAGGGTTAATTCAACGCAAGTTATATCTCCAAGTCAAAGTACTATAGAAATGGCCTGTAAGATAAAAACATTCTGTACAATCAACGTCTTCATGCCCGACCCAGGCATCGCCCATAACGGCTTCTATCTGGGCATACCTTGGCGTCATCGTGTTTTCCTTTTATTCCCAAATTCATACCATGTTTACTATACACTTATACAAAAAAACAAACAAAATTTACATTAATACAACCAAATATCCACATCCTTTGATTCGCTCATACTAATAAAAATGTTGATTTATCCTCTATGCACTATGCCCAAGAACACTACACTATATTCCAATATATTACATGATTTAAAAATACTGTTATATCCCAACTCGAGTAATAGCCGACCCAAGTAGAGCCGAGGCCATTAATTTTACAACAAAAACCAACTGGGAAACCTTTGACTCAGACGTATAAGCCGAGCGTGGGAAATGCATTTGGTCACCCGACATCCACCCCAAAAGCACCTAGAAAGCACAAAATTAACGCGACATCGCCCTGCCCTTCACTTCTACCCTCAGCCCCTGGGGCGAATGGTCAACCGCTGACGCCCCCCAGTATAGTCTAGCCCCCTGCCCCATGTATAGAGCCAGCATGTGGGGAAGCCGGAAAGGTGAGTTTTGATACTCTTTTTTTACTCGAGTATAACCTGGTTGGGGTTTCAGCACACTCAGTATATATGGTGTATCCATTAGCCTAACCTTTTAAGTCGCCCACTTTAGTCACAACGTTAGACTCGCTCTTCATTATTATGAACCAGAGTGGACGATGCGCATCATCTATGTTTGTGGTAATTTAAAAACACCCAAATTAAATATAAAATGGTAAAATCCTAATTTCTTAGATATTCCCACAGTTTTACATTAAATGCAGACCTCCAAGGCCAATATCTATTATTGTTAAAAAGCTCAGATGTTCAAAATCAATGTTTAGCCCCGCTATTAATAGAAACATAGGGAGTAGCCGGGGTACTAGTGATCATATTGAATAACAGCATGCAATGTAATTCAGCCGCCTCTAAAGCCAGAAAATCTCTTGTCATGTACAAAAGTGGTATGCTCTCCGGGATAAGGAATGTAATATTACCACTATACAAGGCACTGTTCGGCCTCCACCTGGAATCTGCGTCCAGTTCTGGGCACTGGTCCATAAAAGGATGCTCTTGAGCTGGAGAGGGTTCATGAGAGCCACAAAATATAACGGGGTATCGTTAGGAAAGTTCAACACAATAATTTATTTAGTCCTGGAAAGAGACGACTACGAGGGGACACTGTTAATTTATATAATATATGAATGGTCCAACAAAAATATGGTTGTAGTTGTTCCAGATTAATCAATGCAAAAGACAGGGGCACTATCTCGTCTGGCAGAAACAAGTTAACTCACCAGAGGCGAGAGGGATTTTTACTATGAGAAAATGTCATCTGTGGAATAGCCTGCTCAGGCGCTTGTTACATTTTCAAGAAGGGCCCAACGCCTTTTATACAATCTAAATACATTGATGGTTAATGTTATAAGATTTTTTCCCCCATAATACCCTTCCTCATCCAATCCCTAACCCTTCCTTGGTTAACTGTGTGACCATTGGTCTTTTTCACCATAAACTATAATACTATGATTATATACATGCAGATGCTGATACACTCTCACGCTGATATCAGCTTTTTATATCCCTACCTCTAATCTCCTGGGACTGTCGCACCAAATAACTTACGTCTTAGCATTAATGTGTGTATAAACCTCTTACTAAAGTCCATTTCCCTACATAAGATTCAGGTCTGCACTATGGTCACTATACGCGATGTCATAATAGAGCATGGGATATGCGGGGTAAGCATCAGACTGCTGATAATACCTGCGATATATTATGTCATTCATAAAGCTCCATTGTTCTTCCTTTGTGTCCATGGCCCAAAAGTTGAAGCTGGTCGTAGCTAAGATGCTGACATTAACCATCAATGTCACAGTCTACTTACTTATTCGGGTGTGCCAAAGGTTCTAACCCCCATGCCATAGCTCCATTCTCCTGGTTTGCACATTTTTGCAAGCAACAATCCTTTCTATTAGGTACCCATTCGTTTGAACTTTTAATATAGCTCGAGTGTGACCAACCACGAATATCGGCTGTATATTTTTTTAAAGATTTGTGGATTTCGTCGTTTCCTAACGGACCTAAAAAGTAGATTAATTTGGCTTGTATCTTCCCTAATATCCTCCTCTCCCCTCTTCTTGCTCTCCTCTAGTGTATTCTGTAATTTTATTATCTTTGTATATAAAATGCGTGTTCACTACGTATTCCTTAAGGCTTTTTTTTTTTTTGACATTTTTATTTCCTTTTCTGAACCTCTCTACAATAACATCACTGTTCTTAACATCTTATTCTCTAAAAGTCATTCCTTTTTATTCTTTTATTTGGTCTTGTGGTGGATTTTTTCAATCCAGGGGGCAAATGGTAAATTCATAAATCATTCCACATCAATCAGTGCGTAGAGCTTTGGTACATCTAAGTATCTTTCAAATAACCTGAGTCCAACGGCCAGAAGTTGTAGCAGCACCTACGCTGTTACACAGCTTATTATGTTCCGCAAAAGTGACATTCCTAGATCTCACAGATTTGTACAGACACGAATTCCATTTCTCAAGTGAATTTCAGAACTGATTCTATCTCAACGCCCAAGCTCCCACCCACGCATACCATCAAGCATCCAGTAAGGGAACTGACACGGGCTAAAACGAAGTTTGATCATGCATAAAGATTACCTATTGAAACCAAAACCATCAAAAACAGTTAGCAAAGGGCCTGTATCCTTTAGGACATGGATAGGCAGAATGCATTGTGATCCCAAAATAGAGCCACGCTATGGTTATTTGAAAAGATACAGGAATGTGCTCAAGTTAAGAGTCAGCAACTGGGATGGCTTACCAACAACATAATATACATATCTACATAATTGCAACATGAGGGTAGTTTATCATCATAGAAATGCACTGCAAATGTAATAAAAAATATGTTGGGGCACCACACGCCAGACTTAAAGAAGAATATTGGAATATCTTGCTGATATTTACAAAACGGACACAATCCCATAGCAAAAAGCAATATCTGGAGCATCAAAACACTCAATGACATACACGGTGGAAATGATGCCAATTTCAGGTATAGCCGCTATCAAAAAGTAGAAATTCAAAAGGGGTGGCACCATAAATAGCCCTTTTTTAATCGAGTCGTTTTGGATTTTCCATCTATCACTAGGTTTCCATGTAGCATGTAGCATGGATATTTTAAAAGTAATTCTATTTGTCGGTTCAGTGACGTGTGATGATTCTCGTTGCATGTTTAATCTCGCACCATACCGGTATGAAGAACTCTGATGCACCACAGCACCCATGAGTACAGAGTGGTCCACGACACTAGAACACATCAGCTGGAGGCTGACGATTTTTTTATCCTGGAATTGTCTGTATTGGAGGAAGCGGTTTTTAATGACTGGATATTATGGATATGGGATAATGCCTGTGGAATAAAGTTGTACTAAGTAAGTCACATGACTTTCTACACTGGATTCTTCCCTAGATTACTGATTGATTACACGATTTGTCCATGCAGAATCCGGGGCAGGACGGCCGTTCCTCAGACTGTGCTCTACAACGTGTTTGATTGTCTAATAACATCTGTCTGCAGATAGGACACTGTAGAGCACATTACTAAAAACCGTGCAAACTGTGGCTATGTGCATGGTGCCTGAAGTGTGCAAGGGATGACAGATCGATGTTGTGTCACCCATTACATTAAACCCCTAAAGACTTGGCCTTTTTAGTTTTTCACTTCCATTTTTTCCAGCTCCCCCCGTCAAAATCTATAACTTTTTTTACTTTTTCCACATAAAATGCTCGTTATGGCTTATTTCTGGCGTAACAAATTGGCACTCCGTCTGACGGTATTTATATATTCCTGGTGCGTACTGGTAAGACGAAAAAAGTCCAAATGCAGGAAAATGGTGAAAAAACACTTTGCGACGTTTTCTTGTGGGCTTGTTTTAGCAAGCTTTCCTGTGTGCCGCAAATACAAGTCATCCTTTATTCTTTGGTTGCTACGATTATGTGTATAACCAAATTTGGTATAGGTTTTATAATGTTTTCATACATTTAAAAAAATTAAACCTCCTGTAAAAATTATTTTTTTTATTTTGTCATCTTCTGCCGCAATACAACTTTTTCATACTTTGGTGTAGCGAAGCTGTGGGGTGATGTCATTTTTTGCTGACTTTTGATGTGTTTTCTGGCTATCATTTTTATGACTGTGCGACCTTTTGATCCTTTTTATTAATTTTTTTATATTTTCCAAATGGCAAAAAAATTTCATTTTTGACTTGGAACGCTATGTTTCCGTTAACGGGTTAAACGCAGGCGAAAACCGTTTATTATATTGTATATCTAACATTTTCAGACGTGGCGATACCTAATTGGTTTATGAGATTTTCTGCGTTTATTAATATTATATCAGTCTTAGGGAAAGTGGGGGTTGTTGTTGAATTTTAGGTTTTTTTATTATCAGTTTTTTTTTTTTAAACTTTTTTTACTTTACTTTTACTATTTGTTCAGACTCCTAGGGTACTTTAACCTAGTTGTCTGATCTCTCCTACCATATACTGCCAACTGCAATATGGCAGTATATGGGATTTTACTCCTCATTCCATTACATGTCTGGATAGCACATTGTATGAATGGGTTAAAGAGACAGCTTCGGGCCTCCATGAGACCCGAAGCTTGTCTGGCAACGGATCACCGCTCCCCGTGACATCCGCTGTCATGATCGCGCGGCGCCATCTTCTTGAAGCCCTCGGCAGCCTTGCCGGCTGCGTATCAGCATGAAAGACTTACCGCCCGACGCCGCCGTACTAGTCGGGAAGGTTTAATCTGGCACTTCTGCTCTGCTTATGACAGAGTCACCAACATGTTTTTGGCAACACTACTGTTTGGCCTTTGCATAATAACTGAGGTGCACGGTGCCTTATTGCGGCGAAATGTTGTGGTTGTGTGAAGAATAGGTAGCTGGCGACATAAAAGGGCACATATGTCCCTCCGGTTCCCCATACCAAGCACCGTGACACTAGCGTGCCTAGGCCGCAACCGCCAGCCACTCAGGTACTGCGGGCCCCGTCTGACTCCAGGCCCCGAGAAAAGGCTAGGCCCCGGTGGGGGATGTTGCAATACCCCTTTTTTCTCACTAACTCCTCAGAGCTGCTCAGGCAATCAGCTGGCTCTCCTCTGTCTGACTAGATTGGTCTGATCTGTTTTACTGGCTGCACTGTACTGGTCTCCCTCAGAGACCAACTGAACTAGTCTGTCTGAATGACTCCTGTCAGACTAACCTGACTGGATTAACTCCAGTCTTCTTCTGCTTCACCTCACTAGGCTCCCTGACTGACTGTCTGACTGACACTTGTCAGTCTTCTGATCTCTGACTGACTCCTGTCAGACTGGTCTCTAGAACTTTCCTGACCAGAGGTTTTATCACTCCCACTGGTCAGGTGGTGGTTACTCCTCCAACTACATCCCAGCTTACAATACAATATAAGAACAGGTGTTATAGGCTGATGGAATTACATCACATTAAACAATTAACTCCTGCTTTATGCCGCTGTGACAGCTATTTAGAAGGGGATTGTGATCCGATTTTGGCACAATCGCACCAACTTTCATGCAAAAGAAATCGGGGGGCGGCCCGTCGGATGATCCGACGGATTCGGACTAACCGTGGTATTTAACGTTAAAATTATTTCGCAATACATGCACTTACATACACCGGGAACAAGAAGGTGAACTCCGTTGGGTGTGGGGAAGTGACAGATGCAGGAAATCGGGCGCACAATCTTTGTGAATCACGCTGGAGTGCATGATTGTCAGACACTCCATATTTTGGGAACTCCTCTGGCCGGGTGAGTAAATGTGCCCCAATGTGTGTAGAGCGGAGGAGCCCCGGCTGTCAGCTCAACTCCATGTAAAGAGAAAAGACACTTGGCACTCCTTATAGGTCAAAAATTTAGGAGAATTTATTTAATCCAGAATGAACAGTACAGCAATCCAACAAAAATTATTTTGCAACGTTTCAGTCTTATAAATTCAGACCTTCATCAGGCACGGATTGCAAGGTATAAGTAGAAATGGAGATGAGATGCGCTGCTATGACCGCTGGAGCGCAGGTGGAAAGGAGGAAAAACGGGTACTCCAGCTGGAGAGATGAGCGCTCAACTCCATGTAAAGACCTGCCAGAAGTGATGGCTGCACAAAACACACCAATGTCCTACACATTTAAAAAATCTTGGATTTAATCATCAGTAACTGGTAATTCTTCCTTTACAAAACAGTGTATTGCCAGCCATAGTTTATTCTTCAGTCCAGCCTTTGTGAATAAAAATTGTGAACTGCATCATAGTAGCATTTTTTTACCTGAGTAGAGGCAATATAGATTTTGATATTGACTCACAAGTGCCAAGAGTAAGTTTTAGTTATTTGGCACTTAGTAATTGAACACTTAAGATCAATATCATTTTCCACAGTACCGACTGAAGTCTGAAAATTTGGGATATTTGTTAGAAATTAGAGCCTACTAATATTCAGTTATGCAAATAAGGACTAGCTATATGTTTCCCTTGATTCAAATAAGTACCTCAGTACAACCTTCTTTTTGGGTACATTGGCCAAAATATCAGTTCCAACAATGTTGACTTGCATGGTGCAGTTTATAGTTTTATCTTATCCTAATCCTTCCTAATATCACTTCTTATAATCCTCCCATATTATTACATTGGGAGGAAAATATGGTACTGATGCACAGCCGACGCCTGCGTGATGCCTCATTTCTACTCATACTGGAAATATAGTATTGCCAGAGTTTTCTAATGAATTTGGGTTTGATTTTTCTTTTCACGGTTTGGGTTGGGTGAAGCATAATCTTGTGCTTAAATATACTATTAATTTGTAGTTTTAGGCTTCCAACAGAAACAATTCAACATAATATCCTAGTGCACGAGTAAGATAAAAAATGGTTTGGTGAACTCTTCTGACCTGAACAGAAGTCTGACCTTTAAGAACATCAATAACCCTTGGCATGAAATGCTGAATGTAAGCCAGACCTCTTCAGCCTGTCTCAGGGCCCAACCTCATTAACACTGCTGAATGGATGTAATGTTGTTGGATTATTCAACAGTCTTTTACAGTGACTAGTAAGGCAGCAAGTAAAAAATAAACTAATCTGTCATTTTAACATGCTACATAAAATGCAGGCAGCATGTTATAGAACAGGATGAACTGCGCAGATTGTAGTTTTCTGGGGAAAGATTCCATAATACCAGTAATATATGCATTTTATTTTCACATTCTGGGCATAGGAGTATTGTATTCTGTGAGTAACAGACATCTCTTTATACATAAAAAATAATTAACTGAATACTATATAAGAATCTGCTCGACTTTTACTCTTTACTTTTACAATTCTGTGCGGAGATAGGACAGTATAATCTGGGCAGCTCTTCCTGCTCTATAACTTGTAACCTGAGGGTACGACATCATGCTTCTTCTCTGTAAAATGTTACCTGCAGATAGGACAATCTGCTCAGTTTCTCCTACTCTATTCCATGCTGTCTACAGATGGGACACTATGTACAATCTGCTCATCTCCTCTTGCTCTATAACCTGCTGAACATGGGAAATTAATCCAGCATGGAAAGCTGTTTACTTCATTACAATTCAACATTTATTACAAAAGGATTATCCGTGACCAATTTGTGATGCTTTGTGCGGTGCTGCGCAATCTGTATGCACTGTATAAATAAATAATTATTATTATTATATCCATAATATCCATGCCATAAAAACCACTCCCTTCATAACAGACAACATCTGGGGTGTAACAAGTAGAGACAGCACCCCATAGCAGACTTCTGAATGAGGCCCCCTTCGGGGTAGTGGAGAAAGTAAAGCACTTCTATGTTCATGTACTTCATATACTTGCATAGATTTCCCATATGAGCAAATATACTTCAGCTGTATCCACCAAATGGAAAGCATAGGCAGCACCATAGTGAAGTAGTTCACCCATTTATACCCACAAAAGTATATATGTAAAATGGCCTGTAAGATAAAAACAGTTCTGTGCAAGTCAAACGGTCTTAGCCCGACCCAAGGCATCACCCAATTACGGCTTCTTCCGGGCATGACCTTGGCGTCATCGTGTTTCCTTTTATTCCCAAAATTCATACCATGTTTTATATCACATTATACAAAAAAACAAACAAAATTTTACATTACATACAATCAAATATCCACATCCTTTGATATCGCTACATATCTAATAAAAATGTATTGTAACTCTCTATTGCACTATGCCCAATAACAAACTACACTATATTCCAATATATTACATGTATATTAAAAATACTGTATATACTCGAGTATAAGCCGACCCAAGTATAAGCCGAGGCCCATAATTTTACCACAAAAACCTGGGAAAACCTATTGACTAGAGTATAAGCCGAGGGTGGGAAATGCATTGGTCACAGCCTCCCCAGTATATAGCCTGCTGGACCCTGCCCCCCAGTATATAGCTAGCCCCCTGCCCCAGTATATAGCCAGCAGTGGGGGAAGCCGGAAAGGTGAGTTTTGATATATTTTTTTTACTCGAGTATAAGCCGAGTTTGGGTTTTCAGCAAATTTTTTTGTGCTGAAAAACTAGGCTTATAGTCAAGTATATATGGTAAATCCATTAGCCCTAACCTTTTAGTCACACTTTAGTCACAACCTTTTAGATCGCTCTTTATTATTATGAACCGAGGTGCAGATATCGCATCATCTAATGTTTGTGGTAATTTAAAAAACACCCAAATATTAATATATAAAAATGGTAAAATTCCCTCATTTCTATATATTCCCACATATTTACATATAAAGTGCAGAACTCCAATGCCAATACTATATTATTGTAAAAAGCTCTTAATTTCAAAATCAATGTTTAGCCCCGCTATTAAGATGAAACATAGGGGAGTAAATCTGGGAGAGTCCCTTGTTGAGAAGGACCTCGCAGTACTAGTAGATCATAAATTAAATAACAGAATGCAATGTCAATCAGCTGCCTCTAAAGCCAGCAAGATCTTGTCATGTATCAAAAGTGGTATAGACTCTCAGGATAAGGATGTAATATTACCACTGTACAAGGCATTGGTTCGGCCTCACCTGGAATATGCTGTCCAGTTCTGGGCACTGGTCCATAAAAAGGAGGCTCTTGAGCTGGAGAAGGTTCAATGTAGGGCCACAAAAATGATAAGGGGTATCAGTTAGGAAAGATTAAAACAACTAGATTTATTTAGTCTGGAAAAGAGACGACTACGAGGGGATATGATTAATTTATATAAATATATGAATGGTCCATACAAAAAATATGGTGGTAAGTCGTTCCAGATTAAATCAAATGAAAAGACGAGGGGGCACTATCTCCGTCTGGAGAGAACAAGGTTTAATCACCAGAGGCGAGAGGGATATTTTACTATGAGAAATGTCAATCTGTGGAATAGCCTGCCTCAGGCGCTGGTTACAGTTTCAAGAAGGGCCCAGACGCCTTTTTACATCTAAATAACATTGATGGATATGTTATATAGAATTTTTTCCCATAAATCCCTTCCTCATCCAATCCCTACCCTTCCTTGGTTGAACTTGATGGACATGTGTCTTTTTTCAACTGTATAAACTATAATACTATGATGATGATACATGCAGATGCTGATACACTCTCACGCTGATTCAGCTTTTTATTTATATCCCTCCCTCTCCAATGTTCCCTTACAATTTCCTAACCAAAAAATATTATTCCTTTAGCGTTCTTCGCATGTCAATTTTTATAATGTGCTGTTACAATTCCCTTTCTTATATTTCTTAAAAGTTCCCCATTTCTTACTTTCAGTTTCCTACCTGTCCTACCTATGTATATAAAGCCGCATGGGCATATCATAGCATACATGACTGACTGATAATTGCAATCTATATATTCATTAATTTCATATTCTTTCATTTTCTTTGTGTTCCAGAATTTCTTCATAATGCCCCTATCCTCCATATCTCTCATTCTGCAATGTTTGCACATTTTGCAAGCAAACAATCCTTTTCTATTAGGTACCCATTCTTTGGAACTTTTAATATAGCTCGAGGTGACCAAACCACAAATATTCGCTGTTTTTTTTTTAAATTATAGTGGATTTCTCTTTCACTAACGGACCTAAAAATAGGATTAATTTTGCTTGTATCTTCCCTAATATCCTCCTCTCCCCTCTTCTTGCTCCCTCTAGTGTATTCTGTATTTTTATTATCTTTATATAAAATGCAATGTTCACTAGCTATTTCCTTATAGGCTTTTTTTTTTTACATTTTTATCATTTCCTTTTCTGAAACCTCTCTACAATAACATCAGCTTGTTCTTTAACATCTTATTCTCTAGTGCAATTCCTTTTTATTCTTTTTATTTGTCTTTTGGGGATATTTTCAATCCAAGGGGCATAATGGCAATTCATAAATCATTCCACATAAATCATGCTGTAGAGCTTTGAGTACATCTAATGTATCTTTCAAATAACCTGAGGTCCTAACGGCCAGAAGTTGTAGCAGCAACCTACGCTTTACACATACTTATGATTCCGAAAAAGTGACATTCCTAGATCTCAACAGATTTGTACAAGACAACGAAATTCATTTCTCAAGTTGATTTCAGGAAACTGTATTCTGCACGCCCAGAGCTCCCACCCACGACATACCATCAAAGCAATACCAGTAGGGGAACTGACAAGGGCTAAAAGAAGTTGTAGTCAGCATACAGATTACCTTATGGAAACCAAAACCATCAAAAACAGGTTAAGCAAAAGGGTGTATCCTTTATGGACATTGGATAGGGCAGAATGCATTGTGATGCCCAAAAATAGAGCCACACTAATTGGTTATTTGAAAAGATACAGGAGATGTGCTCAAAGCTAAAGTGTTCTGCAACTGGGATGGCTTACAACAACATAATATACATATCTACATAAATTGCAACAGTGAGGGTGTAGTTTACATCATAGAATGCACCAAATGTAATAAAAAAAGTATGTTGGGGCAACCACACGCAGACTTAAAGAAAGAATATTGGAAGATCTTGCCTGATATTGTAACAAAAACGGGACACAATCCCATAGCAAAAAAGCAATATCTGGAGCATCAAAACACTTATGACATACACGGTGGAATGATGCAAGATTTCAGGGCATACGCTATCAAAAAAGTATGAATTCCAAAAAGGGGTGGAGACCATAAAAAGCACCTTTTTAATAGAGAGGCGTTTTGGATTTTCCATCTATACACTAGGTTTCCAGACGGTTTAAACTATAAAACTATAATTGGATGTCCGTTACATGTTAGTATGTAGCAATGGACATTTTAAAAGTATATTCTATTTGTCGGTTCAGTGGACGTGTGTGAATCCGGTTCATGTTTAATCGCACCTACCGGTAATGAGGTACATCTGATTCACCGCACCCCCATGAGTAAGAGTGTCCGACGACACTAGAAACGCATCAGCTGTGAGGCTGACGATTTTTATCCTGTGAATGTTATGGAGGAAGCGGTTTTTATGACATGGATATTATGGATATGGATAATCCTGTTGGAATAAAGTTTGTATCTTAATAAAGTCAATGACTTTCTACACTGGATTCATTTCCCTAGGATTACATTGATTTAACACATTTGTCCATGCAGGATCCGGGGCGAGGACTGGCCGTTCATCTAGACTGGTGCTCTACAAACGTGTTTGATTTCTATAACATGCTGTCTGCAGATAGGACACCATAGAGCACATTTACTAAAAACAGTGCAAACTGTGCTATGTGCAGTGTGCCTCTGCAGTGTGCAGAGGATGACAGATTCATGATTTGTGTCACCCATTATTCATGAATCTGGCACCTTCTGCTCTGCTATGACAGAGTGCACCAACATGTTTTTGCAACACATATCTGTTGGCCTTTGAATAATAACTGAGGTGCACGGTGCCTTTCAGTGCAGAAATTTGTGTTGTGTGAAGAATAGTGTATCTGCGACATAAAAGGGTCACATATGTGGCGCAGACACCTGTCATCAGGTCTGTGTCACTAGTCCTGTCACCTCTACCTGTTGGAGCAGCTCACAAGGATCCCATCCCAGCCTTTTTCTAGTCATTTCATACATTATTCATTGTAAAATCATCTTTTCTTTATTATGTAAATGAGGTGGGTCACATGGTCAGAGGCAGTGATGTCACTCCTGTTTCCCCTCCCCTCTCCTCCCCCTGCTCATGTCTGTGTGTAATGTATAGTAAAGCATGGCTAGTGTGTGTGCTGCATCTGCTGACATGCTGCATCCTCCTAATACACATGTGTGACACAGACATCAGCTACACATGTACCTGACATGTTCTGCTATAACATGGCTGCAGCCTGGAGCTGTTGTATCTCTCTTATATACACACACAGGCTGCAGGGGGCGCCAGCTCCAGGAAGCACATCATTATACAGCCTCACACCATTATACAGCCTGTCAGTCAAGCACTGGGGGTGTGGCTGTACCTCCCACTCATGAATAAGACGGACAGCTTGAATATGCTAATGCTTCATTGGACATTTCACAGGTCATTTGCATACAGCTTTAGGACCTCATTGCTTAGGTTTACAGGCATGTAGAGGGACAATGAAGGGATAGAGGCAATGCTCTCTAATGGCAGTTTATGAAAATATATTTAGTTCAGGGGGGTTATTTTGCCTGGCGGGTTCTCTTTAAATATATGTGCGAGCAGGTTGCAATGAAAAGAAGATACAAAGACTGCCAGAAAACTGGCAAAAGGAACTTATTAACCTTGGGCCAAAATGCCTCTCTATCAAAGAGGCGCTTTTTGAGGCCTCCACCTATTTTTGGTATTCGTACCTTTTTAATAGAGTATGCCCTAAAATATTGTGTAATTCCTCCTTGTATGTCATTGTGTTTAGATGCTCAAAATATTGTTTTTTTTTTGTTATGGGATTGTTTCCCGTTTTTGTTCCAATATCAGCAAGATGTTCCAATATTCTTACCAAAGTCCAGCTTGGAGCACATCTCTTGTATCTTTTCAAATAACCTGGGGTCCTAACAGCCAGAGGTTGTAGCAGTAACCTACGCTTTACACATACATACTTATGATTCCAATAAATACATTTCGCAATTTGATTTCAGGAAACTGTTTTCTACATGCCCACAGCTCCCACCCACGACATACCATCAAAGCAATGCCTGAAGGGGAACTGACAAGGGCTAAAAGAAATTGTAGTCATAAGTTTACCTTATGGAAACGAAAACCATCGAAAACAGGTTAAGCAAAGGGGGTATCCTTTATGGACATTGGATAGGGCAGAATCCATTGTGTGCACAAAAATAGAGCCACACTATTGAATCCCACACCACATGAAAAGCAACATCCAAATGTAAAGCCATTTTTGATATTACAGTACAGTGCACAATTGCAGAACATCAAACGTATTATACCTAATTGTTTAGCCATATTGTACCAAGACGAGAAACTGGGTAAAAATTTGGAAAATGTTTGCAATATAGTGCCAGGAAAAGCGGTACTTATTGCCAACATTATTGCACCTAGCTTTCCTAACAAAGGAAGAAAATCTGTGTGGTTACATAATACGGGATTTTATAAGTGTGGGTCTCACCCATGTAACATGTCTACTTTTGTGTTGCCCACTAAAGTCTGCAACCAGGATGGCTCACAACAAGACAATATGCATAACTACATAAAATGCAACAGCAAGGGTGTAGTTTACATCATATAATGCAACAAATGTAATAACAAATATGTTGGGGCAACCACACGCAGACTTAAAGTAACAATATTAGAACATCTTGCTGATATTGGAACAAAAATGGGAAACAATCAAATGCCAAAAAAAGCAATAACTGGAGTGTTTAAACACTTCAGTGACATACACAGTTGAATGACACAATGGGGCAGATTTACTTACCCGGTCCATTCACGATCCAGCGGTGCGTTCTCTGCGGTGGATTCGGGTCCGGCCGGGATTCACTAAGGCAGTTCCTCCGACGTCCACTAGGTGTCGCTGCTGCACTGAAGACCACCGGAATGCACTGAAGTTCACCGTCCTATCGTGGGTGAAGGTAAGAGCGACACTTTTTTTTTTTTAAATGCGGCGATTTTTCTGAATCCGTTGGTTTTTTTATGGCCACGCCCCCGATTTCCGTCGCGTGCAGCAAAATCCCGGGGCAATATAGGAAAAATCGTTGCAAATCGAAAATATTCGGGTAACACGTCGGGAAAACGCGAATCGGGCCCATTATTTCAGGGCATGTGCTATTGAAATGGTATGAATTCCAAAACGGGTGGTGACCTTAAAAAGCTTTGATAGAGAGACTTTTTGGATCTTCCATCTACACACTAGGTTTCTAGCCAGTTTAAACTATAAAAGTTAACTTATGCTCTATTACTCACAAGTCTGTTTTAAAAACAATGGGCCAGATGTATCACTTGTTTTCTCTGTTGTTTTTCACCTTTTCATATTGTTGCAGTGTTTTTGCGGCAGTTTTGCCGTTTTGCAGTGAAAATAACCATGTTTTGCTGTGCCTTAAATGTATTAATTATTAGCAACTTGTCAATTTAGGCACAGTTTAGGCTCAAAAACACTCCAACCTGAAGGTTGCTTATAAAAGGAATACAAGTAATATTCCTTTTAAAAGGAATACATTTAATATATGTATTTTGGATTCTACGCATACCTATATGCTTTTTCTTTTTACAAGTGGAAATATGTATACCAATATGTGGTGGACACAACATGCATTACTGGGAACATCCTAGACCATTGTATATGACAAATTAGATAATAATAATTGGATACACGTTACATGTTATTATGCAGCAACAGAGATTTTCAGTTTCTGTGAACCGTGTAAGTAAATGTGCCCCTATGTACTATCTACTCAGTTTATTCTTCTCTATACCATGCTGTCTGCAGATAGCACACTATGGGATACATCTACTTAAAACTGTGCAAACTGAGCTATGTGCAGTGTGCCTGTGTATAGTGCAGAGTGCTCCAGATTCATGATTCGTGCCACCCCTTCTTCATTAATCTGGAGCCTTCTGCACTGCTCTGACAGAGTGCACCAACATTTTTTTGGTTTAGCTTTAACATGGGATGTGCAACACATCTCTGTCGGACTTTGCATGATAAAATGGCACACGGTCCGACTTGGGGACCAGAATGCCTCTTTCTGTGCAGAAATTTGTGTTGAGTAAAGAATAGTGAAACCGGAACATAAAAGGGTCGCAAGTGACACATATGTGGTGTGGACAGTTCTTAAATACATGTGTAAGAAGTTTGCACTGATACGAAAATGCCAAGTCTGCTTAGACCAAGAGACCAGTTTTCACTCATATGTCTCTTGGTCTAATACCTTTCTATATATGCCAAATTTATTTTAACTTATGTTGGGAAAGTTTTTCGTAACAGATCTGACCTCTTACCTAACAAGAGTTTGGATCCTCATCTACCCTGTGCTGGCAGTCAGCTTTATTAATGAAGGGGCCGGCCGACACACACCCACCATGCCCCTGTCAGCGGGGACCTGTAAGAGAAGCTGGCAACATTGCATATATTGTGCAATCGCCGGCAGTTCTCCGCGATGCGGCCACGCTGAACTGATAGCAGCTGTGGCCGCGCCATGCTTATTGACAGGTGCTGCAGCCATATCGCGGAGAGCCAGCAGCAATTGAGCAATATTTGTGATGCTCTTAAAAGGTCCGCTGACAGGGGCATGCTGGTAGGTGTGTCGGCCAGCCCCCTCATGAATAAAATCATTACAAAAGCTGAGGAGAGGTGATTTGCCTAATTATATTACTGTTAACATTCGCATTTACAAAGCGCATGGTAAAAGCAATGTTAACACATGCATTAACGTCACGTTTATATTGCGTTTTATAAATGCAAATGTTAACAGTAATGTAATTAGGCAAATCACCTCTCCTCAGCTGTTATAATAGGTTGTAATAGGTTTCAAAATGCGATTAAAGCGCAATTAAAACGCTACGTGTGGCCTCACCCTTAGAGGTAAACAATAAATTTAAAAAAAAATGTAAATGCAAACATTTCTGAATTTTCAAAAAATTGATTACTGTGTAAAATTTTAAACATTTAGAGCATGTGAAATAATTCCAATTTACATGTTAAAATAGGGTCCATGAAAAAAAGTCCACCTAAAAAGTCCAAAAACAAGCAAAATAAGTGATACATAAGTGAAAAGTCGCACAAAACATCTGCAGACCATATGCAGACCAAGGCGTACTTGAAAAACGCCAACAAAAGTCGCATGCCAAAATAAAGATACATGTTTCAATCTTTCAAAGGGAGCCATCATCCAGAAAATCAACTTTGAAGTGAGAGGTAAATTGGTTCTTAAAAGTCAAGGAGGCGGAGAGATTAACACTGAAGTCAAGGTGGGGAACTCTGAACACTGCCTCCTCTGTGACTGACATTGTGCATCATACTTCATGAGATGAGGTTACTGATGTCTCAGGATGTGGGGACATCAATTACAATGAAGGGGGCTTTCTGATGAAGAGAGAGCTTGATTTCAGTGATAAAATCTCTGCCTCCTTGAATTTATACAACCAATTTACATCTCACTTAAAGTTCATTTTCTGAATGATGTAACCACACTGGGCTATGAAAGAGACATGATCTGGAAGGTGTTGAGCCACTTGGCAACATACTGGTAGTGGTTTATTAGGTCAATTTCTGTTGACAGTTTCCCTTTAAGCTCATTCTGCTTTTATGTGAATGCTTTTGCACAAAACCATATACCGTATTTTTTGGACTATAAGACGCTTCTTACTATAGGACGCACCCCAGATTTAGGCTTCCAAAAAAAGGAAAAATATATTTTACACCAATTAAAATCATCCATCCACATACACACTCAACTCTGCATCATCCATACCTATACACACTCAGCTCACCTATACACACTTAGCTCACCTATACACACTCAACTTTGCCAGGGCCGGTTCTAGGCAAAGTGGGGCCCTGGGCAAAACTAAAAGTGGGGCCCCAAAATAAAACTATTTTATGACCAGTCACAGTCAGCAAGAGGCTCCTTTAGTATGGTAAAACAAACTGTAATATGGGAGAATTTTATAGGAGATAGATAAATGATAGGGAGATTTATGGGCAGCATGGTGTCTCCGTGATTAGCACTACAGCCTTGCAGCGCTGGTCAACATCTGCAAAGATTTTGTATGCGTGTGTCTGCGTGGGTTTCCTCCGGGTCCTCCGGTTTCCTCCCACACTCCAAAAACTTACTGGTAGGTTGATTAGACTGTGAGGCCCATTGGGGAGAGGGACCGATATTTTCTGAAAGCAGACACTTGCCCCATTTTCAAAATTGCATCAAAAATTTTATAGACATAGGCGCCTTCATGTAATTTTGATTCAAATTGAAACATTTTATTAAAAATACTTAAAATTTGACTTTGATGGCAAAAAATTTGATCCAAACAGAAAATGTTTACCTTCACATCTCCTAAATGTAATACATGGACATTTGTAGAGTTCACCAATGTGCCCTATTGATATGTTCACATAAATAAATCCACATACTATCACTAACACTGTAATAACTAGATATCTGCTTTTCAGCTAGACATTTTTAGACAGTCACAACCTGCAAAATATATCAATAAAACAGAATAAAAAGTAAAGGCGCCATAAACCTATATCATTTTGAAAGCAACAACCAGGCGATACATTTGGCAATTAACATTCAAAATTTCCTCTAAAATATGTACAAATCCAGATACTTATATAAAGAAAATCTACTTTCCTAAAACAGTATCACAAAATAAAAGGGAATAAGAGAGAATGGGCCGCATTTATCACTTTGTGCGCCTAAGTGTAGTAGTTGCACCTAAATTCTGGCGCACTGTTTTCCAGAATTATCACAAGCTACAACCATCTGTTATAAGTTAATTTCCTGTCTCTTATTAATCACTTTACTTTAACATAGTTTAGGCGCAATTTTGGCGCAATGTTAGATTCAGGCAGTTACATGTGATTCTGCTACAAGCTCCTCTCTGCTTCTCCCACAGCCCAGAATGAAGATAACACTCACAGCAGCACCCAGGTGTGTGACACCAGCACCCAGTGTCCTCCTCAGAAGGGGCTTCTCCTGGAGGGGATCCCCCAGTGCTGGTCTCCTGCTGCACCCCTGTAATTCTGCTCAGTATCCCCCTCAGATACACTGGTGATACTGTGCAGAATTACATGGGGGACACTTGTCAGTACAATGTGCAACATTCTGTAACGTTCTCTTCTCTCTTGCTTTGAGCTCAGGATTCTGCAGAATGTTTTGTAAATAGAAGGTGATGAAGTGTAAATAGAGTCTTCAGCTCCTGTCTGCAGAGTATCTCATGTCTGTATTATATGTTCTAGTGTCTGCAGAGTATCTCATGTCTGTATTATATGTACTAGTGTCTGCAGAATATCTCATGTCTGTATTATATGTACTAGTGTCTGCAGTGTATCTCATGTCTGTATTATCATGTTTAGCTGCGGGTATCTCAGTCTGTATTATATGTTCTAGTGTCTGCAGTGTATGTAATGTTTGTATTTAGTGTACGAGTGTTGCGTGTATTCAGTCGTATTGATAGTCTCAGGTCTGCAGTGTCTCTCATGTTGTGTATTAAGTTCTGAGGTCTGCAGTGTCTGGCTGAGCTTTGCTGCTAGAAATGAGCTGCTCTGCAAAGGGGCTCAGTGCTTTCTTCTCAGTTAACGCCACTTCGGGCTGGGGTGTTTTGCACCAGTTTTTGTGCCTAAATTAAAAGTCGCAAATGATGAATATCATTAGGCCACAGCAAAACATCTGAATTGCTAGGATAAATGAGGGAAAGCTGGTTATTTTTGCTGCGCAGCTAGTTTGGCGTTTGTCGCAAAAATGGCACAAAAACGGTGCGCTGAATGAAAAGGCGCAAAAAAAAACAACAGAAAAAAACGAGTGATACATGTGGCCCAAAAGTGTGTTCTTAGATAGTTCTGATAGAGAAGGGTTAAAAAACATGAATATTAGTTGATATTATCCCTTCTCAAAATATAGTAACATTAAAGTGAATATTTCCATTATCTGTGAGGTGCAGCAGCAGCTCCTGTGTGCAGCAAAATCCCTGCAGCCTGATGGGTAAGAATCTGGATTGGGGGGGAGGTTATTTCAGGGGGCTGTATCTCTGGCTCTGTGACACATAGAACCTTACTTCCTTTTTCCTATGAAAGAAGAGAGTCTCTCTTATATGATCTAAATTTGTGTTTCTAAAATGTAGTAAAACGGAGATATTAACTGTAAACTGCCATGGGAGTGATTTTATATATAAAAATGGCACTTGATATTCTCACTTTAAACCTGAATATCTCTGGATCCCTGGCACCTAGAAACACAATTCAAGATTCATTGAAAGAAGAGATTCTCCCCTTTCTCGCAGGCCCTGGGCAATTGCCACCCTTGCCTACCCATAGCGCGCCGGCCCTGAACTTTGCATCACCTATACACATTCAACTCTGCATCACCTATACACATCAACAATGCATCACCTATACACACTCAACTCACCTATACACACTCAACAGAACCACAACAAACAACTACTTCCCCCATTTCCTTCTCTTACCCTGTCCCAGTGCAGCATGGCAGTATGAGACTGTGGTTATGTAAGAAGCATGTGATCCGTCACATGATTCTGACATCACGACGGTCATGGACTTGTAGGACAGGGGAGAGGGGAGAGCAGTGCGGAGGCTCTCCTCTCGGGAGATGGGTGCAGCTCTGTATCAGGGCATCACCCAATCTCCCTTACCGCAATCAGAAGGGTCGGGCAATACTGGATCCTCCTGACCGCCAGTCTATAAGACGCAGGGACTTTTAGCAAGATTATTTCTTGCTAAAAAGTGCATCTTATAGTCCAGAAAATACGGTACTTTTGCGATGTAATTAGCAGAGAGAAACATAGCAGAAGAATAAGATAACCAGATTTGAGTCCAACAAGGCTACAGTAATTGTTTGATATTTTGTCATCTATAAAGGCTCTTACGTTTATCAATCTTACTATATTGTAAAATGTTCAAGGACAAAAAAAAAAACCACGGCCTATGACCCCATAATACAAAGAGCACATTGTAAGTCATTGCCAGGTGTACAGTTACCGATTAACCATGGAGATGTAGATCTGACTAGTTCCAGAAGGTCACAGATTATACTGAATATGCTACCAAAACTTCTGTACATGTGGTCTTAGATAGCTCCAGCTCCATACGTTAAGAAACAGATATTTTCTAACCTTCTGGAATGCTGCTGTCCAGTAGAATGGATTTCCAGAGGAATGTAAAACATTTCCTTGGTGCATCAAAAGTAACATTTAAGTAGCCAAGATATTTTCCAAAGGCATAAGCTTGAACAACTGGCACAGAACGTCCATCGTCAGAATTTACTATAAAAGGATAGTTTCCAACAGGTACTCATTGGAGGGTGGCGTGCCTGCAATTATATGAAATGACATTAACAATCTAAGCAAACTTTATTGATAACAGTTAATATACAATTTCTCACAGTTCAAAGCTGTGTAACAATCTACATTTGATGTAAAAAAACGATCATCATAGTATCACTAGACGTTTTATTATGTACAAAAAACAGATTATAGCTGAGCCCTATACAGTGCCATACGCAGCAGCGGACATCTGTTCTTTGTTATACATACATCCATTTTTAAATCTGGAGAACCCAATTAAATGTATTTTATGTCAGTTTTAGTTTCAACTTCTATTCTGAATGGGTCTTTTAAAGTATTTCCTGATCAAATAAACCTCCTTGTTGGAGGCTATGTAAGGCCTTCATAATTTTTATTTACTCATTTCATAAGCCATAACATTTTTTACTTTACTGCCAACATGGACAAAAGAGGGAATGCCTTTTTGTGAACTGGAAAAATAACTCAGTTTGGGGGTGTACTTGGATGGCATATCCCAATGTTGTTAATTTGCACTTAAGATATTAATTGGGTGCAAAAATTAAATATTAAGTCATTGGTCTTACTGTCTGTGAAGTTCGGCCAGTGTGTTTGCTGCGTGAACAGCAGCACTGACACTGTAACAACTTCTACAGGGTCAACACTGCTGTCCGACCAGCAGGCAAGGACTCCTGTATCATATTTAAATATGTTGAAGGACTCCCTACCACTGCGTTGTGCTTGTTCATGGGAACTGACGATTCCAGATACCAAGCACATTTGTGTAAAGCTGGACTCACATTGCATTTTTGTATGCTGTTCTAACGTGGTCTTTTAATGGTGAAAAATAAGATGAGTGGGATTGGGTTTGTTGTACAGACTTGAATATCCAAATATAAACTTTGAGTAGATGTTAATATGTCATGGAGTTTCCAGAGATTTGAAATCCAGTTTGTATTTACAAGAATATAATCTGTACAACTCTGGTCCAAGAGCATTCCAATGTTCATGTTCCAAAATAACAGCCTGAAGTACTAACCTGTATACAGAAATGTATTTGAGTGTCCACCCACTACTACGTCACACCCGCTCACTCTCTGAGCAATCAGCTTATTGTTTCAAACCAGAGTGTCCAGGGCTATAACCTTGTTTACACCCAGAGTTAAAACTTTAGAAATTCATGTTGTAACACAGTAATTTATTCTTCGAATATCAAATGGGACCTGAAACACAAAAAACAAAATAGACACAATGGGATCTTAATGTAATGTAATGTACAATATACCTGGATATAGGTTATCAAGGACTTGCAGCTTACAGCAAATGAAGAGCCAAATCTTTCATGTATGTGCTTGCTGGCTGGCACCTCCCATTAATCAATAAATGCCTATAAAGCTACACTTCCATAATCAGTATTCAATACAGGTTCTAATTAAAGAGATATGCTCATCCTAGTTAAAGGAAATGAACCAGTATGAAAAAGAAAAAAATCCCTGAACATACTGGTACTCTATGCTCCTTTTCATCTTGACCCATCGCTTGTCTTCGCTAGGATAACCAGGATAAAATAGAAAAAAAGACTTAGAAAAAGGAGGCTGGAGGACGGGATGAGATGTTTGGCACTCCAGGGGACGTCACCTGCGGGACGTCACCTCCCTCTCCAACATGGGAGAGGAGGGAATCTATTATGCAGGAAGTGAATCATACCTTTGCGTGATGTTCACCTCTCTCTCCCAGCATGGGAAAGGGAGGTGGTGTTCATAATTAGCAGCCTGGAGTGCCGGACATTTGTCCCTGCGCTCCAGCCTGCCTTTTAGAAGTCTCTTTTATAGGTGAACCCTGTGTGTCAAGAATAGCGAAGACACGCGGCAAGATCAAGATGAAGAGGAGAGTCTGGTTCGTATTTTCAGTGTTTTTGTTTTTCATACTGGTTGATTCCTTAAATATGGTCTATTGTATGGTCCTTAGTATACTCTATAAATTCCTGATAGCTGCAGTTCGTGCCTTTGGCCCCTTATATATACCTCAGTGAATTATGAAAGACCCTAACAAGCAGCAATGTTTTTCTTTACCTTCATTCTAGTGCCACTGAGATTTGGACCCATTGAGCAATGTCTGCTCCAAGAAAATAAATAGATTGTTGCTATGAAATAAGATATATATATATATATATAATATGAAGATAGTATAGAAATGCAGAATAGCCCATTAGGAACCAAAAGCAAAACAATGGTTATTTACAATGTATGAAAAAGCTAATAGTGAATTCAGAGTCAGTAAACTGTTATAAAGCAATGAGAGAAGAACAGAAGCCGGATGAGTAGAGAAATATTTTTTTCCCTCTTAATGATACATTACATATCTCCTTAAATTTATTTTATTATGCCATAAGGCAATGTTTGCAAAAATATGTTAATATTTGTATATTTCCAATACTCAGGCACAGAAAGCGTTATAGTATAGGCGGCAAACAACATTTTCACCTGGATCGGATAGTACTGGAGTTTTTTGAGGTGTATCCAATATTGCAATTTTTTCACCACCAACATCCAAATTAAATGTGTTGAAAATATCCAGTGATGTTAGATGCAATGTTGGTTGTCAGATTTAATGTTGGCACTAGGACTGGAAAGTTTACATTCATAGGAATGGGCTGAGAAGACCTGATACTCCATGTCAAATTCATGGTTTCCCAGTGCCTAACAGAGAGAGAGATTAATATTGCTTAATAAAAATACAAAGAAAAGCAAATGTGCAACCTCCTAGAATATAATACAACATATAAATACCGTATATACTCGAGTATAAGCCGACCCGAGTATAAGCCGAGGCCCCTAATTTACCACAAAATACTGGGAAAACCTATTGACTCGAGTATAAGCCGAGGGTGGGAAATGCATTGGTCACAGCCTCCCAGTATATAGCCAGCCAGCCCCTGCCCCCAGTGTATATAGCCAGCCAGCCCTGCCCCAGTGTATATAGACTGCCAGTCCTGCCCACGTGTATATAGCCTGCCAGACCCTGCCCCAGTGGATATAGCCGCCAGACCCTGCCCCGTGATATAGCTGCCGGCGCTGCGGACAGATCGCACAGAAGATATAAGGGGTCGCGAGCGGGAAAGGTGGTTTAAAATATTATTTTTTTGACTCGAGTATAAGCCGAGTTTGGGTTTTTAGCACATTTTTGTGCTGAAAACTAGGCTTATACTCGAGTATATAAGGTATATCTTTTACAGGGTCCTTCTGTCATATATGGTTCTTTCGGGGCATTACAGACTGTGTAAAGTGTACAGAGCCCTTTTCTTCTTGCTCTTTAATAATCATAATAAACATTTATATTATATGGCACCATCATATTTGCAGCGTTTAACAGATCATGGGGGACATAAACAAGCAAGGTAAGACATTACAGAGTAAAATATGGTCATATGAAACAATAGGAGTGAGAGTTTACAATCTAAGAGGAGGAGGAGGTAACACAGGAGGTATAAGTACTTGAACCATTCTTATAGGGAAAGAATATAGCTATAGTTTTCAGCTTATTTGCATATTTTCCTGTTGACAGAGCTGTGTGAAGCTTTGTCCTTTTCAGTTTTATGATTTGGGACATTTGCCTTTATTGATTACTTTTTAAAAAACTTTTCTAAAAGGATTTAAAAAAACCCATAACTTTTAAAATTTTCTTTTTTTAGGTGTTCATAGGGTAGGTCCATTCATGGTACAAATTGTTACGGATGCAGCAATACCACATAGTTTGGATGATTATGTATTATTCAACTTTATATGTAAACGTGGTGTTGTTGTTTTTGGACTATTTCTATTTGTTGATGTATCTTATTATAAAACTTATTTTTACTTATGCATGTTGTGTAGTGTAACTGACTGAACATGTGCTAATCAATTATATTCTGGAACAGAGATCTGATGTGGCGAGGCATCGGAAGAAGGATTGGATCAACCCAGTTAGCAGCACAAGAGGTCCAATACAGGGGAAAGGAGGGCAGAATCCCCTTACAGTCAGGACCATGACGTATAAGGGGTTAACACCCACAATCTGAGTTCACCCTAATCAGGGAAATTAGAGTAGGGTGTCAGCTTTAATACACAGCTGACACCCACAGCGTGTATGTATTGATATTTAAGTAGCTTATCCTGGATACAATACCATCATAAACCGTATTTGGGCATAAACTGCTGTTTGGGCATCCAGGACGGGGATTAGAAGAGAAATAGAAGCTTCTGAAATATGTTCAGCAAAATCTGTGCTCTAGAGCTAAACATTTCTGCACCAAACCCCGAGGAAACGGAAATAAACCCCAAATATTGATCCCATTTTGGAAACCAAAACCCACCAAAAAAATTTTAACAAGTGGTTCAGTGGATATATTTAACCCTCTGTGATATTCATTGAAAGCATTGTTCTGTTTCAGCAATTGTCTATTATTGTTTTGATAATGATACACGTACTGAAACCTACGATCAGGCCTTACATCAGTAGAAATGAGTAATCTTTCATGATGTCTGTGTTGTGTGCCGTGTGTTTGTCAGGCTGACAGGGGTGGGGTTCAATAGAAAGGTGATCTGCACCATGAGTGTGCCCAAATGAAGGCTGCCTCTCCACATGGACGTGTTCTATGAGGCCGCAAAAAATAATGATAAAGAAAAATAAAAAAGCTAGGGGTCTCACTAGGGTACAGAGTTTGCCAGTTGCATCCAAATACAGGAGTTGAGGTGGGCCACATTTAGGAGACCTGTGCATTACTTAATAACGAGACTTAGTCTCTGTTATAGATTATTCATTGACGCACAGAGTCTAGATAGAAATGGATGGTCATTAATGATTTCTTGGCCATCTACTGCATGTCTATCTCTCACATAGAACAAAACACAATATGAGTTGATTGGATGTCAAACATATCGTCTCTAATTCAGGGAAAAGAAAGAATCAGATGGGTTAAACCTAAGTTCCTCTCTAAATGGATGATGTCAATAAAACATGTCATGTTATTAACCTTCTATCAATGAACTAATATTTATCTTGGTCCACACATAGATTAGAACACACACAAAATCATTAAACTGTAAAATTGCCATTTAAAAAGTATAGGAATACAAAGACATAGTTCACAGATACGCAGATGCAAAACAGCATGAGTCGGTGCTGAACAACAAATGAATCAGTAACTTAAATAGGTGCTACCGATTGCACAATTTGCTATATCTAGATTCTTCAAGGGAACCTTTTAGCAGCATAATTGACCTAATCAATCAATAATTATGCCGTCAAGCAGATTACATCTTCCTGATATGTGTTTCTTCCATGGCCAGTGTTATGGAAAAAAAGATATCCTTTAAGGTAAAATGTATTGTTTGTAAAAAATAGGAGACAGACACTTAACACTGAAGTCAAGGTTTTCCCTGCCTCTGATCGTACCATTTATTGAAATTGATGGTCCTGCAGCCATAGACATCAATAACCAGATCTTGAAATCTGTCATAAATCCTTGAAGATGTGGCCCTTGTTTTATATTCAACCCTGGGTTTAGGCTGCATTCACACGTGACATTTACTTTGCATTTTGATATGCAATGCAACAGCAAAGGAAGATTTATCTAATTACATGCTGTTAACATTTGCTTGAATCATGTGACTTCAGGTGTCCTTTGTGAGGTTACCTAGTGACAATTGTAAAGTATTTGCGACAAAAAGGTGATCCATAAGACATGCATACTTTCTAACCGCTAAGCAATGACGGGACAGTCCCAGATCTCATTCCTGTCTTGCTGTTCCTGGGTGTTGGAGTTAGTCCCTGGACATTAACTCTACTTGTATCTGGAGAGGTATATCCAAGAGGCCCACAATATAATAGTCATCCATTCTGCCAGCTCATAGCAGCACAGAACAGTGCCATGGGAGAGGAGAGCTGCGACAGGAATGTGGAGAGGTGGGGTAACTGGGTGTTTGTATAGCTTATTAAGCTGTATAAAGGAAGGGAGGAGGTGAGGCAGGGCACAAATATAAGGGGGAGCAGGGGGAAGGATATGATGAGCTGGGGGTACAATAAGGGGGAGGGAGTGAGGCACCAATACAGGGGGAGGGGGACACAAATATGTACAAAATATGCTGATAATGATCGTTAGAGTTTTCCTTTACATCAGCTCCTGTGGGGTACATGGAAAGTGTCACTCCATATGTTTCATGTAAATACAATGACATATAGGAAAAAGGGTGCTTCCCCTACTATGCCTAGTAGTATAATGGCATAACAGTAGGGGAATAACAGGGGATAAATTAGCTTTCTTGAAGTGGGGTTTTGTATCTTTGAATATGGTTGGTTTATGTAGGTATATTATGCACCAATAGTCTTTTGTGCAATACGTAGCCTCAAACTAATAGGGCCTGTGAGCTGCTGTTTGTTTCTGCCAGCGGAAACTTCTAGAGGTTCAGGTTTTTTACTATAAGATGTCTGTAATGTATATTTGAGTTGTTAAAACATTAATCTGCAGAAAAAAGTTTTAGTGTGTCACATTAAAAAAACAATATTCCTAAGATAAAATAGATCACAGCAAATGGTCCACAGTTTGTTTTGTGTATAGTTAAAAACATCTGTATCTGTGTGATCCAGGTAGACAGTAGAATGGTAGATAGCATACTCTAGTGATCAAGTGTCTTGCTCACTGTCTTTTGGCAAGCGCTCAAACTAGAAATCTAAACTGCAGGACAAACGATTGGGGACATGCCAACTTGTGCTTTCAGTCAGGGCTTTGAACCATTGTTCTATGATAGATAACATATTATTATGCTGTATTTGTAGTTACCCTTCGGAGGCCCAAATTTTTATGGGGCAGATGGAAAACTGATGATAGACACAATTCTATGTGAATTCATACATTATACATAAACAGGAAATAAATCCTTCAGAACTTCGAAGTTGAAGTGGAAAAAATGATAAGAAACAATGAATGGCATTCAACCAAAACTGTTCTCGCGCAGACATATATGATACTGTATATATCTTGGAAAATGCTGACATTTCACCATAACACAGGGAATTAAACTCAATATAAACTGCATGTTCTTTTTTCACAGGATGCCATTGGTAAGGTGCTTCAAAATGCTTAATAACCTACTATATAAGTAATAATCTGTTACCAAGCTTGGCGACCTAGTGAGTCAGGTGACTTATTGGAGTTTTAATGTTACGGTCAAGTAAATTGTTATTCTGCAATACTATGTGCTCCTGAGCAGATCTATTAATTGATATGATGAAAAATGAGTCCAAAGCACATACAAATAAGGCCCCCCATACACACGACCACATGTGCGCTGAGTATATATAGAAAAGATCCAATATTTGTTGTTTTTCAATGGAAAGCTGGTGGGGGGGTGAAGAGCGCTGATCCTACTCTGGGCTATGGGACTGTTAGAATAGGAGTTCATTTTGCCTACATAACGTCAGGAATAAATCAAGAAAAATCAGTGAGAAATACATAGTGTAAGACTGACACTCTTTATAAATTGTTAATTCTCACGTACTTTGTATAACATAAAATTCACGAAAATGTAGCAGTTCTAATCAGAGCATCTTCTACTTATTGAGAGTCAAACATATAATAAGGAAATGAACAGCACTGTTGTAGGTGTTGTGTTGAAGATGCTGGTTATTGGATTGGGAGGTCTTGGGTTATAAGAATGATATTTTCCTCAAGAAATGTTTCTTTCACTGAATTTGCTATCTTTTGAATTGGTATTGGTGTGCTGTTATAGTTGCAAGCCTGGATCTGTTATCTTTTATACCAGCATAAGAAATTGTGTTTAACTTGTAACTAAAATGTCATGGATAGTCAGACTGCATTAGCAGACAGCCAAGCCCATACATTTTCTTAAAAGCTTTGTCTAACAGGTAAAGGTAGGAAATGTAAAACGAGCTTGTGAGCACATTCTTCAATATTTATTCCATGACAGCTAAATTCTGCAAAATTTTAGAACTTAAAAAATTTAGGAAAACCCTTCAGGGCAGGTATTTACCCTGTCATATCTGAGTTTCAGCTTTGGAAACACTGGCTTCAGCAGTCTCCAATATGTCACTTGTTCAAGGTCACCGGAACTTGCGGAGGTCACTGGCCACCGACTGGCCACAAAAAACCAGACAGTTTGTATTGAGTGGATAACATAAGCATGCTGGAACCAGAGGAATGGCAGGATAAGTTATTATTTTCTACTTGACCCATTGGGGTTTTCCAGACTTTAAATTGATGTAAGACACTTACTTGACAACCAATTTTTTGATTCTGAATTATGCATGCGTATTTGAAGTGCAGGGGAGTTCATCTAGATGAGCAAACCAAATAAACGTGCTAGCACCAGACCATCTGGTACAACACCCTTGGTGTGTAACAGTCTGTAACATAATTTTTATAAGTCTATTATTTAGAACAGGAAGGATTTTATCATACGTTGGCCAAGATTATCAAAAGTGAGCAAACTGCCTAGGTGCAGGGTGCGCCAGTCTTCAATTATCTGGCGCCCGCTGCAAGCTTGGGAAGTGTGCACCTTTTTTTTTTGTGGTACCCACTTAATATACGCGTGCTGCAACACCATTCTGTTGAATCTCTGTAACAATTGTTTTTGCAACTCCGACTAAGCAGTAACAAGCCCCCTTTAGGATGAACATTTTTTCTGTCTGTGGGCACAGTGCAGTCGCAAAACACAAAACTGGCACACGATACTGCTTAAATACATGTGCAGGCTTCCAAAGTTGTCCTTTTTAGTGCAAAATCAGACAGGAAAATGCACTACTCATCTGAGCCACAACAAAAATTCTCATAAGTTAGTACGGATGTCATTTTGATTTTGAAAATAAAAAACGATTAAAAGTTGAGGTAGTTTCAATAAAAACAGTCATGAAAAACTTTTCACCCAAAAAAAGTATTTTTAGCGTGTGACTTTTTATTGAATCACAAATCTCCTTATAGTGATTATACTTGAAAATATTTTTGACCATTCTGAACCTAATTTTTGGCTTAAAATATTGGTGTATGTAGGTCTGAAAGAAAAATGGTATATACATTGCCAGATATTAACCGGATTATATAGCATAAATAAGACAATGCGATGATTAGATGCAACTGAATGTAACTTGTCCCTTTTACTAACATTAAATGATTATTATCATGGCTGGATTATGTAAAGATCTAGTTTGGACATACTTCAGGTTAGTGAGATAAAAAAGCTTTTTCTAAACTACCATGCCTTTAAGGAATATTATATATGGTGTATCCTGCAATGCTTCATCTATAGCAAGAGGCAGGACAGGAACTAAATACATTTGCTTATAACATTTCTGATAACTGGCCATTTTATCATAGGACAAACAGCAGTTCATCCTTACAAAAATGCAGGAAGTGTTGGTGTCAATCCTCAATAAAGGGTACTTTGACAACCACACTGCATCATCAACATTAACAATGAGTAATGCCAATATACAAAAAAATAATTGTTATCACTTTTCATAGCTATTAAAACTATATGTCTCAAATGTGTAAAACAAGGGGAGGATTCACCATTCAGATTGTGTACAATTTGTAGAATTCATTGGTAGATTGTAAATATTATCAATGTATTGAATTGTAGTATATACATGCTCAGGCTCTGCTCTGTAACTGTATAGTACATATACACTCCAACATAATACTGTGTTCAATTGTCCGTCTTCCTCTGTTCAGTGTACTGTATTATAGTGCTATAGCTCTGATACATTACTTTTGAGTAAGTTCGATGATATTCCCCTTCTTCAGTGTACTGTATATCTGCCTGTGTGCTCTGATATACAGTACAGGCGGTCCCCTACTTAAGAACACCGACTTACATACGACCCCTAGTTACAAACGGACAACTTGATATTGGTAATTTATTGTACTTTTAGGTCCTAGGCTACAATGATCAGCTATACAGTTTATCATAGTGTCGGAATGAGCTTTAGTGTGTTACAATTCGTTTATATAGAAAACCAACTTTTTAAAAATCAATTGTCCAGAAGACCAAAAAAGTTCTGGCTGGGAATCAAATGTAAAATATCACAGTTCCGACCTACATACCAAATCAACTTAGAACAAACCTACAGACCCCATCGTGTATGTAGCCCGGGGACTGCCTGTATACCTTCCTAGTATCCATGTGAGGCAGGGGGACACCCTGTGATCTTACACTTTAATTAGGGAACAATCACTTAAGCATCCCGCCTACTGGGACCATTTATGACTCATTTGGACTTTTTCAGGGAATTGTGACATAATTATGTCAAATGTTGACAACTAGGAACTGCAGTGTATCTCATGTCTGTATTATATGTTCTAGTGTCTGCAGTGTCTGGCTGAGCTTTGCTGCTAGAAATGAGCTGCTCTGCAAAGGGGCTCAGTGCTTTCTTCTCAGTTAACGCCACCTTCGGGCTGGAGTGTTTTTGCACCAGTTTTTGTGCCTAAATTAAAAGTCGCAAATGATGAATATCATTAGGCACAGCAAAACATCTGAATTGCTAGGATAAATGAGGGAAAGCTGGTTATTTTTGCTGCGCAGCTAGTTTGGCGTTTAGTCGCAAAAATGGCACAAAAACGGTGCGCCTGAATGAAAAGGCGCAAAAACAACAGAAAAAACGAGTGATACATGTGGCCCAAAGTGTGTTCTTAGATAGTTCTGCATAGAGAAGGGTTAAAAACATGAATATTAGTTGATATTATCCCTTCTCAAAATATAGTAACATATAAAGTGAATATTTCCATTATCTGTGAGGTGCAGCAGCTCCTGTGTGCAGCAAATTCTCCCTGCAGCCTGATGGCTAAGAATCTGGATTGGGGGGGAGGTTAATTTCAGGGGGCTGTATCTCTGGCTCTGTGACACATAGAACCTTACTTCCTTTTTCCTATGAAAGAAGAGAGTCTCCTCTTTTATATGAATCTAAATTTGTGTTTCTAAAATGTAGTAAAACGGAGATATTAACTGTTAAACTGCCATTGGGAGTGATTTTTATATATAAAAATGGCACTTGATATTCTCACTTTAAACCTGAATATCTCTGGATCCCTGGCACCTAGAAACACAATTCAAGATTCATTTGAAAGAAGAGATTCTCCCCTTTCTCCCAGGGGCCCTGGGCAATTGCCACCTTTGCCTACCCATAGCGCCGGCCCTGAACTTTGCATCACCTATACACATTCAACTCTGCATCACCTATACACACTCAACACTGCATCACCTATACACACTCAACTCACCTATACACACTCACACAGAACCACACAAACACATACTTCCCCCATTTCCCTTCTTCTTACCCTGTCCCAGTGCAGCATGGCAGTATGAGACCTGTGGTTATGTAAGAAGCATGTGATCAGTCACATGATTCTGACATCACCGCAGGTCCTGGACTTGTAGGACAGCGGGAGAGGGGAGAGCAGTGCGGAGGCTCTCCTCTCTGGGAGATTGGGTGCAGCTCTGTATCAGGGCATCACCCAATCTCCCTTACCGCAATCAGAAGGGTCTGGCAATACTGGATCCTCCTGACCGCCAGTCTATAAGACGCAGGGACTTTTTAGCAAGATTATTTCTTGCTAAAAAGTGCATCTTATAGTCCAGAAAATACGGTACTTTTTGCGATGTAATTAGCAGGAGAAACATAGCAGAAGAATAAGATAACCAGACTTTGAGTCCAACAAGGCTACAGTAATTGTTTGATATTTTGTCATCTATAAAGGCTTCTTTACGTTTATCAATCTTACTATATTGTAAAATGTTCAAGGACAAAAAAAAAACCACGGCCTATGACCCCATAATACAAAGAGCACATTGTTAAGTCATTGCCAGGTGTACAGTTACCGATTAACCATGGAGATGTAGTATCTGACTAGTTCCAGAAGGTCACAGATCATTACTGATATGCTATCCATTAACTTCTGTACATGTGGTCTTAGATAGCTCCAGCTCCATACGTTAAGAAACAGATATTTTTCTAACCTTCTGGAATGCTGCTGTCCAGTAGAATTGGATTTCCAGAGGAATGTAAAACATTTCCTTGTGCATCAAAAGTAACATTTAAGTAGCCAAGATATTTTCCAAAGGCATAAGCTTGAACAACTGGCACAGAACGCCCATCGTCAGAATTTACTATAAAAGGATAGTTTCCAACAGGTACATCATTGGAGGGTGGCGTGCCTGCAATTATATGTAAATGACATTAACAATCTAAGCAAACTTTATTGTATAACAGTTAATATACAATTCTCTCACAGTTCAAAGCGTGTACACATCTACATTTGATGTAAAAAAACGATCATCATAGTATCACTAGACGTTTTATTATGTACAAAAAACAGATTATAGCTGAGCCCTATACAGTGCCATACGCAGCAGCGGACATCTGTTCTTTTGTTATACATACATCCATTTTTTAAATCTGGAGAACCCAATTAAAATGTAATTTTATTGTTCAGTTTTAATTTCAACTTCTATTCTGAATGGGTCTTTTAAAGTATTTCCTGATCAAAATCAAACCTCCTTGTTGGAGGCTATGTAAGGCCTTCATAATTTTTTATTTACTCATTTCATAAGCCATAACATTTTTTACTTTACTGCCAACATGGACAAAAGAGGGAATGCCTTTTTGTGAACTGGAAAAATAACTCCAGTTTGGGGTGTACTTGGATGGCATATCCCAATGTTGTTAATTTTGCCACTTAAGATATTAATTGGGTGTCAAAAATTAAATAATTAAGTCATTGGTCTTACTGTCTGTGAAGTTGCGCCAGTGTGTTTGCTGCGTGAACAGCAGCACTGACACTGTAACAACTTCTACAGGGTCAACACTGCTGTCCGACCAGCAGGCAAGGACTCCTTGTATCATATTTAAATATGTTGAAAGGACTCCCTACCACTGCGTTGTGCTTGTTCATGGGATCTGACGATTCCAGATACCAAGCACATTTGTGTAAAGCTGGACTCACATTGCATTTTTTGTATGCTGTTCTAACGTGTCTTTTAATGGTGAAAAATAAGATGAGTGGGATTGGGTTTTGTTGTACAGACTTGAATATTCCAAATATAAACTTTGAGTAGATGTTAATACTGTCATGGAGTTTCCAGAGATTTGAATATCTCAGCTTTGTATTTACAAGAAATATAATCTGTACAACTCTGGTCCAAGAGCATTCCAATGTTCATGTTCCAAAATAACAGCCTGAAGTACTAACCTGTATACAGAAATGTATTTGAGTGTCCACCCACTACTACATCAACCCCGCTCACTCTTTGAGCAATCAGCTTATCTGTTTCAAAGCCAGAGTGTCCCAGGGCTATAACCTTGTTTACACCCAGAGTTAAAACTTTAGAAACTTCATGTTGTAACACAGTAATTTCATCTTCAAATATCAAATGTGGACCTGAAACACAAAAAACAAAATAGACACAATGGGATCTTAATGTAATGTAATGTACAATATACCTTGGATATAGGTTATACAAGGACTTGCAGCTTACAGCAAATGAAGAGCCAAATCTTTCATGTATGTGCTTGCTGGCTGGCACCTCCCATTTAATACAATAAATGCTATAAAGCTACACTTCCATAATCAGTATTCAATATACGGTTCTTAATTAAAGAGATATGCTCATCCTAGTTAAAGGAAATGAACCAGTATGAAAAAGAAAAAATCCCTGAACATACTGGTACTCTATGCTCCTTTTCATCTTGACCCCATCGCTTGTCTTCGCTAGGATAACCAGGATAAAATAGAAAAAAAGACTTAGAAAAAGTAGGCTGGAGGACGGGGATGAGATGTTTGGCACTCCAGGGGACGTCACCTGCGGGACGTCACCTCCCTCTCCAACATGGGAGAGGGAGGCATCTATTATGCAGGAGGCGAAATTCATACCTCTTGCGTGATGTCACCTCTCTCTCCCAGCATGGGAAAGGGAGGTGGTGTTCATAATTAGCAGCCTGGAGTGCCGGACATCTTGTCCCTGCGCTCCAGCCTGCCTTTTAGAAGTCTCTTTTATAGGTGAACCCGGTGTGTCAAGAATAGCGAAGACACGCGGCAGGATCAAGATGAAGAGGAGCGTGGGTTCGTATTTTCAGTGTTTTTTGTTTTTTCATACTGGTTGATTTCCTTAAATTATGGTCTATTGTATGGTCCTTAGTATACTCTATAAATTCCTGATAGCTGCAGTTCGTGCCTTTTGGCCCCTTATATATACCTCAGTGAATATTTGAAAGACCCTAACAAGCAGCAATTGATTTTTCTTTACCTTCATTCTAGTGGCCACTGAGATTTTGGACCCTTTGAGCAATGTCGGCTCCAAGAAAATAAATAGATTGTTGCTATGAAATAAGATATATATATATATATATATAATATGAAGATAGTATAGAAATGCAGAATAGCCCATTAGGAACCAATAAGCAAAACAATGGTTATTTACAATGTATGAAAAAGCTAATAGTGAATTCAGAGTCAGTAAACTGTTTATAAAGCAATGAGAGAAGAACAGAAGCCGGATGAGTAGAGAAATATTTTTTTTCCCTCTTATATGATACATTACATATCTCCTTAAATTTTATTTTATTATGCCATAAGGCAATGTTTGCAAAAATCATGTTAATATTTCTGTATATTTCCAATACTCAGGCACAGAAAGCGTTATAGTATAGGCGGCAAACAACATTTTCACCTGGATCGGATAGTACTGGAGTTTCTTTTGAGGTGTATCCAACTATTGCAATTTTTTCACCACCAACATCCAAAATCTTAAATGGTTGAAAATATCCAGTGATGTTAGATGCAATGTGGTTGTCAGATTTAATGTTGGCACTCAGGACTGGAAAGTTTACATTCATCAGGAATGGGCTGAGAAGACCTGATACTCCATTGTCAAATTCATGGTTTCCCAGTGCCTAAACAGAGAAGGAGATTAATATTGCTTTAATAAAAATACAAAGAAAAAGCAAATGTGCAACCTCCTAGAATATAATACAACATAATAACTACCGTATATACTCGAGTATAAGCCGACCCGAGTATAAGCCGAGGCCCCTAATTTTACCACAAAATACTGGGAAAACCTATTGACTCGAGTATAAGCCGAGGGTGGGAAATGCATTGGTCACAGCCTCCCCAGTATATAGCCAGCCAGCCCCTGCCCCAGTGTATATAGCCAGCCAGCCCCTGCCCCAGTGTATATAGCCTGCCAGTCCCTGCCCCAGTGTATATAGCCTGCCAGACCCTGCCCCAGTGTATATAGCCTGCCAGACCCTGCCCCAGTGTATATAGCCTGCCGGCGCTGCCGGACAGATCGCACAGAAGATATACAGGGGTCGCCGGAAAGGTGAGTTTAAATATATTTATTTTTTTGACTCGAGTATAAGCCGAGTTTGGGTTTTTCAGCACATTTTTTGTGCTGAAAAACTAGGCTTATACTCGAGTATATAAGGTATATCTTTTACAGGGTCCTTCTGTCTATATATGGTTCTTTCGGGGCATTACAGACTGTGTAAAGTGTACAGAGCCCTTTTCTTCTTGCTCTTTAATAATCATAATAATACATTTATATTTATATGGCACCATCATATTTTGCAGCGCTTAACAGATCATGGGGGACATAAACAAGCAAGGTAAGACATTACAGAGTAACAAATATGGTCATATGAAACAATAGGAGTGAGAGTTTACAATCTAAGAGGAGGAGGAGGTAACACAGGAGGTATAAGTACTTGAACCATTCTTATAGGGAAAGAATATAGCTATAGTTTTCAGCTTATTTTGCTATATTTTCCTGTTGACAGAGCTGTGTGAAGCTTTGTCCTTTTCAGTTTTATGATTTTGGGACATTTGCCTTTATTGATTACTTTTTAAAAACATTTTTCTAAAGGGATTTAAAAAAACCCATAACTTTTAAAATTTTCTTTCTTTTAAGGTGTTCATAGGGTAGGTCCATTCATGGTACAAATTGTTACGGATGCAGCAATACCACATATGTTTGGATGATTATGTATTATTTCAACTTTATATGTAAACGTGGTGTTTTTGGGACTATTTCTGTATTTGTTGATGTATCTTTATTAATAAAACTTATTTTTTACTTATGCATGTTGTGTAGTGTAACTGACTGAACATGTTGCTTAATCAATTATATTCTGGAAGCAGGATCTGATGTGCAGAGGCATCGGAAGAAAGGATTGGATCAACCCAGTTAGCAGCACAAGAGGTCCAATACAGGGGAAAGGAGGCAGAATCCCCTTACAGTCAGGACCATGACGTATAAGGGGTTAACACCCACAATCTGAGTTCACCCTAATCAGGGAAATTAGAGTAGGGTGTCAGCTTTAATACACAGCTGACACCCACAGCTGTGTATATGATATTTAAGTAGCTTATCCTGGATACAATACCATCATAAACCGTATTTGGGCATAAACTGCTGTTTGGGCATCCAGGAGGGGATAGAAGAGAAATAGAAGCTTCTGAAATATGTTCAGCAAAATCTGTGCTCTAGAGCTAAACATTTCTGCACCCAAGCCCCCGAGGAACGGAAATAACCCCAAATATTGATCCCATTTTGGAAACCAAAACCCACCAAAAAAATTTTAACAAGTGGTTCAGTGAATATTTTAACCCTCTGTGATATCATTGAAAGCATTGTTCTGTTTCAGCAATTGTCTATTATTGTTTGTATAATGATACACTGTACTGAAACCTACTGATCAGGCCTTACACTCCAGTAGAAATGAGTAATCTTTCATTATGTCTGTGTTGTGTGCCGTTGTTTTAGTTCAGGCTGACAGGGGTGGGGTTCAATAGAAAGGTGATCTGCACCATGAGTGTGCCCAAATGAAGGCTGCCTCTCCACATGGACGTGTCTATGAGGCCGCAAAAAATAATGATAAAGAAAAATAAAAAAGCTAGGGGTCTCACTAGGGTACAGAGTTTGCAGTTGCATCCAAATACAGGAGCTTGAGGTGGGCCACATTTAGGAGACCTGTGCATTACTTAATAACAGAGACTTAGTCTCTGTTATAGATTATCCATTGACGCACAAGAGTCTAAGATAGAAATGGATGTTCATTAAATGATTTCTTGGCCATCTACTGCATTGTCTATCTCTCACATAGAAACACACAATATGAGTTGATTGGATGTCAAACATATCCGTCTCTAATCTCAGGGAAAAGAAAGAATCAGATGGGTTAAAACCTAAGTTCCTCTAAAATGGAGATGTCAATAAACATGTCATGTCTATTAACCTTCTATCAATGAACTAATATTTATCTTGGTTCCACACATAGATTAGAACACACACACAAAATCATTAAACTGTAAAATTGCCATTTAAAAAGTAATGAGAATACAAAGAACATAGTTCACAGATACAGAAGATGCAAAACAGCATGAGTCGGTCTGAACAACAAATGAATCAGTAACTTAAATTAGGTGCTACCGATTCTGCACAATTATGCTATATCTAGATTCATTCAAGGGAACCTTTTCAGCAGAAATTGACCTAATCAATCAATAAATTTATGCCGTCAAGCAGATTTACATCTTCCTGATTATGTTTCTTCCATGGCCCAGTGTTATGGAAAAAAAGATATACTTTAAGGTAAAATGTAATTTGTTTGTATAAAAATCCAGGAGACAGACACTTTAACACTGAAGTCAAGGTTTCCCTGCCTCTGATCGTACCATTTATTGAAATTGATGGTCCTGCAGCCATAGACATCACTAACCAGATCTACTGAAATCTGTCATAAATCCTTGAAGATGTGGCCCTTGTTTATATTTCAACCCTGGGTCTTAGGCTGCATTCACACGTGACATTTACTTTGCATTTTGATATGCAATGCAACAGCAAAGGAAGATTTATCTAATTACATTGCTGTTAACATTTGCTTGAATTCATGTGACTTCAGGTGTCCTTTGTGAGGTTACCTAGTGACAATTGTAAAGTATTTGCTACAAAAAGGTGATCATCATAAGACATGCATACTTTCTAACCGCTCAGCAACTGACGGGACAGTCCCAGATCTCATTCCCTGTCTTGCTGTCCTGGGTGTTGGGAGTTATGTCCCTGGACATTAACTCTATCTGTATCTGGAGAGGTAATCCAAGAGGCCCAAATATATAATGTCATCCCTTCTGCCAGCTTCATAGCAGCACAGAACAGTGCCATGGGAGAGGAGAGCTGCGACAGGAATGTGGAGAGGTGGGTAACTGGTGTTTAGTATAGCTTTATTAAGCTGTAATAAGGAAGGGAGGAGGTGAGGGGGCACAAAATATAAGGGGGAGCAGTGGGGAAGGATATGATGAGCTGGGGTCACAATATCAGGGGGAGCTGAGTGGCACAATACCAGGGGGAGGGGGACACAATATGTACAAAATAATGCTGATAATGACGTTAGAGTTTTCCTTTTACATTCAGCTCCTCGTGGGGGTACATGGAAAGCTTCCTTCCATCATGTTTCATGTAAATACAATGACATATAGGAAACAGGTTGCTTCCCCTACTATGCCGTAGTATAATGGCATAACAGTAGGGGAATAACAGTGGTATAAATTAGCTTTCTTGAAGTGGGGTCTTTGTATCTTTGAATGGTTGGTTTTAGGTAGGTATATTATGGACCAATAGATCTTTTTGCTGCAATACGTAGACCTCAAACTAATACGGGCCTGTTGAGCTGCTGTTTGTTTCTGCCAGCGAACTTCTAGAGGTTCAGGTTTTTTACTTATAAGATGTCTGTACATGTATATTTGAGGTTAAAACATTAATTCTGCAGAAAAAAGTTTTAGTTGTGTCACATTAAAAAAAACATATATTCCTAAAATTAAAATAGATCAACACCAAATGTCCACAGTTTGTTTTGTGTATAGTTAAAAACATCTGTATCTGTGTGATCTCAGTGTAGACAGTAGAACTGGTAGATAGCATCTCTAGCTGATCAGTGTCTCTGCTCACTGTCCTTTTTGGCAAGCGCCTAAACTATGAAATCTAAACTGCAGGCTACAAACGATTGGGGACATGCCAACTTGTGCTTTCAGTCAGGCTTTGAACCTATTGTTCTATGATAGATAATCATATTATTATGCTGTATTTGTAGTTACCCTTCTGGGCCCAAATTTTTATGGGGCAGATGGAAAACTGATGATAGAACACATTCTATGTGCAATTCATACATTATACATAAACAGGAAATAAATCCTTCAGAACTTCTGAAGTTGAAGTGGAAAAAATGATAAGAAACAATGAATGGCATTCAACCAAACTGTTCTCCGCCAGACATATATGTATACTGTATATATCTTGGAAAATGCTGACATTTCACCATAACACAGGGATAAACTCCAATATAAACTGCATGTTCTTTTTTTCACAGGATGCCATTGGTAAGGTGCTTCACAAATGCTTATATAACCTACTATCATAAGTAATAATCTGTTACCAAGCTTGGTGACCTATGTGAGATCATGTGACTTATTGGAGTTTTATATGTTACGGTCAAGTAAATTGTAATTCTGCAATACTATGTGCTCTCTGAGCAGATCTATTAATTGATATGATGAAAAATGAGTCCAAAGCACACTACAAATAAGGCCCCATACACACGACCACATGTGCGCTGAGTATATATAGAAAAGATCCAATATTTTGTTGTTTTTTCAATGGAAAGCTGGTGGGGGGTGAAGAGCGCTGATCCCTACTCCTGGGCTATGGGACTGTATGAATAGGAGTTCATTTTGCCTACATAACAGTCCAGGAATAAAATCAAGAAAAATCAGTGAGAATACATATGTGTAAGACTGACATCTTTATAAATTGTTAATTCTTCACGTACTTTGTATAACATAAATATTCACTGAAACATGTAGCAGTTCTAATCAGAGCATCTTCTACTTATGAGAGTCAAACATAATAATAAGGAAAATGAACAAGCACTTGTTTGTAGTGTTGTGTGTGAAATATGCTGGTTATTGGATTGGGAGTGTCTTGGGTATAAAGAATGATTATTTTCCTCACTGAAATGTTTCTTCACTGAATTTGCTTCTCTTTTGCAATGTATTGGTTGTGCTGTTATAGTTGCAAGCCTTGTATCTGTTATCTTTTATACCAGCATAAGAAATTGTGTTTAACTTTACTAAAATGTCATGGATAGTCAGACTGCATTAGCAGACCAGCCAATGCCCATACATTTTCTTACAAAGCTTTGTCTAAACAGGTAGAAATGTAAAACGAGCTTTGTTAGCACATTCTTCAACTATTTATTCCATGACAGCTAAATTCTGCAAAATTTTAGAACTTAAAAAATTTAGGAAAACCCTTCAGGGCAGGTATTTACCCTGCTCATATCTGAGTTTCAGCTTTGGAACACTGGCTTCAGCAGTCTCCAATAATGTCACTTGTTCAATGTCACCGGAACTTGCGGAGGTCACTGGCCACAGACTGGCCCACAAAAACCAGACCAGTTTGTTATTGAGTGGATAACATAAGCATTGCTGGAACCAGGAGGCATGGCAGGATAAGTTCACTTTTATTTTTCTACTTGACCCATTGGGGTTTTCCAGACTTTAACATTGAATGTAATGACACTTACTTGACAACCAATTTTTCTGATTCTGAATTTATGCATGCGTATTTGAAGTGCAGGGAGTATCATCTAGATGAGCAAACCAAATAACTGTGCTAGCACCAGACCATCTTGGTACAACACCCTTGGTGTTGTAACAGTTCTTGTACATAATTTTTCTAAGTCTATTTATTTAGAACAGGAAGGATTTTATCATCACGTTGGCCCAGATTTATCAAAAGTGAGGCAAACTGCCTAGGTGCAGGGTGCGCCAGTCTTCAATTATCTGGCGCCCGCTGCAATGCTTGGGAAGTGTGCACCTTTTTTTTTTGGTACACCTTTAATATACAGCGTGCAACACCATTCTGTTGAATCTCTGTAACAATTGTTTTGCAAACTCCGACTAAGCAGTAACAAGCCCTTTTAGGTGAACATTTTTTCTGTCTTGTGGGCACAGTGCAGTCGCAACACAAAACTGGCACAGATACTGCTTAAATACATGTGCAGGCTTCAAAGATGTCCTTTTTAGTGCAAAATCAGACAGAAAACTGCACTACTCATCTGAGACACAAAAAAGTCTCATAAAGTAGTACAGGATGTCATTTTGATTTTTGAAAATAAAAAAACGATTAAAAGTTGAGGTAAGTTTCAATAAAACAGTCATGAAAAACTTTCACCCAAAAAAAGTATTTTTAGCGTGTGACTTTTTATTGAATCATCAATCTCATTATGTGATTATTACTTGACAAATATTTTTGACCATTCTGAACCTCATTTTTGGCTTAAATATTGGTATGTAGGTCTGAAAGAAAAATGTATATACATTGCCAGTTATTAACCGGATTATATAGCATAAATAAGACAATGCGATAGAATTAGCAACTGAATGTAACTTGTCCCTTTTACTAAACATTAAATGATTTATTATCATGGCTGGATTATGTAAAGATCTATGTTTGGACATACTTCAGGTTAGTGATGATAAAAAAGCTTTTTCTAAACTACATGCCTATTTAAGGAATATTTATATATGGTGTATCCTGCACTGCTTCATCTATAGCAAGAGGCAGGAAACTAAATACATTTGCTTATCAAATTTCTGATAACTGGCCATTTTATCATAGGACAAACAGCAGTTATCCTTACAAAAATGCAGGAAGTGTTGGTGTCAATCCTCAATAAAGGTTACTTTGACAACACCCATGCATCATCAACATTAACAATGAGTTAATGCCAATATACACATAAAAATAATTGTTATCATTTTTCCATTAGCTATTAAAACTACTATGTCTAAATGTGTAAAACAATGGGAGGATTCACCATTCAAGATTTTGTAGCAATTTGTAGAAATTTCATTGTTCATTTGTAAATATTATCAATTATTGAATTGTAGTATATACATGCTCAGGCTCTGCTCTAGTGTACTGTATTAGTACATTATACACTCCAACATAATACTTTGTTCAATGTACACAGTCTTCCTCTGTTCTAGTGTACTGTATTATAGTGCTATATGCTCTGATACATTACTTTTGAGTAAGTTCATGATCTTCCCCTTCTTCAGTGTACTGTATATCTGCCCTGTGTGCTCTGATATACAGTACAGGCGGTCCCCTACTTAAGAACACTCGACTTACATACGACCCCTAGTTACAAACGGACCACTTGATATTGGTAATTTATTGTACTTTAGTCCTAGGCTACAATGATCAGCTATAACAGTTATCAGAGGTGTCTGTAATGAAGCTTTAGTGTTAATATTCGTTCTTATGACAATCCAACATTTTTAAAATCCAATTGTCACAGAGACCAAAAAAGTTCTGGCTGGGAATACAATGATAAAATATACAGTTCCGACCTACATACAAAATCAACTTAAGAACAAACCTACAGACCCCATCTTGTATGTAACCCGGGGACTGCCTGTATTACTTCCTAGTATCCATGTGAGGCAGGGGGACACCCCTGGAGCTTAACACTTTAATTAGGGACAATCACTTAAGCAGCTCCATCTGGGATCCATTTTATGACTCATTTTGGACTTTTTCAGGGGATTGTGACAATAAATTATGCAAATGGTGCAAACTAGGAAGTGGAAGATTAGCAACTTCTGCTTACTTTTACTCCCCCTTCTATATCTGTTTTTCAATAAAGCTTCTGGGCCTCTGAACTCCCCACCCTCTCCCCTCTCTCACCGCACCCTTTCCAAATCTCACTTACCGCAAACGACCCCTACTTACAAAGGGACCACTGGATGTTGGTAATTTCCTGTACTTTAGTCCTAGGCTACAATAAACAGCTGTAACAGTTATCACAGGTGTCTGTAATGAGGCTTTATTGTTTATCCTGGTTCTTATGACAATACAACATTTTTAAAATCCAATTGTCACAGAGACCTAAAAATTTTTAACTGGGGTTACAATAATAAAGTATACGGTTCCGACTTACATACAAACTCAACTTAAGAACAAACCTACAGACCCTATTTGTATGTAACACAGGGACTGCCTGTAACTGATGTGGCTTTAATCCCACATTATGTAATTAAAGGGCACCTACCACCACAAATCTACCTATAAAGGAAGATTGGGTGGTAGGTGGATCAATGGGACGTGAGGATAGCCCTTTTAAGGGCTAATCCTCACGTCCCCATACTTTTTGATAACTTTTATTACACATATATTCAAATTTACTTATGCGGCTACTGGGGCGTGGAGTAGCCGCATCTGAGGTTGCACGAGGCGGCTACTCCACGCCCTGGTAGCCACTTTACCCCTCCTACTCACCCATCTTCGGCGCGTAGCTGCGCGGCCTCATACGGCGATCCTGCCGTCTGAGCATGCGCAGAAGAGTAGGCCCGCGCCTGTTTCGGAGAAGTGACCGCGCAGGCGCGGGCCTGCTCTTCTGCGCATGCGTAGACGGCAGGATCGCCGGACGAGGGCGCGCCGCATCTGAGGTGTAACCTCAGATGCGGCTACTCCACGCCCCAGTAGCCGCATAAGTAAATTTGAATATATGTGTAATAAAAGTTATCAAAAAAGTGTGGGGACGTGAGGATTAGCCCATATAAGGGCTATCCTCACGTCCCATTGATGCACCTACCACCCAATCTACCTTTATAGGTAGATTTGTGGTGGTAGGTTTCCTTTAAGCTTCTTGAAAGTTATGCTTTGTGTTAAGGGGCCTTACAATGTAGCAAAAGAGGCATTGTTTTCATTGTCCCATACTGCGAATGTATTTGCTATGTTCCATTTATGTCCATGATCATCCTCTGCTTTAGTATACTTACCATACACTCTGCAAAATTACTTTAGTGTACTGTATTAGTATACTATACTTCCTAGTATGTACATGGTCTTCCTCTGCTGTAGTGTCACTGTATCAGGGCAGATATATTACTTATTTAGTGCTTTAGTGTACTTATAAGTGCACCATTCTCTCTTCATGTAAACAATTTTCTTATTATTACATGTACAGTATATGTACAGTATAAGTGCCATTTCTCTCATTATTCCTATTAGAGAGCTTAATAAATGCCTATAGATCTCTGGTGTATGTGTATGTGCTTCTGAAACAATACGCCTATATTAGCCAATGCTGTGTATCGATAGAGAACATTAAATAAGAAAACTCTACTCACTCAAATGTACGCCTGAATCAACCAGTGGACACTTACTTATGATCCCCATGACTTGTGGTGGTATCTTCTTCATATTTGTTATCCATGGGCCTCCTTCCCTTCTAAAAATCCTTTAAAGTTATTTTAGTAGACGCAATCACGAGGCGATGGATCCAACATAGAGAATCAACCACAGTCTGGTGCGCTGGATCTATGAGTAAGTGTTCCGTGGTTGTATCATGTGATTTTTGAGACCCTAATTTAGTAAAGATTAGACTTCTCATGATAGATTTTTCATTTAAAAATCCCGCAGCGACAAAATCATATGCTACAAATTTCGCTTCACCGTGATGCCATATCCAATCCATTTGGCAATTTCGCAAAGCTCTTAACACTTTCTTTAAAGCCAACTCTGTGTTTTAGACTTGTTTACAATTGTATTTAGTAATTGGGCAACGTGCAGAAAGTGGCCTCAAATAACTTGTCCCTCAAATTCATTACAGACTTGGTAGACAATTGCTTTTCTGGTTGATTTCGTCAGCACACCGAAAAGTTCGTAACACATAAAGCACGATTTCAAAACTACCCTAATTTCCTCTCAACTGTACCCCCCAAAAAAAGTTTTCCCCCCGCCATGTAAGCTTTCTTGAGCAAAGAAGGTTTAAACTTCCTGGTGCTAGACTATATAAAAATAGGTTTCACATGGAGCATGACATAAAAAAAGGCCTGCAAAAAACTGGTGGCAATATAGATCTGACCAAAACTGTTGTCAAACCTTAACACCTTTTATCCATGACATTTGTTTAAAGTAAGAAACGTTTAAATTTATTTTGCCTATTGCCTCCTCCTTTCAAGGGTAAATATCTAATGCTAACAAATGTATTCACCCTTTTTTTGTAAAGAGAATAGAAAAACAGATATTTGGCTTATTTTATTTTTAAAAATAAAAATACCCAATATAACCACAGTAATATACCCCACAGAATGAATTATTCTGCAGGGGAGTGCATTTAAGAAGACATCAAATATGCACAAGTTTTCTAATGTGGTAATACTTTAGCAAATAAATACGTCTTTGTACTTTTCCTTCCTTCCCATTCATCTTTGATTTCCCTGTTCGTTGCGTATTTCATTGTCCTTCCTAAAGGATAATCACAGGTTTTATGTGTCACCATATTGAAAGCTAAAACTTTTTAATTTCTTAAAAGAGCATTATATGTCTATGTTTAATGGCAAAAATATGTTTTAAATCGGTACGTCATCTTTGGTTTTACTTTTACTTTCCGCGTTACTACAATACTTGGGAGATGGAGAGGACTAATATTCCCTATTATGTGTACCTTACTTTTTTTGTCCTTAACAGTCCAGATAATAATAACTAATATCCACTTGGCCAAGGTCTCTACAGACAAGTCAATATTTTGTGTTTTTTGTAAATTTCATTTTATTTTTAGACCTACAATGTATTTACTATAGGAAAAAAGGCTGATTTTGGGCATGTTTTTTTATTATCTATCTTTTTATCGTTAACACTTTGTGGGCATTTACTAAGGGCCCTGATTCGCCGCTTTACGCCGACGTGTACCCTCAATATTTCCGATTGCGCCGATTTTTCCCCAGGTTTCTGGCGGCACCGATCAGATTGTGGCGCATCGGGCCACATGAGCACTCGATGAAATCGGCGGGCCGTGGCCGGTCGCAAAACCTCCCTCAACGGATTCCTGAAAAACCGCGATCTCTTCTTTGTCTAAAAAGTGTCGCTGCGAGTCTCGCGCTTACCTTTACCAGAATTGGCTTGTGCATTCGGCGGACCTCGGCGGACATCGCGCAGCACCGACCCTGGTGGACGTTTGAGAGAACTGCCTTAGTGAATCTTGCCGGAAGACCCTAATCCCCGGAGAGAAACGCGCAGCTGGCTCGCGAATGGACCGCGGTAAGTAAATCCTGCTTCTTTATTATTAATTTTTTTTTATGTCCACTAGGAAGACTAATACGTGGGATACCATGTTCCTATTACAATACATGCCTATACTTTTTGTACAGGCAATTATTTAACTTTCACGCGTATTTCGCTGGTGGTTACATGCTGTGTGACGTGACTGCTAACGACGTTAGAACGACATCCTGTAAGTATAACTAAAGCACTCTAGAGGCGCCATATACGATGCATGGAAATTTTTTCCATAATTAATGTCTATTGCCCAGTTTCTTGTCAGAACCGCAACATTACCACTGTACTGTCGTCCGATGCAGGATGGCCTGGAATTGCCCATATTTGGTGGCGTCGGGAGGGCAGGGGGGGGGCAGGGGGTCTTTAAGGTCAAAGTGTGGGCTCCGTGCGCGTGCCTCTGGAGTCCGCACCGCCATAGTTTCAAGCTGTTGTATTATGCCATGCTTTGGGACAGACCTACCAAATAGAAAAAGAACAGTGGACCTTCTGCTAACACACTTCCCAGCTTGTCCCTGCCTTATTGACTGACATCCATGGATCATTACGAAACCAAATATGGGAAAAGAAATACAACAAATTATTAATCACAGAGCTGGGTTGGAACTAAGAGGACACTATAGTACAAACAAACATCATATAATAGGGTAAATACAACCCAACGTCGGTCCACAGAAAGTATTTTTAACAGATGATTCCATAGTTAGGGGCTTAAGTTGAAAAAACATGCCACCCCATAATTAAAACTAGGTCCTCTTTCAAGGAAGGAATGGGGGTCTTCAGTGGCCACCCCTGGTTTACTTTCATGCATTGCAAGCTGCACATTTTCTGGGATGGGGTACAAGAGAGGGACTTGGAGTATGGGGATGGATGATATCAGAGATTTCCCATGGAATTACCTCAGACATTTCCTGTAGCGGAAGAGGGTAGAGAGTGAGACCACTTATACCCTAACTTGGCTTTTACAATACAAGGATGGGATAGGGTGAAGAGCATGCTGGGCTTTGTAGGCCTGCGTAGCCATCACCCATCTGGTATAATTCCACATTTGGCAAATTCCTGAAAATGGAGGAGCCCAGTTCTAGGTCCTATTAGTGCATTGTGACACTTAGAGAGATTCCAAACTGAGGAGTACTAAAAAGCTTTGCAGAGAGGAGTACCAAATCCCACATGGCCTTTTTCACGTATTTACAGGCGTCACGCATATACTTCCCAATAGTAATGCTAAAAGGTGTCCGAGACCTTGGCATTCTGAAGTTGTCTGTTTTGTTTCCTGGTTCTCGAAGGGGCCTCATTTTCATTCTTTATGGGGCTTGCGACCAGTTTCTCAAAGTTTGGAATTCCCAGCAGGTCTAAATGGGAGGTGGTATAGGATCAATTAACTTGGTCCATGGATACTATCCCTCCCTAACATTGCCTCCCTTAGTGAAAGTAATTATTTTTCGCATTTCTGTTTACTGCCCAGGACTTGCTAAAATCACTGGCAAAAATCAAGACAAGTCAGATTATCAACTGCCCCAATTTTAACATCCTGAGGTCCACCTTATGCATATGTACTAGGAATGTATAAAGCTGGGGAGCGTTTGGCAAAACGTCCAGATCTTATTATTTAAGGTATAATTCCAAAATGATTGTAGCATCCCCACGGATCTGCCTATGGGGGATTGCTGGAGCAAGATAAAGCCATGCACCTAACATTATGTAACCATACCTTTACAGGCCTGTAGGCTAATAGCAGCTTAGGCGGATTCCACCGCTCCCCCTACTACTAAATCGCTGAAGTACTGCCATAATGTTTACCAAATTAGAAAGGGAGCAATAGAAAAGACTCATACATGAAAAAGTTTGACCATATTGGTTTTGGTTGCTACACCGATCTCCCCTACAGGTTCTGTTGATTTCCTCTGTCCTTTTATGGTAGTCATTTTACAAAAATCTGTCAGTGTCCCGTCGGTGTGTGTGGTGGGCCTGTCTTTTGGGCCTGGGCTAGCACACAACTGACCCTTGAAATGGAATCCTTCACTTCATCAACTTGCCAATTATGGACTTCTGTAGGACTGTAAGGAGAATTGGGGGGGGTGGGGTAGAATTTAAAGACCTTGGGGAGGAGGCTTGGGGTCGTATTCATTGTGGTTTTGTTCCAGTGTTGTAAACAGAAATGTGATGGAATTTAGTAATATCATGTTATTTAAAAAATCAAAACCAATCCAAACGTCATATAACCGAACCAGAGATTAGAGTCACAAAAGATCTGGAGCTTCAAGATATTTTATAGCAGGCATCCTTCTCCAGGATAATCATAGATCTGAAGTGATATCATAGTTCTGCCCAACATTGATTGGTCAGAACTCTGAGATCCAGACCAAACAAGGATCAAGTGAGGAATGAGAGTCAGGAAACCCAGTATCTAACTTCCCCCTCATATTGTGGGCCTCTAATCCCCCTCATATTGCGCCTCGTCTATCTTCCCCTCCGTTGTGGGTCCCTCATCTCCCCTCAGATTGTGTCCTCTCTCATTTACTTTTAATATTGTGGCCCTCATCTGTACCTCAGTTGTGGCCCCTCATCTGTCCTCAATTTTGGCCCTCATCTTCCCCCTCATATTGTGGCAGCTCCATGAGTTGCTCATAGTGGTGGATGCTCTCATCTCTTCATATTGGGGCCCTTATCTCTCACTTATATTGGTGGCCCCATCTCATCTCCCTTTTATACTGTGGCCTTTCATCTATAATCATATTCGTCCCCTCTTATCTCCTCCTCATCTTGTCACCTCAGCTATCCTCAAGTTTTGTCCCTTTCTCATCCCGCCTCATATTGTGGCCACTACATAACCCTTCATCTTGTGGCCCCTCATAGAGTGTGGTCTTCGTTATCCCTTTATTATTGTGGCCTTAATAACCCCTTATATGTGGCCCCTTATACCCCCCCCTTGCATGGTGGTCCCTCATATCACCCTTAATGATGGGCCCTAATACTCCCATTATAGTTAGCCCATTATATCCTCTTATATTGTGGGCCCTATTTCCTCCTCATTTGTTGGCCACCTTGTTTAAATAATTACACTCACCTACTTGGCCTGTCCTTTTCACCCCCAGCATCTCTCCTCTTCTTCCTCTGTTCTGTGATTCCGGCAGCAGTGATTCACTCAGCGCCTGCCAGCTCACCGCTACAGGGGACAAGCGATTGTTTCCTGGATTATATGATACTCAACTTTAATCTGTGACCGAGGGACAAGGACTCATATAGAGTTTGAAGTCCCAACCCGATGCTAGGGGCCAGATTGGCAGGGGTTTCCCGCCCCCACCACGCGTGAGCTGCTGGCCCACAGATCACAACTATGGGGGTGGCAGGTGAGACAGTGTTTAGTCAATACAAGTTTTGGAAACTGTCATCACAGTGCTCGGCTATGCAGCATTCTCAAAGCTAGGAGAAATAACATTTCAGGTAAAAGAATGTTAAAATGTGATTTATGACGTAATGGAAGTTACAGTCTTATCCTTTTTTCGGTATGAAAGAGTTTTTCAGAGGTACATCATCAATTTAAAACTAACAGGTCCCCAGTCCACAACCCCAAACACTTTTTTAAACATTTCAGTTTTTAAAAACATTAACCAATTGGAGAGCCATACATAGCTGCCTCCCAAAAAAAGCAAGCTAAAAGGTATTAATCAGAAGTTATCTCAGCACAAAATAAAAAGAAAAGTTTATCGTTTTATAATATACGGACATAGAAGGCAAAAGGGGATGATGAATGGGTGTAGAGAAATAACGTAAAAAACAGAATGACCAGGTACATGACACTTGTCTCACCTCCATCAAAGACCCAGACACACGTAACTAGTCCAGCGGGGTAGTATGTTTTACTTCTAAAGCTACATGTATCTCTAATCGATTTGTTTTAATATGTGATAAACATTTTTCAGGTTTTAAGGTAATTTGTTCTGCCAAAAGATTTGATTAATCGGGAATACTGGCAGTTGGGGCTGAACATTGGTTCCGACTTTCATACAAACTCAACTTAAGAACAAACCTACAGACCCTATCTTGTATGTAACATGGGGACTGCCTGTACTGATGTGGCTTTAATCCCACATTATGTCATTAAGAGGCATTGTTTTCATTGTCCCATACTGCGAAATGTATTTGCATATTTCCATTTATGTCCATGATCATCCTCTGCTTTAGTATACTATACCATACACTCTGATAAATTACTTTAGTGTACTGTATTAGTATACTATTACTTCCTAGTATGTACATGGTCTTCCTCTGCTGTAGTGTACTGTATCAGGGCAGATATATTACTTCTTTAGTGCTTTAGTGTACTTTATAAGTGCACCATCGCTCTTACATAGTAAATTTCTTATTATGTACATGTACAGTATATGTACAGTATAAGTGCATATTCTCTCATTATTCCTATTAGAGAGCTTAATAAAATGGCCTGAGATCTAGGTTGTATGTGTCTGCTTCTGAAACAATAGACCTGATTTACCAGAGCGGGTTTGTATATGATAGAGAAAACATAAACATAAAGAAAATCTACCATCAAAATGACGCATGATAAACCAGGGAAATTACTTATAATCCCCATGATGTGGGTATCTATTTCTATATTGTTATCCATGAATCAACTCCTCCTTAAAATCCACTTTAAAAGTTAATTTAGTAGGAAGTGAAGGCGATGGATAACAATATAAGAAAGATACCACAGTCATGGTGCTGGATCTATGAGTAAGTGCCTGGTTGTATCATTGATGGATTTTTGAGACCCTATTAAGATAGATAGATTCATATAGATTTTCTTTAAATCCGCCGACCAAAATATATGCCACATTTCTCACAGTGATGCCTATCCACATATTGGCACATTTCGCAAAGGACTTTAACACTTTCTTCTAAGCTCAACTCTGTGGTTTAGATTGTGATCAATGTTTTGTTAATTGGCAGAGTGAGAAAGGGCTCTAAATAACTTCCAAATTCATTACAGAACTTGGTAGACTTGCTTTCTGGTGGATTTATCAGCACACCAGAAAAAGGTTCGGTAACCTAGAAGTTGCAGCGTCAAAAGCTACCCAATTCGTGTGCCCCTTCCCGCCCCAGAAAAAAAAGGCATGGAGTTTTGGCACAAGAAGTATAAATTCTGGTGCAACATATAAAAAATATGTGTGCACATGGAGAGCATCGACATAAAAAGCCTGCAAAAAAACTGGTGGCAAATAATAGAGTACAAACTGGTCAAAACCTTTAAACACCTGTTATCATGACATTTTGTTAATAGTAAGAAACTGTTTAATTTTTCCTATTGCCGTCATTTCAGGTAAATGTTCAATGCTAACAACTGTTTCCCTTTTTTTGTAAAAGAGAATAGAAAAAAAGAATTATGGCTTATTTTTTTTTAAAACATAAAACAAATTATACCCACCACAGTAAATTACCCCACAGAATGGAATTATTCGCAGGGAGTGCATTGTAAGAGACCATCAAAATATCCCAGTTTTCCCTAAGTGTATACTTTAGCCAAATAAATAACTCTTTTAACAGGATAAAAGCAACAGGGTATTATGTCCACCATATGAAAGCTAAACTTTTTATTCTTAAAGAGCTTATATAGTCTTGTTTAATGCAAAAATAATGTTTTAATATGGTACTAATTTTTTACTTTTTACTTTCACGTTATACTACAATATTTGGGAGATTGGAAGGACTAAAATTCCTATTATGGACTACTTTTTTTGTCCTTTACAGTCCAGATATAATAACATAATATCCACTTGGCCAAGGTCTCTACAGACAAGTCAATATTTTGTGTTTTTTGTAAATTTGATTTTATTTTTAAACCTACAATGTATTTAATATAGGAGAAAAGGATGATTTTGGGTATGTTTTTTATTATCTATTTATTTATTTTTAACACTTTGGGGGTCATTTACTAAGGGCCCGATTCGCGCTTTCCCGACGTGTTACCCGAATATTTCCGATTTGCGCCGATTTTCCCCAGGTTTTTGGCGCACGCGATCAGATTGTGGCGCATCGGCGCCAGCATGCACGCGATGGAAATCGGGGGCCGTGGCCGAGCGAAAACCCGACGGATTCTGAAAAACCGCCGCATTTTTTAAAAAAAAGTGTCGTTGGACTCGCGCTTACCTTTACCAGGAATTGGCTTGTGCATTCCGGCGGACCTCGGCGGACATCAGCGCAGCAGCGACACCTGGTGGACGTTGGAGGAACTGCCTTAGTGAATCGCCGGAAGACCCGAATCCACGGCAGAGAACGCGCAGCTGGATCGCGAATGGACCGGGTAAGTAAATCTGCTTCTTTATTTTACATTTTTTTTATGTCTCACTAGGAGACTAATATGTGGGATACCATGATTCCTATTACAATACATTGCTATACTTTTGTACAGCAATGTATTGTAACTTTCAGCGTAGTGTCGCTGGTGGTACAGTGTGTGACGTAACTGCTAAACCAGCACTAGGATACCGACATCCTACATGTGCTGCAATGGCCTATAGCAGAGCAGGGAATTTATTGCCATAGATTAATGTCTATTGCCCAGTTCTTGTTCAGAACCCAACAGTACCCAACTGTACTGTCGCCGATTCAGATGGCCTGAATTGCCCATATTTGGTCGGGACCTCTTTAAGGTCAAAGTGGTGGGGGCCCCGTGGCGCGTGCCTCTGGAGCCCACCCCATAGTTCAGCTGTGATTATTATGCATGCTTTGGGAACAGACTACAACAATAGAAAAAAACAGTGGGACCTTATGCTAAAACAACTTCCCAGCTGTCCCTGCCTTATTGACTGACATCCATGGATCAATGTACGAAACACAAATATGGGAAAAGATAATACAAACAAATAAGAGTAATCAGCAGAGCTGGGTTGGAACTAAGAGGACACATATAGTACAAAATCATAACAGCAGATAATAGTCAAAATACAACCCAAAAGTCGGATCCATAGAAAGTATTTTTACAGGATTGATTCCATATTTAGGGGATTAATTTGAAAAAAATGCCACCCCAGAATTAAACTAGAGTCCCTTCAAGGAGGATGGGGGTCTTACAGTGCCAACCCCTGGGTTTATTTCATTGCATTGCAGCTGCAACATTTTCTGGGATGGGGTACAAGAGAGGGACTTGGAGTAGGGGGATGGATGATATCAGAGGATTTCCCATGGGAAATACCCATACATTTCCTGGAGGCAGGAAGAGGGTAGAGAGTGAGACCAGTATACCCTACTTGGCTTTACAATACAAGGAATGGGATAGGGGGAAGAGCATGCTGGGCTTGTAGGCCTGCGTAGCCACACACCCATCTGGTATAATTCCACATTTGGCAAATTCCTGAAAATGGAGGAGCCCCAGTTCTGGTCTATTAAGTGCATTGTGACACTTAAGAGAGATTCAAACTGAGGAGTAACTAAAAAGCTTTGCAGAGAGGAGTACCAAATACCACATGGCCTTTTTCACGTATTTACAGTTGCGTCACGCATATGACTTCCCAATAGTAATGCTAAATATGGTGGTACGAAGACTTGGAGTCCTGAAGTTGTTGTTTGTTCCTGGTTCCTCTAAGGGGCTCATTTCACTGCTTTATGGGGCATTGCAGGACAAGTTTCTCAGAAGTTTGGTAATTCCTAGCAGGTCTAAATGGGAGGCTGGTATAGGATCAATTACCTATGGTCAATGGGATACTATCCTCTCCCTAACAGTGCTCTCCCTTAGTGAAAGTAAGTGATTTTCGCATTTGCTGTTACTGCACAGGACTTCTAAAACACTGGCAAAAATCAAGACAAGGTCAGATTCAAACTGCCCAAAATGTAACATGCCTGATGTACACCTTATGCATATGTACTAGGAATGTATAAAGCTGGGAGCGTATTGGCAAAACGTACCAGATCTTATATTTAAGGTATATTCAAAATGATTGTAGGCATCCCCACGGATTTGCCTATTGGGGATGCTGGAGCAAGATTAAGCCATTGCACCTAACATTATGTAACACATACTTTATCAGGCCTGTAGGCTAATAGCAGCTTAGTGGATTCCACCGCTCCCCCTACTACTAAAGCGCTGAAGGACTGCCATAATGATTTAACAAGATTAGAAAAGGGAGAATATAAAAAAGACGATACATGAAAAAGTTTGACACCATATTGGTTTGGATTGCTACACCAGATCTCCCCTACAGGTTCATGTTGATTTCCTCTGTCCTTTTATGGTAGTCATGTATAAAAAAATCTGCAGTGTCCCTGTCGGTGTGTTGTGTGCCTGTCTTTTGGGGCCTGGGCTAGCACACAACTGACACCTTGAATGGAATCTTCACTTCATCAACTTGCCAAATTATGGACTTCTGTAGGACTGTAATGGAGAATTGGGGGGGTGGGGTAGAATTTAAGACCTTGGGGGGAGGAGGCTGGGGTAGTATTCATTGTGGTTTTGTTCTCAGTGTTGTAAACAGAAAATGTGATGGAAAAATTTAGTAAATATCATGTGATTTAAAAAATAAAAACTCAATCCAAAAGTCATAATACCAGAAAACAGAGATTAGAGTCACAAGAAGATCTGGAGCTTACTAAGATATATTTATAGCAGGCATCCTTCTCAGGATAATCATAGATCTGAAGTGATATCAGAGTTCCTGCCCAAACATTGATTGGGTCAGAACTCTGAGATCCAGACAAAACAGAGGATCAAGTGAGTAATGAGAGTGCAGGGAAACCCAGTATCTAACTTCCCCCTCATATTGTGGCCTCTAATCCCCCCTCATATTGCAGCCTCTCATCTTCCCCTCATATTGTGGTCCCTCATCTTCCCCTCATATTGTGTCCTCTCTCATTTACTTTTAATATTGTGGCCCCTCATCTGTACCTCATGTTGTGGCCCCTCATCTGTTCCTCATATTGTGGCCCCTCATCTTCCCCTCATATTGTGGCATCTCTCATGAGTTGCTCATATTGTGGATGCTCTCATCTCTTCATATTGGGGCCCTTAATCTCTCACTTATATTGTGGCCCATCTCATCTCCCTTTTATACTGTGGCCCCTTTCATCTTATAATCATATTGCGTCCCCTCTTATCTCCTCCTCATCTTGTCACCTCATCTATCCTTCAAATTTTGTCCCTTTCTCATCCCACCTCATATTGTGGCCCCTAATATCCCTTCATCTTGTGTCCCCCTCATATAGTGGGTCTTCATATCCCTTTATATTGTGGGCCTTAATAACCCCTTATAGTGTGGCCCCTTATACCCCCCTCCTTGCATGGTGGGCCCTCATATCACCCTTATATGATGGGCCCTAATACGCCCATTATAGTGTAGCCCATTATATCCTCTTATATTGTGGGCCCTATTTTCCCCTCATTTTGTGGCCACCTTGTTTAAAATAAATATAACACCACATACTTGCCTGTCCCTGTTCCCCAGCAGCTCTCCTCTTCTTCCTCTGTGCTGTGATTCCGGCAGCAGTGATTCACTCAGCGCCTGCCAGCATCACAGCTACAGGGGAACAAGCTGATTGTTCTCTGGATTATCATGATACTCAACTTTATCTGTGTCCGAGGGACAAGGACTCAGATAGAGTTGAAGTCCCAACACAGATGCTAGGGGCCAGATGGCATGGGGTGGCGTGATCTGCTTGGCCCCACAGATCACAACTATGGGGGTGGCAGGTTGAGAAAGTGTTTATTCAATACAAGTGTTGGAAACTGTCAATCACAGTGCTCGGCTATCGCAGCAGTCTCAAAGCTAGGAGAAATAACTTTTCAGGGTAAAAGAATGTTAAAAATGTGATTTATGAAGTAATGGAAGTTACAGTCATATACATTTTTTCGGTATGAAAGAGTTTTTCAGAGGGACCATCATCAATTTAAAAATGAACAGGTCCCAGTCCCAACCCCAAACACTTTTTATAAAACAATTTCAGTTTTTAAAAACATTAACCAGAATTGAGAGCCATCATAGCTGCAGCAAGCTAAGAGGTATTAACTCAGAAGTTATCTAAAGCACAAAATAAAAAAGAAAAGTTTATCGTTTTATAATATACAGGAAATAGAAGGAAAAAGGGGGTGAAATGAAGTGGGGGTAGAGAAATAAAGTAAAAAACAGAATGACAAGGTACATGACACTTGTCTAACCCTCCATCAAAGACCCAGAAACAGTAATTAGTCACAGCGGGGTAGTATGTTTTACTTCTAAAGCTACATGTATCTCTAATCGATTGTTTTATATGTGATAAAACATTTTCAGGTTTTAAAGGTGAATTTGTTCTGCCAAAAGATTTGATTAATCGGGAATACATTGGCAGTTGGGGCTGAACATTGGAAAAAAAAAACTGGAGGGACGCTTTGAATCTACATTAGTAAATCTTGTGCTGCCAACGGGATGAAGATTTCAGAAGCCGATCCAATTTACAGGCAATCAGTTCTGCAGCACAGCTGTTCTCCAGATGCAACATACAGAAAAAAACTCAATTGTTCCACAATAAAACTGATTTGCCCATTTACTTTTTATATGTCTTTAAAGTTGCTAAGACGCTTCCCTACATTAGTGCCGGAGGCATGAGGGGATGTAGAAACTGGTAGTACAACTTCTCCACCTACTCACAGTCATATCCTGCCAATCTTATGTGGATATGTGATGAAGGTGCTTTGATACAGCTGTTTCCTATATATCACAGTATCCAAGCACAAAGAAAATAAACTGAAATGCTTTCCAGAGAACTGAAGGCACGAGATGCATACCAATGGTTGGGGGCACATTGCAGGAAATAAAGATTCATTCTACATTTGTCAGACTTGCCAGTAACTACAATATACAATTTTCAGCACAGTATAGTGAATGGGGGACAGCTATCTTCATTATGCTATGTGTTTGGCCATATTTAGAAGCATCTGTGAGGAATCCATGAGTCTGATCATTAGCATTGTATTCATTGAGGAATATCATGGCAGAACTGTCAAACAAGAAGAAAAGAAGTAAAAAATGGGTCAGGTTGTCTCTTTCCCTAGCGTACTTTCTGAGCAATGATGACATGTCAATGACTGCTGACTATCATAAGAGAATGATGATTAACATGATGCTAGGAATTATACTGTAAAATACATAACCAGGGATATGTTACAATAACATTGCTGCAGGAGAATAGAATAGAGAATAGAATGTTCACTGTCCTGTACAAGAGACTGCAATGAAGATAGATACATAGTATCAATAGTAGACTGCAGCAGAATGTCGCCAGCAGTCACGGTCTCTTTTATACTTGTAGAAATTCAGAATGCATAACACTTTTTTCTCTAAATTGTGATATGAAACCACAGCTAACACACACTGATTTCTCTAAAAATGTTACTAAATGATATAACACTACTACTTCATTACCTTGTAACTGTTATAGTACCACAGGAACTATTCTTTCATGGTATGTCTGCAATAGTGGAACAATACGGCCATTGTCATCTACTATCAACATTGTCATCTGTTATCAATGCCACAGCATGAAGAATGTTTGTAGTGAAGTGACATGGGGTGATACAGGTGACTGAATGCCCCCTATATTTTCCTTTAGTTAAAAACACTAAGCATGTAAGCTGTCTTTTATGTGATCTGAAGCAGAGACCTTGTCATTAATGCAGAGCTGAGTTTTCTATGTAGCACTGTGTGCCATGATAGTAGTGTCTTGTCCAGACACATATAAGACAGATTTTTGTTCCCTTTTAACTGTTTCTTATCTTTGCAAACTGAGTACAGACATTACACTCTAGACATTCACACAAATGATCACATGTACTCATCATGACAACAAATTGTACAATATTTGTGAATGAGATCCCTTTCAGCAAATGTTTCTTTCTATGAATACATATAGTCCATATATGTACCTAACAAAACACATAAAGTCCATATATGTCCCTAACACAGTAGTACATCTGTAAGAGGCAATTCTGTGAATAATGCTCTAGGTTCAAGTTGTGTTCTTTTCCTGTGACTTCGTACTGTGTCAGACATAAAAAATCTCATATCTCCATTAGGGACAACCACACAGGTGCTGCCTATAACTCTTGACGTAAAGGATCTATATCAGACAAACCAGTATACTATGCCCATGCACAGCAACAATTACATTTAACTCACCATGGCATCATACCGTAAGTGGTTCATGAAACTCGAAGCTTCACGTCCCTTATAATAATTAAACCAAATAGTCCCTTGAAACTGGTCGCCTCCATCCAGTAGAAGAACATTCTTGTGGTTTGCCCGGATCTCATTGATCTTGGTAAGTCTCCTGGCAACCCCTCCATAGCAGTCCGCAGGGTTACCACATTTACCAGAGTCCCTGTTGGTCTGTTCTACACGAGCATGGACATCATTCGTATGCAGGATAGTGATCTGGAAGGGTGCGGAAAGTGGGAAAAGCTCAGCGCAGAGCAGCAATAGCACAGACACAAGCTGCATTACTACAGGCTGGCAAGTGCACGTCTGAAGCCTTCTTGTGCTCTGCTCTAGTTTACTAACATGTAATTCATTTCTTCCACAGAAGGAGGGAACTCTACAGAGGAGGAACTGGGAGGTGTTCTGAGCAAGCATAGAAAAGTGTCAGAGAAGCTGATAAATCATGTCTGCTCAGCAAAGTTTTTGCTTTCTCTAGTCCTTATATCTTAAATTTTGTCTTCAGATATCAGTAACTATAGTCATAAAGCTTAGTTCAGGGTCAGGCAAAAATGTTCTCTTTTTTGTACTGTAGTCCATTAAAGATAGTGAAGTATGAAACAAAAAAAATGTAGAATGCTCCCTTCGCCAGAACAACTTAACTTAAAAAATAGCCTACACCATTCCACTAATATAGGATTGAAAAGATGCAACTTTCAAACCTGTAAAGGAATACCTGGTAGTGTATACTTGTACCGTGCTTGCCATAGAAGAACAGAAGAGTGAAGAAATAAGACAATACCTTTTTGAGACTTAGTATATTTAATGGTGAGCTTTCAAGAATACTAGTTCTCTTGGTCAGACATGATGTTATGCATGAAACTGAAAGATCACAGCATTTAATATAAAGTAATCGTCAAATGATCTTAAATCCTTAATGTGTTATCACAGCTTGGCCATGGCACTAGCAGCCGGGATTGGAAAATAAAATTTCATCAGTAGAATATGTGAAACTCAAAAAGACAATTTGTCCCAAAAAATAATACCCCATTTAACTATAGTGACAGAAAAGTAAAAAAAAGTTATATCTTGTAGAAGGCAGTGATGAAAAAAAGCAGAGAAGTTTGGTCATTAATGTGGACATCAGGTGCAGAGATAAGGGGTTGAAAAAACAGAATGATATATGACAACCACCTTATTTATGACAACATGGTAAAAAACAGATTATAAACTTGTGAGTTACGACAAGAGAGCTCTGGCTCTTAAATTCTTGTGGCCTCCAGGTCAGAGATCATGAAGCTGGCATGTACATTAAGACCACTTTAAAAGGTATGAAATCTCTGCTTTAACTTATACTTCCATTCTTTTCTCTTTGTTGGTGTCTTGAAATATCCCATTAAAACTGTAATCCAAATGGTGTGATCCCCGCTTGAGAAACATGCAGCCACTAGGAGATCTTTTCTTTTTTTAAATATCAGATCGGTGTGAGTTTCCCCAAACCGTGGTGGGACATTGTAAACTCATAACCATTATAGAACATTTGAAGACCTGCAGGAGAATGTGCTCTTAATCCTATGTACTTGCTTTTAATGTTGTGCAATTATATTGTGCCAACATGTTTTGCAGCTGTTTTATAGGGAGGATTAGGTGCCATTATCTAATGGGGGTTTGAGTGAGCTCTAGACAACAAGTTGTTTCTAGTGATGTGTCGTTCACAAATGAAGAAAGCCGACTCCCCTCAGTGAGCCGAAGGCTCACTTAACCCCACCCCTAACTGTCTCACCACACCCCTTTAACCTGATACAATCGGGTTAAAAGTGGAAGGGCATGGGGTGACTTTCTGGCCTGCGGCTCCCTATATATTTAATAGGGAGCCGTTCAAGAGCGAGAAGAGTTGTTTCAGGTTTGGTGGTTGCTGGAAGGGAAGGAGAGGGCAGACAGGGAATATTTCTTTAAGGCTACATGCACACTGCCGTGGGCCGCCGCACCATAGCACGGCGGGTACATGGCAGCCTGTGGGCAGAGTAGGAGGATGTGAGCGCTACATGTGTGTGAATGCAGCCTTACCCCTTAACAACCTAACCCTTTTAGTTTTTGCATTTCCATTTTTCACTCCCCTCCTTCACAAATCTATAGCTTTTTTTATTTTTCCATGTACAGAGCTGTGTGATGGCTTGTTTTCTGCGTAACAAATTGTACTTCATAATGATTATGTTTAATATTCCATACCATGTAAAGGGAAACAGGGTGTAACGTCCGTGCCAAAATATCCCTCTATCCATAGTTGACAGAATGGGTGGCGTTAATTTGTGTGTCAACTGTGGCTTGGATTACTGAGCCACACCCTGCTCTTTGTATTTCAGCCCTGCCCAGCAGGGGTTACTAGCCTGATGGACAGTTCCTCCAGTGTGCTACTGGAGGCGTGTCCGGGAACTGCCTTATATACCTGCTTACTCCCATCAGACCTTGCTGGTTATTCAGTCTAATCTGTGTATCTTGTGCTCTTTGTTTGCTAATCTGTGTTTTGACTTCTGCTTTGCCTACTGACCATTCTTTTGCTGTACGATTCTGTACCTTTGCTGCCATCTTGGTTTTAACCCGGTACCATCCGACTCCACTTGTCTGTCTGTATCTGTTAAATATACAGTTGAACAAAACCAACATAGGGTAACAATGTGCCAAAAAAAAGGGGTTCTATGGTACTGACCAAGTGTCATATGGTATATTGGTGTACCCTATGAAGTATATTACCAGAAAAAACAATCATTGGGAAACATGAAAATCAAACCAATTGTACATCCCTTCGTAGAAGGGTTGAGAAAAACACCAATAAAGATTGTTGAATAATACAAACAAAAATTAATGTAGTCAGAAAAATACTTTATTAATAAAAGAAAATACATTGGTTTTTTAAAAGTTGTCCTAGATGGAACACAAAGAGGGTTGTATACCAGGCAGCAGGTGGTGAAAACACTTATATCAAGTCATAGTATAATTGGCAACTGTGGCCATAAAAAATCCATTGATATAAATGGGAAAAGCCCAATAGTGTGTATGAGTATAAACTACATAAGAATACCAGAAGAAGTTCCTATCAAAGAAGGAAGTAATCAAGTAAAGATGGCTTACCCATGTGGACAACACCGCTGCACTGGGCGGTTGTCATCCCAGTTAAAAAACCAATGTATTTTCTTTTATTAATAAAGTATTTTTCTGACTACATTAATTTTTGTTTGTATTATTCAACAATCTTTATTGGTGTTTTTCTCAACCCTTCCACGAAGGGATGTACAATTAGTTTGATTGTCTGTATCTGTTGTTTGTCCCTCAGTGTTGTGTTTCTTCTTGTGTTATCCATATTTCCCTGTCTTGGATCTGTGTTCAATTTCTGTGCATCAGTATTCCGGTTACCTGTCTGCTCCACCATGCAGCAGCTGCCAGACGAAGTAAGTCTTCCCTGTCATCTTGTAGGGTCACTCAGGGACCGTTAGTTAGGTTCCTCATAGTGGGTTCGCCCTTGTCAGGGTGGTTTATCTGCTGTAGGCAGGGTTCTAGACCGCAGGGACGTCGCAGGGCGAGTTCGCCACCACTAACCTAGTCCGACAGCTAGCACCAAGCCTGGTTGTGGTTGCATGGTTTCTGGACAGGTTACTGACAACAAGGGTAAAATTTCCAAATGCAGTGAAATTGGTAAAAAAAATGTATTTGCTTCATTTTCTAGTGGAATTGGATTTTACAGCTTTTACTGTGCTCCCCAAATGACATGTCTACTCTCTTCTTTGGATCGGTACGATCATGGGGATACCAAATTTATATAGGTTTTAGAATGTTTTTTTTATACTTTAGTTTACTTTTGATGCTACCATTTTAAGGACTGTACTGCCTTTTGTTCACTTTTTATAGATTTTTTAATATTTTTCAAAATAGCAAAAAAGTGGGTGCTATTTTCCATTACGGGGTTAAACACTGGGAAAAAGTTATCATATTTTGATAGATCTGATAGATTTTGGGACATACTTAAAATGTTTATGATTTTTTCTGTTTATTTATATCAGTTCTAGGGAAAGGGGGGGGGGGAGTAACTGTCTGATTAATCCTACCATATGCTGCCATACTACAGTAAGGAAGTATATGGGGATTTTATACATCATCTATTACAATGCGCAATTATGGGTTAAAGTCAGACAGCCTCAGGTCTTTGTATGACCCAAGGCTGTGACAGTAACTTATCACCGCCTCCCGATGACTTCACAGGGGGATACAATCAAATCCAATATAGTGGGCCCACATATTTTAGATGCCTCCACCAGCTTTTCTGGTTAACACCCGCGATCAGTGGCAGCACCAACCGCCAATGTTACCTGTGAATGCTTTGGGCAATATTCAGCCTGTGAGCCTTCTCCATACAGTGTTAGCCGACGTGTGATGTACAGATACGTCACATGTCGGTAAGGGGTTCAGTTTCCTATCTGTATGTAAAATAGGGTAGAGTTCCCTGGCAATACGACAAAGGATCTCTAACTGTGGGCTATAGGTAACAACAAGGGGTACTCGGGCTCTTTATATGTGAGTAAGCTGTATCTGCGGATGGCTGCTGCTTTGCTGATTTCATTGTCAGTCACTTTATGTTTGTAGCCAAGTTAAAGAAATTCCATCATAAGCTCCAGGAGGTGTTTTTCCAGTTTTGTCTTGTCTAAACAGATATGGTTGTAACATGTAGCCTTACTGTATATGATTGATTTGCAGTCAGGCGAGGGTACCGCACTCTCAGTATTGAGTGGTGTCATTTTGAATTATGTCACATGCTAAGATGCTTTTTTTTATGTGTCAAAGTGTGAAACAACATTTGACCTTCACTAAATTGTGGAATTTATCATTACGCAAGACATATAAAAAATAGCTTGATGTCTCGACCTTTGTCAAGTTATATCGCTATCTAAAAAGAAACGGGAGCATAGGTACCTTGATCAGTAAAAATGGTAGTATAGTAAGTAACTATTATATAAATGCAGTTACAGTAAGAACATACAAGACACAAATTGAGAATGTTGATCAAATCATGCAATGTGTGCTCAGTAGTGGTGAGTAGAACCAATAAAATTTTTAAATCCTGTTTGGGACTGTCGCAGCCATTTAAATGCTGTGACTTTGCCATCTCTGGCATCAACTGCAGGTGGAAGTTGAGCAAAACCTGGCCCCAGCCCCAAACTTCTAATGAACCTTAATATACAAAGCTTGGTATGAACCCGAACTTTGCTGTTCATGGCCACTCAACAATAGTGCTGAGTAAGTCTAGGGGGGAAAAATATGGAATGCTATGCATTTGGTAATGGAGGCGAGAGGGATAGCTGAAGCAGGGTTAATGTGCGAGCAATGTACTTATGACAGGGAAGTTTCAGGGTAAGAGGGGAAGCAGAAATATTATAAGGATGATTGTAAGAATAATATTCTTATATCAGAAGTAATTCAGGATATAAAAGAGATCCCAGCAATGTTATATGAAGACTTACCTGTGCATAGTAAATGCACTTTGCAAGGCAGACGGGTCAATGGCGGAAGTGGCTTGTATTCATGTGAGGAGAGAGGAAGCTTTGTCATGGGAGTGTCTCAATGCGTAAATCCGGTTATGTGGGTTGAGAAAGCAGTGGGGCACTTCTAACAGCCTGCATGCATAGTAGTGTATTCACTGCCAGAAGTTTGGGTTTATGCTGTGATGTGGCACTAGGTACGAGGCACAAAGATCCAGCAGAGGTCACAGGAAGAGGCTGGCTTCTCAATAGGTCAGCGGCTGGCCAGTGCCAATTAGTGACGCACTGGCCCTTTAAATTTTACAGAGCTGGTGCGTGCGCGCCCTAGGAGGTGGGGCGCTTGCCCTGAGCCGCGGGAGACGCTGCTGGAGCACAGAGAGGTAAGTGAGGCTGCAGGTGGCACGGAGGGATACAAAGGCACACTGTGTGCCTGTGACCCGAGACATGGGTTGCAGGGGCACCTATGGATTTATGGATTAAATCAGTCGAGTTGCTTCCTTCTCCCTCTGTGTTGGACTGGTGCATCATTGTCCATATCCTGTGGGCTCTTCACAGGTGACAATTCTTCATCAGCTATACAACCTCACAATTTGCCGCCAGTCACCTACTTGCCACACTGTGCTCCTAAAAAGATATCACAGTTAATAGCGTATAGTGGGGCACATTTGCTAAGAACAGTGCAGTCTGCAATATGTGCAGTTTGCCTGTGTAGTGTGCAGGAGACGCCAGATTCATGTTTTGTGGCACCCTTTCTTCATGAATCTGGCACCCTCCGCACTGCACTGACAGAGTGCACCACTTTTTTTTTGGGGTACCTTTTTTTTCGGAACGTACAACACAGTTCTGTCGGACTTTGCATGTTAAATCTGGTGCGTGGTCCGCCTGAGCATCGGAACGCCCCCTTCAGTGCAGAAATTTGTTTCGCATGAAGAATTGTGCAGCTGTGCCACATAAGGTCACATGCGACACATGTGGTGCTGACACTTCTTAAATACCTGTACAAGGAGTTTGCACAAGAAAGTACATTGAAAGTCTGACAGAAAACTGTCCCCCAGTGTCTGCAGGATAACTATTATGTCCCATGCTGGTAAATAGCACGTCATACAACTGAACAGGCTGCCACCTATAGATATTATAGGGAACCCGTCACCACTATTTTCACAAATGCAGGTAGTGACAGGTTCCTATAGAGCTCTAGTAACTATCTGACACCCTGCTTGTAGCTAAAAAATATTCCCCTGAGATTCCCATATATTCAACTTTATAGTTTTACCTGGTAACTAAGCATGGCTACAGCGAGTCCAGGTGGGAGTGGCCTCCTCGAGTCCAGCAGCTTCTCTCCATCCCTATTTCTGTATGCTGCTATAATGTCATGTGACCAGGGTGACATCATCACAGGTCCTATAGCTTTAGTAGCATTAGGAACTGTACACTAAGCATATATGTCATGAAATCACAGCATATTTAATCACATGAAATCACAGCAGCCTGCATGGAGAGGAGTAGAAGTCCATGGAGGCTGCTGTGATTGTTTTATGTGGTCAGATATGTACATGGGGTATAGTTTTCATATTAAGTAGCTCAAGGACCTTTGATGATGTCACCCTGGTCACATGACATTAGGCCACGCCCCCATGGACTCGCTCCAAAGCTGCATAGATACCAGGCAAGATTATAACTCTGATTTTATGGGGATCTGAAGGGAACAATTTTTAGCTACAAGCAGTGTGTCAGATAGTTACTAGAGCTCTATAGGAACCTGCCACTACCTGTATTTGTGAAAATAGTGGTGACAGGTTCCCTTTAAATACACAGCAACCCCCTGTCATATATAATTAAAAACTGAAGCCCCCTATCATATATAACATTAATAAAAGACCCCCATGTCATATCAAATTCATAACAGCACCCCCTATGAATCTGGTGGAACATTAAAAGTCTAGAAGAATATCTAAAATTAGGCATCATTCCAAGGGGTCTCAGAGTACAAATCTTTCCTGCCTGGGAGGTGGATAAGTCCTTTAAACATACTTGGGAAAGAGGGGTAGGCCAATGTTCTACTGTACCATTCTCATTAACAGGTTATTGGAACATGATCAGAAGTTGTTAGAGGAGATTAGAACTAAAATAAGAACATTGGAAAATACCTGTAACAAATTTGATAAACAGACAGTATTAGTCTATTTTCAAAGTAAATTTCATGGCATTATAGACAAATTCGAAAAAGTAAATCATAAAGGGAAAGAAAAATAAATTAATAAGAGATAAAAAGGATTATGAACGCAAGAAGGTGTTCAAATGGACACATATGGGTAATAGACGAGTGGTTATCAAAAGTGCAGATAAACAGCCTCAACAACAAAGGACGACTAGCATGAATCAAGTAGACTCTGTGTCGAGCGATTTTTTTATCGACTGACACAAGCGGCCAAGATATTGGACGAGACATGACAAACTCCAAAAAGAGGGGGCCCAGAAACACGGGCCACTCTCCCACACAAAAACGTGTTTACAAATAGGGGCAGGACAGGATCGCTTCCACAGAAAGATGCCCAGATGCTACAAATTTATCTAAACATACCCTGACGCCTGAAGAAAGGTTGGTACTAAAGAAGGGCCTCACATTTTCTCCCACTAATGTTTTAGACAAGTTTGATTTAATCAAAGACCTATATCTGTTCTGCAGACAACTCACATTCAAAGTACTATACCATCAACCCATGATATTGAATCAAGTCTCAGAGGAGGACCAACAGTTATTACTAGATCTACTGGAATTATTGAAAGAAAATGAGAGAGAAGAGAGTAGAGGTAGGAAATTCTTGGGTAGATTACCATCACAAGCCACGCCGTCCCTGGGCCTATGTCCAGCCATTAATGTATTCTTTAATTCTGTTTGTAGAGAGATCCAACTATTATCAATTGACACATGTAAACACAACAACGTATCAAAAGAGGAACATAAAGCTTTAAAAAAATTTAAGATAATTGGACTTGGTGGTCATACGTGAAGCAGCCAAAAGAGGTAACATAGTTCTGTGGCCTATTTCTGCTTACACTGACTAAGCCAAAAAACAACTGCATAATAAACAGAATTATATAGACATCCCTTCAGAGCCTCAAGAAAAAGTTGACCGTCTAGTTGACTCAGCTTTCAACTATGGAATGATTACAAAGCAGGAGGTACGATATATCAAAACTGATAAACCTGTGACAGCAACATGTTATTTAGTTCCAAAAATACATAAATCTTCCTCCAGGAAGACCCATCGTTGCAGGAATTGTACTTTTATGCGAAAAAGCATGTTCCTACTTGGATTTCTTTCTACAGCCAATGGTTTTACAGCTGGATTTGTATGTGAGAGCATCTTATGGAGCTACTGGAGATGACACAGATCACACAAGGTATGATTTTATTAACTATGGAACGCCTGGAATCCCTCTACACCAGCATAGGTCATAATCCTGGTGTAGGAGCTGTGGCTTATTTTCTCAACAAAAAAACTGACAGTGACAGATGTCACGATTCCTTAATTCTGAACCTACTTAGCTTCGTGCTTAATCACAACTATTTTGTCTCTGACAGAAAATTCTACCGACAGGTCTCTGGGACTGCGATGGGCGCTAGATGCTCATCCTCATACGTCAACCTATTTTGGCATATTTAGGTTGGTGGAAGGAGACGCGTCTGGACCTATCGTAGTCATTCCAGGACCATGTCATCAAATAGTATAGATACATTGATGATATGGTTGTCCTTTGGAGAGGCACAGAAGATCAATGCAGAGAATTTGTTGATGAGTTAAACAATAACTGTCTTAACATCAATTTCTCAAGCCTATATGAGAGCGAAAAAGAGCATCAGAAAAGAGATCTTGCAACCAAGGAAGAGACATTATGACAACAAAGTGAGGCTGATAGTCTGATAGACAAACCAGCTCTTAAGGCTAGAAGAGCCAGGAACTTAAAAGATCAATTGAGCCACAGTCATTTTGACAGACCAAGTGGTGGTACCACAGGAGGACATCGGCTAAAGGGAACTTATGCCTGTGGTAATTTCAACATATGCCAACACATGATTTCACGAGATGTCTTTGAGGAACCACTGGATGGTAAGATATATCATCTTAAACATTATATCAATTGCAATACCAAGGACATGGTATATGCCTTTGTTTGTCCCTGTAGGGCAAACGACGCAGGAACTTAAAAGAAGAATATGACAACACTTTTCTACCATCAACACAGCATGAAGATACCCCGAAAACGTCAAGAACCTGACGACAGTGGCCAACCACTTCCTACAACATCATAAAGGTAAAGTTTAAGATGTGCAAATTGTGGGTCTGGAAATAATTTTTTACAATATCAGAGGAGGCAGTGTCATCCCCAAATTGTTGCAATGTGAATCAAGGTGGATTTATTCCATGCAGTGCATGACACCTTGTGGACTAAACGAAGAATTATTATTCATAGGGTTTTATAAACAGAGGTAAGTATATTTACAGTGTTGATTGTGATGGGTATGGAGTTGCACTTTTATATTAATTTAATGTTTTTCTTAGTCCATCATGGTAAGTATCAGGTAAGTAGTTTTTTGCACAGTGGGGTCACGATTTTGGTTGATTATATTTTCACTTTCACTTTTGTCTTTTTCCTTTCTCATACAAATAGAGACATAGGGGGATATTTATCAAAACCTCTGCGCAACGCCAGTGGCGCAGAGGCCCTGATATAATCGCAAATGCTAGCTTATTGGGGCGATTATTTGCCCCAATCCTCCACCTTCACGCCAGTGGGGCATGAAGGGGGGGGCGCGGCCGACCTAGCGAAGGGCGTGGCCGGATGGGAGTGGGTCGGCGTGGGGCGTTACTGTCCCCGTGCCTGTGCATGTGCTGCTGCCGGCGACTTTTCATATGTGAAAAGTCGCCGGCTGCGTTTTTTCTACCCCAGGCCCTGTCCGGCGTAGGATAAACGCTGCGCTGCAATCGGCCCCAATACATCAAGAAGCAGAAGCCTCATATATCCCCCATAATATATAACACACACTCATGATTTTGGATCACTTTTTGTTCACCTTCCAGACTTATGGTATTAAATGCTCTGCTTTTTTCAGCAGTCTATTATTCACCTCATCAGTAATTCTGTCTTTAGTACTTTATCACATAGCATGCACTATGCATCAGTTGGGCCTTTATGGAGGTTTTTCACTTTTATTCTAATTATGGCACGTCACGTATGGAGCACGATACAGCCATCAATATATCTGTCATTTTGTTATATCACTTACCTTAATCCTTTATATTCCCCGGCTTAGTCATAATTTCTTCCACTGGTTCCCGATGACTACAACTACCCATGAACCTCTGAGAAGTATTGGCAGTCTCAGTTTTGATACCCCACAGAACTAAAAGAATATCAATGGAGTATAAACTCACCGATGACATTCACCAAGGAGAGTTTACGTGGATTCCAATGATCTCGTTCTGTTATATTGCAGAAATAGCAGAGAGCAGCATCAAGCATACTAATACCATGGACTGACGACAAGCATCGCTTGGGATTCTGGGTCTGCCTCCTGGCTGGTGTGCCCTGTAATGTGTGTTCTGCGCTCCTACATGGAGGTGAAGGAGTGGGGAGCGCGTTCCCCCAGTGTACGCGTGGGTTCACAGGACTCCGGGCGATGGCAGGAAGTAGTTTAAGACGCCGGCACGATCTGGATAACAGATATAAAGACAGGCACCCCTGAGGAAGCCGCAGGAACGCGGCGATACGCGTGGGGACGTTTTTCTCCTCCTGGCATATGGACTTTGGTGATATAAATATTATTGTCATTTATATTTCTTATTCCATGCTATTATCGTGATTTGTTGGCATGTGGCCCGAGCATTTAGCACTTTATCTGCACTTTGTCCTTGCCTATATTTAGCCTCATTCACAGGCAATAGCGAGGAGAGTACACTGAGTAATATATACAGTGGTACAGAGAGGCACACGGGGATGTGCAAGTTTTTATGTGTTTTTAGTGCATACCAATAAATATTTGGATTTTATTCACAGGTTATGATCGAGCATGGTTTATGACACTGGCCTTGTTGTTCTTCTTTGGTATTACCAGAGGTCCATAGCCATGTGAGTCCACAAGTAGCTGGATATCAGCAACGGAAGAAGAAGACCAGCGGGTTTGAGGCAAGATGGCTTGTTTCAGGCACAGGAAGTGCAGGAGCCCACAAAATCCCGTACATCCTTGACCAGATCTGGCTACCAGTGGAATTGGGAAATGTGGGCAACAGAGCATTGCACACCATGGTGCCCAGCCACACGAGAGCAATGTCCCAAAGATAAGGGCAGGTTGGAAGTAGGTCTTGCCTGGAGGAAGTTGCTGAAGGTCCACTGGAGCGGCAACAACCAGTTTCTCAGGAGGAATGACATGCCGAGGACCCGTTTCTTCCCTAATGACATTGGAGGCACGAGAGAGGGCGTTGGCCTTGACTTCAATCGGGTGAAGTGGATCAAGAAATCGAAGCGAGTGTTGCGTGGGTTAACACGCTGAGCAGTCTGGAGATAATGGAGGTTTTAAGCAAACTGGATGGCGAGCTCCTTCCAGAAGATAGTGCCACTCTTCCAGGGCAAGTTTAATGGCTAATAGTTCTCGGTTTTCTATGGAATAATTTCTCTCTGCAACAGAAAAGGATTTATAAGCAAACTGGATGGCGAGACTTTGGCCTTTGGGCCCTTTCTGGGTGAGCACCGCTAGAGCTCCTACTGAGGAGACGTCAACCTCCAGCTAGAATCACTTCTCCATATCAGGCTGTGTGAGAGCAGAGGCAAAGGCAGACTTTAGCTTAGAGAAATCTTCTTCAGTCGCCCGAGGCCAGAGTTCAGGATTGGCGTTCTTCTTGGTCAGCACCACAATGGGAGACACAAGGGATGGAGAAGTGTGGTATAAACTGCCGGTAGCAATTGGCGAAGCCCAGGAATTTCTGGAGAGCTTGAAGTCCTACTGGGAGAGGCCACTGGAGAACTGCAGACAACTTAGTTCGTGCCATCTGTAGACCTTTGTCAGAGATGATGTACCCAAGGAATGGAAGGCTCTTCTGAAGGAACTGGCACTTCTTGAGTTTGGCATAAAGGCGATTGTCCTTTAAACAACAGGACTCATCATACATGGACCTGATGGGACTCTAGGTCTGTAGAGAACACCAAGATATCATCCAGGTAGACCACGACACAGGTGTGAAGTAAGTCTCTAAATATGTCATTAACAAACTCTTGAAACACCGCAGGAGCATTGCAGAGTCCAAAGGGCATGACCAGACACTTGAAGTCTCAATCCTGAGTGTTGAAGGCAATCTTCCATTCATCACCTTCATGGATGCGGATAAGATTATATTCCCATTGAAGGTCAAATTCAGTGAAGACCTTGGCTCCTCGAAGGCATTCAAGAGTTCTGTAATCAAGGGCAGTGGGTAGTGGTTCTTTACGGTAACTTTATAAAGCCCTCTGTAGTTGATGGAGAGACCTGTCTTTCTTGGCCACTATAAAGAATCCAGCACTGGCAGGAGAAGAGGACTTACAGATGAACCCTCTATACAAATTCTCCTAGATATAGGCCGACATAGCCTCTGTTTCCGGCACAGACAATGGGTACACCCAACCTCATGGAGGAGATGCCCCCAGTAGCAGCTCAATGGGGCAGTCGTAGGGAATGTGGGAGAACCACCAAAACCAGAAGAACAGATGATTTTTGACAGGGGTAGCACGTAAAATGAAAGCCTCTCTTTGTGCAATGCCCCTACTTGCAGATATAGATGCTCAGTGCGGTACTGGACAGGGTCAGAGACAATCTACCCACTAACAGACAAGATGACCAGCGGCTTCTCGAGAAAATGATACTGTGAGACCAGGACAGCATCCATGAAGTTTCCTGCAGAGCTGGAATACAGGAAGGCAAAGACTTGAAACCTGGTTACCTCTCCTGGAGCTGAGTAGGACTGGTATTTTCAGACGTGAAGAAGCTTTGCTCTCACCTAGGGATGCTTCTCCCTAGAACCCTAGGTGCGTGCATTTCCCGTACGCTGAGGACAGAGTGGACGAGTCTAAAGGAAGGGTTCCGGGCTGGCACAATAGAGACAGAGGTTTCCCTTTCGCCCCCTGGGATGCTCCTGACTTGTTCAAGACGCTGCTCCTCAGAATGCTCAGAAAACCGGATGTCAATCTGGCCAGAGAGATGAGACCGTTTAGAGTAGACGGCAGGTATGAAGGCGAAGTATAGAATTGTGAGACAGAATCATGGTCGGGAACAGGCACATGGCCAGGATAGGCAGCACAGGATTGGAGTCAGAAGCAAGGCAAAAGGTCAAGGCAGGCAATGGAGGAGCGAAGGCAGGAACGAAGCCAGGGTCACAACAGGAATTCAGCAAACAATTGTAGGGCATATGGTGGATTGTGGACAGGTGAGTGAGGCTGCTGCCGGGCAGAAGGGGCGCAGGGAGACCCGCAGTTGCGTCTGTGAAGCGGGAGAGAGGCCTCAGGAGCACTTGTGACAAGCAAGTCTGTTTATGTAGCATTGCCACATGGTTGCTTTGAAACTGTGATCATTGAGGTGGTTGTTTTGTTTCTTGTCTTGTTGGTCTTCTCTTTCTTTATGTGTTCCCATTGGAAGATGGTTGTAGGTATGAGAAGGTTGTCTGGAGCATAAAAAATGCTTGCCATGAGAATCAGATGATTCCCCAATGGAGGTAGATGATTGCTTCTTGATCTTTGTGGGATCTTGACACTTGAATATTTGTTTTTGTTGAAAATCCTCAGTGTAAATGATGAATTGGCTTGTTTATTTGGAGTGGAAGCTGTCACTTCTCAGGTAGCCAGTTATGTCTATTGGTTTATGGTATATTGATGTGGTTAAACAGCTGTAATCTGTATAGTGATGTCCAGAAAGTGTATTTCTGAATAGCTTAATTTGAGATTGATGGTGGGATGAAAATTGTTTTAACCCTCATGAAATTGAAGATTGCCTTCTTACCTGCATTCCAGTTGATCAGAATATCATCAATGTAATTGAGGTAGATTATGGGTTTTGTGGTGCATGTAGATAAGTATCCACCTAAAACTATTAACTATCTTGGTGTACACCTTGAACCCATTGATGTTCTCACTTGCTGTAGGTAATTTAAATGAATGTGAGGATGTTAAGGTTGGCTATTGATTGTTAGATTCTCTTGTCGATGATGAACATGAACTCTAAATGACATAAAGGGCAACTTCTGGCCATGTGTCAATTTTTCCCACCCAGAAATTGAACATGGAGAACAAAACATTCAGTACCAGGAGACTTGTAAACATATAGGGGCACATTTACTAAGGGTCCGAACGCTGCATTTCTGTTGGGTTTCACAATTTTTTTCAGATTTGCCCTGAATTTTTGGCACATGCGCATCGAAGCCGGCTTGCATGCGTAGTAAATATAGTAAATATATCTAGTGTTGCTATTGCATATGCACAAAAATGCTTTAACAAGCAGTATAATAATTTTAAAAGATCAAGAAGATGGTACTCAGCACTATCCTACCTCCCAATATACACTTAACAAAAATGTATAAAAAGTATATACAAATGGTGTGTTAGTGGAGGTGCTATCGGTAATGTGCAGGGGTCCGACCTGTACCAAACCAATATACAACCATAAAATAAATATCAAGCACTAACTCACACTACACCAGACACGTGATGCAAATCTGGAACAGATATTTATTATTTTAAAAGAATTAGAAAGTCAAATAGTGACCTGATAACAACTAATAGCCTTATTTAGTTTTGTGGCTATTATTTAGTTTCGTGGCTGTGAATGTCAGAATCTATAGCCACAAAACTAAATAAGGCTATTAGTTGTTATCAGGTCACTATTTGACTTTTTAATTCTTTTACAACAATAAATATCTGTTCCAGATTCGCATCATGTGTTTGGTGTAGTGCGAGTTAGTGCTTGATATTTATTTTATGGTAGTATAATAATTTTCTTATGCAGCAGCATGGTTTCACTATATAGTTCAAAATCGCAGCCTCAGAGACACAATAGGGCACTGCTCTTATGTGTATACAACAGCGCCGTTACTTCCCCTGCAACTACACACTGCTACTCAGTGTGATAACGCAGACCATGAGCGCAGACCATATTGCTTGCATATCGGAAGAACTGCACAGAAATCTGCAAAACGCGTTATGTCAAAGAGAGTATTCAGAGCTGTGGGCTATAACGAGCCATGCATGTGTGACCATGGTCAGATTTCTGTCCACTGGATGTAGCTTTCTATAGAAGGACAGCAAGCTGAGATCTAGAAAACCATGAGGAATTGATACAGAAAGTATATTGGAAACTTGTATTATTTTTGATAATACAAACAATAACATTAATTTGCTATAATGGGAATACCCCTTTAACTTGTTCTGCTAGCTGCTTGGGACTTCCTGACCACTACGTCTTTGTCTAGACTACAGCTTCCTTACATCCATGTAAGGTCTAGGACCACATCATCATCCCTTGCTTTTTTTACCACCAAGCACTCGCCACTTCCATCCGTCCCTTCTGCACATTGCAGAAAGCCACAGCAGGTGGCAGCTGGGTTTCATTATCATTGTACATCTCTTCTGGTCCACTTTATACACCCTCATCCTCCAACACCAGTTCTTGGGAATCTTGTAACCCCATGTGTGGGGAAAGTGAAGGGTGTTAGAATCTCAGCTAGGATATTCATCATACATGACAGCTCCATGACATTTGTCTGAAACAGCATCACTGATTTAAAGGGGAGGGCTCTTCATTTTCAACAGACATTGGCAAATATACGTTGTGTGGCCTATTGGGACCTACCAGTATATGATGCACACCTGGGCCCCTGCTTGCACCAATGGAAATTGGAGCAGTCAGAGACAGAACACTTCCACTCCCTGCAGCACCAGCTCCATCAGCAGCAGAACCAGAAGCATGTCCTTCTCCCTTAATTCCTGCTTTCCTTACTTTAAAACACCTGCAGTACTGTTTGAGTATAGTGTAATGATAACAACAACACTACAATGTAGTAGTATAGTATGACGCAAATAGTTCTACGATTGACAGTGTAAGTAAATATGTTGCAAATATGTCTAAACTGGTGGTGCGAAGTAACACTGATGCACAGCTGGGTTTCATTATCATTGTACATCTCTTCTGGTCCACTTTATACACCCTCATCCTCCAACACCAGGATGCAAAGTGCAAATACTTCTAAGAATGATAGTGTGAGGCAACACTGAAAGAAATAGGTCTAAGACTGGTAGAGTAAGATTACACAGATGCTAATATTTCTAAAACTGTTAGTGTTTGTAACACTAATGCAAATAGTTCTAAGACTGGTAGTGTGAGGTAGTGCTGACACAAAATAGGTCCATAACGGGCAGTGTAAGTTATCATTGATGCAAATACTTCTAAAAGATGCAAATACTTCTAAAACTGGTACGGTGAGGTAACACTGATTGGTTGCCCAGCTCAGTCAATCAGCCAGCCAGCTGCCTTTTTCACAAACCCGAAGCAGTGGCTGTTTGACTTTAGGTTAGTGGGTGTCAAATCCACACCCACTTTTCACTACTCATAACCTCAGTAATTATCAGTTACATTTTATTAGTATTAAATGTTTGTAGCTATGCATGGGACAATAGTTTCACCATTACCAAATTGAGAATTCTTTACTGTAAGATTAAAAAAACTGTAGATTACTTTAATGCACAGTGTGGTGTTAAATGATTTGTTCAGCAATTTTAAGAGGTGTTTGTGTGTATTTCTGAAAAGAGAAAATATCACAAAATACTAGATTGCCAGAGATTGGATGTTGATTCACGGATTTAATCTGATTGCCATATTCATGGTCTTCCTTTGGATCGCCACTGTGGGATTATATGGTTGACTTCATAGACTTGTTATTTGCATCAACCTTACGAAGGTCCTGCCAACGGTAATTACTCCTGATATATTAACCAGGGAGAGCTTTCACTTTGTAACCTGAACTGTAAGCGTGTACATGATGTTTTAAATAATGGCTCACTCACAATTGGATGCAACATTTCCAGATGTTTAGGTTTATTAAACAAACAACAGTTTTTTGTCTAAAAGTGAAAGCTCTATAAGACTTGAGCTATAAATGTAGGAATGTAGGACTTATACAAAGAAAATACTGTTGACTTACATGCGTACACTGTAGATGTATACTGATCAGAAAACAACAAGAAAACATGGTACGTGTTTTTAAACAAAGAGTTTCAGAATTCAAAGAGACACTTGAGCGAAATTTTTTCTCCATTCAATATATCCATATTTTTAGGTTAACTTAAAGTCAATTGGGCCTTATTTATCAAAATTGTGCAAAACTGTTCTAGTTGACCTATCAGAGGTCAGATTTTATTTTATAAACTGCTGTGGGAAGTTGAGAGCTGTGCTCTGATTGGTTGCAATGAACAACTTGAACAATTTTGCTCTTGTCAGGATAGGATTTAGTGGATCCTCTGAACCACCACGGACGAGGACACAAGCCAACACCTGGAACCGGAGTCTAAGTGGCACCTGGTCTTCACTAGAGCCCACCGCAAAGCAGGATGGTCTTGCTGCGGCGTGGTACCACCAGGTAGTTCCACCGGCGTGACTTGTCCGCAGTGGCAGCCAAGGTCGAGGTACAGGAACGGCAGGCAATTTCATAGTCGGGGACAGGCAGTAGGTAAGAGAGGCAGCAAGGGATCAGAGTCAGGAATGTAGCAATAGGTCAGAGAAGGCAGCGAAGGAGCATAGTCAGGAACGGAACCAGGGTCACAACGGGAAATCACAATAACAGCGACCGGCATCAGACAAAGCTTTCTCTAAAGGCACAAGGCACGAAGATCCGGTCGGGGAATGCTGGGAGAGGCCGGCTTAAATTAGTTTCCTGGGAATTGCCAGCACTAATTAGTGGTGTGCTGGCCCTCTAAATCCTCTAGCGCCGGCGTGCAGGCACCCTAGGAAGTCTGGACATGCTCGGCCGGCTACCAGGGCAGGAACGTGGAAAGGTAATGTATTGAGGGGAGCCGGGGGCCACGGGGAGGCACAGGTGTGCCCGCAACCCGGGATGTGACAGCTTTCAGACACTTTTGGTAAAGCATTACTTTTTTTTAGATATTGCTTTCTATTTAATACATTTCTTATAAATTTAATAAATGCTTCCTAATGAAAATAATATGGGGTTGCCTATAATATTTTATTAGTCCTTCCTGTTAAGCAACTATTGGAACATTTTTGCTCTGTGTAAGCATTATGTCATCATAATTATCTCCATTGTGTAACCAGGCTCATTGGAACACAAACAACCTCAAAGCCTTAGAATGTAAAACTTACAAGCTATAATTTGGATTTGTCACTTAAAATTGTTTGGTTTCTTGTTATAAGTGAATCAAATTGGAAAAAGTGCAATTGGATCTGAATTTCATGACAATTTTGATTATGCATAAGTTTCCCTGCAATCTGCGGTAGCAAATTTTTTTCAGCTTCGCAGTACACGGCATGTTAAAATAAATAACATTACGGGAAAGTAAAATTTGTTACGCACAAAATAAGCCCTCACACAGGTCTGTACACGTAAAAATGAAAAAGTTATGGATTTTTGAAGGTGGAGAGCGAGAAATGAGCGAAAAAACCCTGCATCCTTAAGGGGTTAAAGACCCATTTTTATATGAATTAGCTGATTCCTGGAATTCCCAACTCCCAACTCCATCTAATAACAGATGTCAGGAGAGATAAAACTGGATGAGTCAACTGTGCCTGTGCATAGGGGGTTGGGTGAGATCTTAATGTGGCATAGCCCTTCCTTTTATCCCACAGCCAAGAGTTGGATGTCCATGCAAAATATCAACAAGTCAGTTTTTTACAAGGTCTGTCAATCCTGGTGCAACAAACACAGCTGAGAAGGTGGCTAGTATGCTCTGTAATAGTGAGATCCCCGATGTTGATGCAAACACGAGTACTGCTCTCGGCTTTCTCTGTCAGTTCCATAGAGATGAACGGGGCAGCCCTCGCATGCCCGACCAGCTTCTTTGGTACATCCGACCCTCTTTCTTCGTGAACTGTGGGGGTACCATCACTGAGAACCCCACCGATCAATAAGTGGATAGGGACTAACTTGCTACGATAGGACAACCCCTCAATAAAAGAAAAACAATTTGTCCAATTGGGACAACTATACCCATTTGTCACAAAAATTTTACTTTTATTAATACATTATACACAATACATTTTATTAATACATATATAAAAGAGATGGATATTTCTTCATCCAAAAGCAATGGCAGTCTGCAGCTTCTTTATTCCAAGAAGGGTTAGTCAGAAACAGGGAGGGATTTACATTTGTGGCTTTCCTATAATGGGTAAGTAGTGCAATGACTGGAATGAATAGACTGGAATGAAACCATCACCTTTAATAGGATATGATCCGTCAAAATAGGCACACCTGAATTTTAGTTGCATATAATATCTACCAACACCGTGGAGGGGGAGCTATGACTTATAAGGGGGAGGACGTGCTATAGTATGTCACCCTTAAAAAACAAGTATGACAAGCCCCAACCTACAATTATAGTCCTTATCATTGGAGCTTGTTGCCTCATGTGTATCTCTCATCAAAATGAGAACTATTCGTTGGAACAGGCATGTTATGAGCCAATTACTACAGCGTCATCGTAAGTCACTATTGAGATACATAAACACTAAGTTCCCAGCATCAGTAGTATGAGATCTTGGAATAAAGGTCATGTATAAAACTAATTTACTGAAACATACCAAGGCAGAAGTTAAAACTGGACACAACGCTCCATCGAATGTAGGGAGTGGAGACAAAGTTCTCTGACATGCGCACTGAAGGTAGCAACAATCCACACTAAATAATTGACATGCGCAAGCCACCTCCCTGAAGATGACATCGTCGACCACTCTATCTGCAGATTGTTCTGTAGAATCAAGCCTCCTGTTGGACGATTGGACATCGAGAACGGGCTCTTTTTCACCATGTCATAGTGGGAATCTATAAAGGACAACGCTCCATTTGGTGTGCCGCATTATATCCCATTACTGCCATTGCTGTTAATTTTAAATATCACTTTCTTTTGGATGAAGAAATATCCATCTCTTTTATATATGTATTAATAAAAGTTAAATTTTAGTGACAAATAGGTATAGTTGTCCCAATTGGACAAATTTTTTTCTTTTTCAAATGATTTTGTAAACCCAGTCACAAACTGGTCGTTATACACAAACTCTATTACCTTAGTCTGTGAACCCCTCAATAAGAAGCAGCAGCTTGAGTTGTCAAAAAAGTATGAGAAAATATGGGTTGCTTCCAAACCTATGGCATTGAGTAGTTGACCAGGATAGATGGTGTTCTCAATGCTTTAACTATTTGTGAGTATCCTACACTAAGAGCTCTAGTTGATGGTGAAATACGGAGCCTGTTCAAAGCATTGTTACCCTTTTGCTTGTCACTGGATGCTCAATAGTTTGACAAAACTTTTTCCAAAAGATCTTTTGTGTTGCTCTCTGGGTGCATGTCAGTTCTTGGACAACAAGTAAAAAAATAAAAAAAATTGTTTTTCAATAAAAAATAAGTTTATAAACCACTAAAAATGCCCATAAGCCCCAAAACATATACAGAGCCATATAACGCTAAAAAAGGTCTAAATCATAACACAAACCCCACATATATAGTATCACTGCATCCGTAACAACCCGGAGAATAAAATTAAACAACTATCCGATGAACGTGCAAAGTTTTTGAAAAAAACTCAAAAACCCACCAAAAATGATGATCTTTACCTATGGAATCTCACTAAAAATGCAATGAAAAATGATCAACAAATTATATGTACACCAGAATGATACTGTTGCAAAGTACAACATGTCCTAAACAAAACAAGCCATCAATCAGCTCTGTAGCCAAAAAAGTAACAATGTTATGCCACTTGGCAAATTTAGTAAAACACGAGAAATAATATTCATGTCTGGTATCCCCGTAATCGTATCGACCCATAGAATAAAGATAACATGATTATTGGGCTATACAGTGAACATGAAAAAATAAAAAAAGTAAAAAATCCAGTGACAATTTTGATTATGCATAAGTTTCCCTGCAATCTGCGGTAGCAAAGTTCCGATACCAGGAGGTCATGGGCGATACCGACCATCTGGAGCTCTTTCAGACATGGCCTGCAGCTTTTTTACTGGCAGAATTTCTGCTAAGATCAGGAGGCTCTCAAAAAATAGCCACCCTCCTGGAGCCATGACTCGGCTTTGGGGAGTAAATCCACCCAGTGGTAAACTACAGCTGCAGTTCCCACGGACCTTATGCAAGGTAGCACACTTCCTGGAAGTCTAGGAACAAGAGGACCCAATGCCTACAAGGGAGAGTCAGTGGTCCATGAAAGCATATACTGTACATTTTAAGAGCCTCCCAGTCAAGAATGGTTTGAGACACCAGGTTATGCTGGAAAGGGCTCCAGGAGGTCAGATATGGTTTCCACAAATTCACAGTTTTGCCTTGAGCCCCAAAGTTCTCCCATTTATCTTGCCAAGTCTATGCTCAGTGACTCTGTTCATGGACAGATAGAAATTGGCAATTATGGGGCTCTGTCGCAGCCGTTTTCAATCCCCCGGAACCTCGTCTCAGTCTTGGAAGAATTTCTTGAGCAATTCACCCATCTCTAGTTATGTCATATAGTTAAAAGAAAACATATACATATCTCTAGAGACATTATATTTTAAAGCTACATCTTTTAAGCAGCATACTCTATTTACTATATAAACTGTGCAGATTTGGGTGAAATTCATGAATAAAATGGAATTCTATGGTGGCCTATCACCAAGGTGGTTGCCACTGGGAAATAAAAGTTGTGTGCTAGTAGTAGCAATAGGCAGTGAGTGTCTGTGTGCTAGTAGAAGCTATAGGCAGTGAGTGTCTGTGTGCTAGTAATAGCAATATGCAGTGAGTGTCTGTATGCTAGTAGAAGCTATAGGCAGTGAGTGTCTGTGTGCTAGTAGTAGAAATAGGCAGTGAGTGTCTGTGTGCTAGTAGTAGCAATATGCAGTGAGTGTCTGTGTGAGCGTAATAGCAATATGCAGTGAGGTGTATGTATGATATAGAGCTAGAGGCAGTGAGTGTCTGTGTGCTAGTAGTAGCAATAGGCAGTGAGTGTCTGTGTGTTAGTAGAAGCTATAGGCAGTGAGTGTCTGTGTGCTAGTAGTAGCTATAGGGAGTTAGTGTCTGTGTGCTAGTAGTAGCAATAGGCAGTGAGTGTCTGTGTGCTAGTAGAAGCTATAGGCTTTGAGTGTCTGTGTGCTAGTGGTAGCAATAGGCAGTGAGTGTCTGTGTGCTAGTAGAAGCTATAGGCAGTGAGCGTCTGTGTGCTAGTAGAAGCTATAGGCAGTGAGTGTCTGTGTGCTAGTAGAAGCTATAGGCAGTGAGTGTCTGCGTTCTAGTAGTAGCAATAGGCAGTGAGTGTCTGTGTGCTAGAAGTAGATAAATATAGTCTGTCCCTGTGTTGCCTGACCTCCTCCGTGTTCCCGTGTACCCTTCTGCTGTCGTGTGTGCTGTGTTCCCATACCCTTCTGCTTGGACCTCCTGTTGCTGACCCCGGTTTGGACCTGGTTGTACCACGCCGCAGCTTGTCTAACCCGCTTTGCGGCGGGCTCTGGTGAAAACCGGGTACCACTTAGACTCCGGTCCCAGGTAGTGGCTTGAGTCATCGTCTGCAGTGGTCCAGTGGATCCACATCCCGTAAGCCTGACAATAGGTTTGTAGCTTGACAGTGTCATGACCCCAAGCATCCAGTGTATTTGCTTATTTCAGCCCTAAAGAGTGCTCTTAGTACCAATTTTATCCAAGTCAGGTCACATATGGGTGTACTGATGTTTGCCTCTCACATGCATCAGATAAAGCACAGACCCTAGCAATGCTTACTATACTTACACACAGACTGAGCGGGGGAGGAGGGGGATTGTGCCCGGGGTAATTTACATAATACAACAATATCGTTTAAATGATTAATGTATGAAGTAGTACTAGATAAAGGCTGGGATGGAATCCTTGTGTGCTGCACCAACAGGTAGTGGTGACAAGATTAGTGACCTGATCACAGTGACCTTAAATTTGTTTCATCACGTGAATTCAATGTGCAACAGATTATGAATACTTTGAAAACTTCCAATAGGTGATTTATTTTATACTTTGGTAGTATTGCTAGGAGCGTGAGGTGGACCCAACTCACAAAGTTCACATCCAACCGAGCATGGCGGTTGGCACCTACAACCGTGGAGACTAACAACAGGCTGTCCTTCAAACTTTAGGTACATGTTCAGGGAAAAGGCGGGCACACTGATTAATCAACTAGTGAGCAGCCTCTTAGCAACCACAGCCATGCCCACATTTCGCATAGCTGTGATTGGCTAGATGGGACATGTGACCCTGTAGTATAAGAGGCACAGTTACATGTCCAGGCGCCATTACAACAAAAACAGAGCTAGGAGCAACTGTTGAACTTGATTGGGTCGGTCAGACAGGCAGGCATTTAGAAAAAAAATAATCATTGTCTTCTCAGTAAGGCCGGTAAGGAGCTTGTGATTGGAAAAAGTGGAAACAGAAATAATTGCCCTATTAAGGCTATCATAGACTGCTATAGTGTCCAGTGTTAGTATATAAGCATTTCAGAATCATACACTATACCATAAAGCTTAATCATGTCCAGCTTCCTACACAAGGTGTACAAATAATATCAGAGTAATGTGGCAGAACTAAAACCGATGTGACATGATAGGAACTACTTGTATCCGGGAATCTTAAACTGGCATGTTATAAATTATGGATTGGAATGCACCCTATCTGCCAGTCTGTCTTATGAGAAAACATAATTAGCACATGGTCTGTAGACCAACTGCCCCCACCCCCACTGTGAGTTTCCTTCCTAATCAATAGAATTGGTAATTGGTTTCCTCTGTTCCCTTCAATAGAATATTAATTGACCCAGACATCATGACTCCAGCTTGCTTGTATGCCAGCACTGTGCCTTAAGATGGCTACTTAAGGATATCGCAAAATTATACTTCAAAGAAAACATAAAGAAATATTTCAATTTCTGGTCACACAATCTGGATCAGCATCCTCTAACAGTCCTGGGTGTAGCACTACAATTTCAGAGCAGGGACCAATAAATGGCTATTACACCATTTTTATATTTGTTAATTTTGCGGGGAAATGTGGTGAGCATATCTTCTTCTCAAAGACCCTTAGGAGAAGTTATGACATAATGAGGAAATATGTCCTCATCTTTCACCCTGATTACGGTATAGCCCCACCCCTCTCACATAAGAAAGGGGGTGGATTAGGTGTTTAGGTGGTTAGTTAAAAGTAACATGCCACCATTCAGTTCTCGTTAGTCTATGGAGATGCATTGAGCCACAGGACTTTCTAGGGTTTTCACTATTTCTCCACCGCGAATCTCTATGCCACTCCAATTCGCTAGAGGTCTGTATTTTCTTTATTTTATCCCTTTTTATTTTGCTGTTTGCTTTTATGTATGTCTGTTTTTTCACCGTTTTGTAACTATTAAGCATTGTGCCTATTTTGCATATTAAATAGTCCATTAATACGTTTTTTTCCTTGTGCTCTATACGTTCCCATTACTATACGTCAATTACTGCTAAGCCTTGTTACCTTGTGCATATCTGTGTGCTAGCAGTAGCTATAAGCCATGTGTGTGTGCTAGCAGTAGCTATAGGCCATGTGTGTCTGTGTGCTAGCAGTAGCAAGAGGGAGTGAGTGTCTGTGTGCTAGTAGTAGCTATATGCAGTGGGTGTCTGTGTGCATTAGTAGCTAATGCATGTTGTCTGTGTGCCAGTAGTAGAAATAGGCAGTGAGTGTCTGTGTGCTAGTAGTAGCAATAGGCAGTGAGTGTCTGTGTGCTAGTAGTAGCAATAGGCAGTGAGTGTCTGTGTGCTAGTAGAAGCTATAGGCAGTGAGTGTCTGTGTGCTAGTAATAGCAATATGCAGTGAGTGTCTGTATGCTAGTAGAAGCTATAGGCAGTGAGTGTCTGTGTGCCAGTAGTAGAAATAGGCAGTGAGTGTCTGTGTGCTAGTAATAGCAATATGCAGTGAGTGTCTGTATGCTAGTAGAAGCTATAGGCAGTGAGTGTCTGTGTGCCAGTAGTAGAAATAGCAGTGAGTGCTGTGGCTATAGTATAAAGCATGAGTGTCTGTGTGCTAGTAGAATCTATAGGCAGTGGTGTCTGTGTCTAGTAATAGCATATGCAGTGAGTGTCTGTATGCTATAGAGCTATAGGCAGTGAGTGTCTGTGTGCTGTATAGAAATAGGCAGTGAGTGTCTTGTGTGCTATAATAGCATATGCAGTGGTGTCTGTCTATCTGGTAGAAGTATAGGCAGTGAGTGTCTGTGTGTGCCAGTAGTAGAAATAGGCAGTGAGGTGTCTGTTGCTAGTAAGTAGCATGGCATGAGTGTCTGTGTGCTAGTATAGCATAGGCAGTGAGTGTCTGTGTGCTAGTAAGAGCTATAGGCAGTGAGTGCTGTGTGCTAGTAATAGCAATATGCAGTGAGTCGGTATGCTAGTAAGCTATAGGCAGTGAGTGTCTGTGTGCCAGTAGTAGAATAGGCAGTGAGTGTCTGTGTGCTAGTAATAGCCAATGCAGTGAGTGTCTGTATGCTATAGAAGCTATAGGCAGTGAGTGTCTGTGTGCCAGTAGTATAAATAGGCGTGAGTGGTCTGTGTGCTAGTAGTAGCAATATGCAGTGGGAGTCTATATGCTAGTAGAAGCTATAGGCAGTGAGTGTCTGTGTGCCAGTAGTAGAAATAGTTGCAGGTGAGTGTCTGTGTGTACTAGTGTCTGCAGAGCATCTAATGTCTGTATTATCTGTACTAGTGTCTGCAGAGCATCTAATGTCTGTATTATATCTTCTAGTGTCTGGCTGAGCTTTGCTGCTAGAAATGAGCTGTTATGCAAAGGGGCTCAGTGCTTTCTTCTCAGTTAACGCCACCTTCGGGCTGGAGTGATTTTGCGCCCTTTTTTGCGCCTAAATGAAAAGTCGCAAGTGATGAATATCATAAGGCGCAACAAAATATCTGGATTGCTAGGATAAATGAGGGAAAGCTGGTTATTTTTGCTGCGCAGCTAGTTTGGCGCTTAGTTGCAAAAATGGCGCAAAAACGGTGCGCCTGAATGAAAAGGTCCAAAACAACAGAAAAAAACGATTGATACATGTGGCCCAAATTGTGTTCTTAGATAGTTCTGCATAGAGAAGGGTTAAAAACATGAATATTAGTTGATATTATCCATTCTCAGAATGTAGTAACATATAAAGTGAATATTTCCATTATCTGTGAGGTGCAGCAGCTCCTGTGTGCAGCAAATTCTCCCTGCAGCCTGATGGCTAAGAATCTGGATTAGGGGGGGGTTAATTTCAGGGGGCTGTATCTCTGGCTCTGTGACACATAGAACCTCACTTCTTTTTTCCTATGAAAGAAGAGAGTGTCATATTTTATATGAAACTAAATTTATGTTTCTAAGTTTTAGGAAAATGGAGATAATAACTGTTAAACTGCCGTTGGGAGTGATTTTTATATATAAAAATGGCACTCTATGGTGGCCTATCACCAAGGTGGTTGCCACTGGGAAATAAAAGTCCCATGATCCTTTAGTTCTCAGTAACTCCTCTTATCACTGGAAGCAGAACGTGAGAGGTGATCTAACAGACTGTCTTGATCTGTTACCATAGTAACAATGTTTTCAACTGCCATCACAGCACATTGCCTCATCGAGATGACATCTCACCACAACACTTGCCATACTGGATGCACTGCAACCAACAGACTACAGCCAAACATAGTGGTAATCACATGACCTGCCCAGGCAGGTGCAGGACATGTGATGCGGACATGTGACCTGCGGCCATCTTCTGTCCTGTGTCTGCTCCGCATGGAGAAAATCAACAGACTGATTAAAGGGCCAGTAGCATTTTAATTCTCCATTACAGTATATATCAGCAGCATTTTCCGCCAAGGGGACCAAAATGTTTAATAATTAATTACATATTAGCATAGTAACAACGCCATTAACGCTCTGCGCTCTACGGCGCAGAGGTACAGGGAGTGTATGAAGAGGGCTCACGGACTGAGTCCTCTTCATACAGAGGTGGGGGTTGTTGCATATTGCAGCAAACCCCCACCGCTAATAACCGTGATCGGTGCTTTTTTCTTTTTTTTGTACACATTCGTTTAATTTTTGAAAATGTATTAAAACGCGAAGAGTGAAAGTTGTAAAAACTGAGCCCACAAGAACGTGACGCACGTGCGTTTTTTTTTCAATTTTTCCACATTTGGTATTTTTTTCAGCTTCGCAGTACACGGCATGTTAAAATAAATAACATTTGACAATTTTGATTATGCATAAGTTTCCCTGCAATCTGCGGTAGCAAAGTTCCGATACCAGGAGGTCATGGGCGATACCGACCATCTGGAGCTCTTTCAGACATGGCCTGCAGCTTTTTTACTGGCAGAATTTCTGCTAAGATCAGGAGGCTCTCAAAAAATAGCCACCCTCCTGGAGCCATGACTCGGCTTTGGGGAGTAAATCCACCCAGTGGTAAACTACAGCTGCAGTTCCCACGGACCTTATGCAAGGTAGCACACTTCCTGGAAGTCTAGGAACAAGAGGACCCAATGCCTACAAGGGAGAGTCAGTGGTCCATGAAAGCATATACTGTACATTTTAAGAGCCTCCCAGTCAAGAATGGTTTGAGACACCAGGTTATGCTGGAAAGGGCTCCAGGAGGTCAGATATGGTTTCCACAAATTCACAGTTTTGCCTTGAGCCCCAAAGTTCTCCCATTTATCTTGCCAAGTCTATGCTCAGTGACTCTGTTCATGGACAGATAGAAATTGGCAATTATGGGGCTCTGTCGCAGCCGTTTTCAATCCCCCGGAACCTCGTCTCAGTCTTGGAAGAATTTCTTGAGCAATTCACCCATCTCTAGTTATGTCATATAGTTAAAAGAAAACATATACATATCTCTAGAGACATTATATTTTAAAGCTACATCTTTTAAGCAGCATACTCTATTTACTATATAAACTGTGCAGATTTGGGTGAAATTCATGAATAAAATGGAATTCTATGGTGGCCTATCACCAAGGTGGTTGCCACTGGGAAATAAAAGTTCCATGATCCTTTAGTTCTCAGTAACTCCTCTTATCACTGGAAGCAGAACGTGAGAGGTGATCTAACAGACTGTCTTGATCTGTTACCATAGAAACAATGTTTTCAACTGCCATCACAGCACATTGCCTCACCGAGATGACATCTCACCACAACACTTGCCATACTGGATGCACTGCAACCAACAGACTACAGCCAAACATAGTGGTAATCACATGACCTGCCCAGGCAGGTGCAGGACATGTGATGCAGACATGTGACCTGCGGCCATCTTCTGTCCTGTGTCTGCTCCGCATGGAGAAAATCAACAGACTGATTAAAGGGCCAGTAGCATTTTAATTCTCCATTACAGTATATATCAGCAGCATTTTCCACCAAGGGGACCAAAATGTTTAATAACTAATTACATATTAGCTTATATTTTAACCCATTAACGCTCTGCGCCGTAGCTCTATGGCGCAGAGGTACAGGGAGTGTATGAAGAGGGCTCACGGACTGAGTCCTCTTCATACAGAGGTGGGGGTTGTTGCATATTGCAGCAAACCCCCACCGCTAATAACCGCGAACGTCATCGGGGGGTGGCGATCGGTTGCCATGGTAGCCTCGGGTCTTCGTTTGACCCGAGGCTTAATGGCTTCTGCAGATTCGTTACAATGAGCCAGTGGCAAAAATGCCATATATTGCAATACAGAAGTATTGCAGTATATGGTAGAAACGATCTGACCATTTAGGGTTAATATACCCTAGATGGTCTAAGAATTAGTGGAAAAAAAAAAGAAAAAAAAAGTGTAAAAAAATAAAAAAATTTATAAAATATTAAAAATTCAAATCACCCCCCTTTTGCTAGAACCGATATAAAACATAATAAACAGTTAAAATCACAGACACATTAGGTATTGCCGCGTCCCAAAATGCCCGATCTATCAAAATATAAAAACGGTTACGGCCGGCGGTGACCCCCTGAGACGGGAAATGGCGCCCTAATGTCCGAAATGCGACTTCTACACCTTTTTACATCACATAAAAAATGGAATAAAAAATGATCAAAATGTCGCACAGACCTCAAAATAGTAGCAATGCAAACGTCGGCTCATTTCACAAAAAATGACACAGCTCCGTGCGCCAAAGTATGAAAAAGTTATTAGCTTCAGAAAATGGCAAAAATTTTTTTTCTTTTTTGTACACATTCGTTTAACTTTTGAAAATGTATTAAAATGCGAAGAGTGAAAGTCGTAAAAACTGAGCCCACAAGAACGTGACGCACGTGCGGTTTTATTTAAATTTTTCCACATTTGGAATTTTTTTCAGCTTCGCAGTACACGGCATGTTAAAATAAATAACATTACGGGAAAGTAAAATTTGTTACGCACAAAATAAGCCCTCACACAGGTCTGTACACGTAAAAATGAAAAAGTTATGGATTTTTGAAGGTGGAGAGCGAGAAATGAGCGAAAAAACCCTGCATCCTTAAGGGGTTAAAGACCCATTTTTATATGAATTAGCTGATTCCTGGAATTCCCAACTCCCAACTCCATCTAATAACAGATGTCAGGAGAGATAAAACTGGATGAGTCAACTGTGCCTGTGCATAGGGGGTTGGGTGAGATCTTAATGTGGCATAGCCCTTCCTTTTATCCCACAGCCAAGAGTTGGATGTCCATGCAAAATATCAACAAGTCAGTTTTTTACAAGGTCTGTCAATCCTGGTGCAACAAACACAGCTGAGAAGGTGGCTAGTATGCTCTGTAATAGTGAGATCCCCGATGTTGATGCAAACACGAGTACTGCTCTCGGCTGTCTCTGTCAGTTCCATAGAGATGAACGGGGCAGCCCTCGCATGCCCGACCAGCTTCTTTGGTACATCCGACCCTCTTTCTTCGTGAACTGTGGGGGTACCATCACTGAGAACTCCACCGATCAATAAGTGGATAGGGACTAACTTGCTACGATAGGACAACCCCTCAATAAAAGAAAAACAATTTGTCCAATTGGGACAACTATACCCATTTGTCACAAAAATTTTACTTTTATTAATACATTATACACAATACATTTTATTAATACATATATAAAAGAGATGGATATTTCTTCATCCAAAAGCAATGGCAGTCTGCAGCTTCTTTATTCCAAGAAGGGTTAGTCAGAAACAGGGAGGGATTTACATTTGTGGCTTTCCTATAATGGGTAAGTAGTGCAATGACTGGAATGAATAGACTGGAATGAAACCATCACCTTTAATAGGATATGATCCGTCAAAATAGGCACACCTGAATTTTAGTTGCATATAATATCTACCAACACCGTGGAGGGGGAGCTATGACTTATAAGGGGGAGGACGTGCTATAGTATGTCACCCTTAAAAAACAAGTATGACAAGCCCCAACCTACAATTATAGTCCTTATCATTGGAGCTTGTTGCCTCATGTGTATCTCTCATCAAAATGAGAACTATTCGTTGGAACAGGCATGTTATGAGCCAATTACTACAGTGTCATCGTAAGTCACTATTGAGATACATAAACACTAAGTTCCCAGCATCAGTAGTATGAGATCTTGGAATAAAGGTCATGTATAAAACTAATTTACTGAAACATACCAAGGCAGAAGTTAAAACTGGACACAACGCTCCATCGAATGTAGGGAGTGGAGACAAAGTTCTCTGACATGCGCACTGAAGGTAGCAACAATCCACACTAAATAATTGACATGCGCAAGCCACCTCCCTGAAGATGACATCGTCGACCACTCTATCTGCAGATTGTTCTGTAGAATCAAGCCTCCTGTTGGACGATTGGACATCGAGAACGGGCTCTTTTTCACCATGTCATAGTGGGAATCTATAAAGGACAACGCTCCATTTGGTGTGCCGCATTATATCCCATTACTGCCATTGCTGTTAATTTTAAATATCACTTTCTTTTGGATGAAGAAATATCCATCTCTTTTATATATGTATTAATAAAAGTTAAATTTTAGTGACAAATAGGTATAGTTGTCCCAATTGGACAAATTTTTTTCTTTTTCAAATGATTTTGTAAACCCAGTCACAAACTGGTCGTTATACACAAACTCTATTACCTTAGTCTGTGAACCCCTCAATAAGAAGCAGCAGCTTGAGTTGTCAAAAAAGTATGAGAAAATATGGGTTGCTTCCAAACCTATGGCATTGAGTAGTTGACCAGGATAGATGGTGTTCTCAATGCTTTAACTATTTGTGAGTATCCTACACTAAGAGCTCTAGTTGATGGTGAAATACGGAGCCTGTTCAAAGCATTGTTACCCTTTTGCTTGTCACTGGATGCTCAATAGTTTGACAAAACTTTTTCCAAAAGATCTTTTGTGTTGCTCTCTGGGTGCATGTCAGTTCTTGGACAACAAGTAAAAAAAACAAACTAAAAGCTGTTTTTCAATAAAAAATAAGTTTATAAACCACTAAAAATGCCCATAAGCCCCAAAACATATACAGAGCCATATAACGCTAAAAAAGGTCTAAATCATAACACAAACCCCACATATATAGTATCACTGCATCCGTAACAACCCGGAGAATAAAATTAAACAACTATCCGATGAACGTGCAAAGTTTTTGAAAAAAACTCAAAAACCCACCAAAAATGATGATCTTTACCTATGGAATCTCACTAAAAATGCAATGAAAAATGATCAACAAATTATATGTACACCAGAATGATACTGTTGCAAAGTACAACATGTCCTAAACAAAACAAGCCATCAATCAGCTCTGTAGCCCAAAAAGTAACAATGTTATGCCACTTGGCAAATTTAGTAAAACACGAGAAATAATATTCATGTCTGGTATCCCCGTAATCGTATCGACCCATAGAATAAAGATAACATGATTATTGGGCTATACGGTGAACATGAAAAAATAAAAAAAGTAAAAAATCCAGTACAGAATTGATGCTTTTCTACTCGTGACCTCAAAAAAGTGCCTAAATTTTCAACAATAGGGGATATCAACCATAAATTGGTAAAACTGGAAAAAGCATCTCATCCCGCAAAAAAAAATCGTCACATGGCCACAATACCGCAAAAGCTAAAAATGTAAAAAAAAAAAATTAAGGTAAAAAAAATTTGACCATTCTAAATTTTGCCTCCATTTTGATTCAATTACTATAAAGATCTCACGGGGTTAACAATCTTTCTAAAAGCTGTTTCTAATAGTTTGAGGGGGGCAGATTTGAAAATGGGTTAATTATATAGGGGTTTTTTAATGCTAAATATGTAAAATTTCATTTAAAACAATATTTATCCCCAAAATAGTCAATTCTGAAAATACGGAAAATCATTAATCTATTTGTAAGCCGCGTGACGTCAAAATAAATTATCCAGACGTTTCAAAAATTATGAAAACATAAACTAGACATATGGGAAATGTTATTCAGCAAGTTATTTAGGTGGTAAATCTATCTATAAAAATTCATAATTTTTTCTTTTATGCAAAGAAATGCAAAACATATCAGCCAAAATTTACCTCTAAAATGAAGTACAACTTGTGGGGAAAAAACAATCTCGTTTAGATTAGTAACAGTGTTCAAAAGTTATAACCAAAAGAGACGCATGTCAGAATCCAAAAAATGGGACTGAGCCTTAAGCTACAAAATGCGTCCTTAAGGGGTTAAATAAGCTGTGACATCATGTAGGTTCCGTCATCACCAGAAATCATGGGGATATGCAGAGATAGGTGTAAATTGACTACTAGAAGAAAAACTGGATCAATGCTGTTATGTAAGGCTTCAATAAATGTTAACGTTGTAATATAGTACCTACGTTTTTAAAACCAGTGTTCATTTTAGGCTAATTTCATTCTTTCACGCTATCTCCATAAAATACAGTATTTCCTTTATATGTCTGATATTACACAGGAAATGCAGTGGGAAAAAGCTAATCACATAGTTTCCAATGTGGCTAATTATAATATTACCCAGACAGAAAAGATGCCAAAGCCAAACACCAGTAATGAATCATAGTGTACTTACAGTTGCTACTACTCATGATGTTCTGATTAGAGATGAGCGAACATGCTCGTCCGAGCTTGTGCTCCGGTCGAGCAATTAGGGTACTCGAACTTCTCGTTAACTACTCACGAATACTTCGCTCCCTCCGAGAAAATGGCAGCTCCCTCCCCGCCGTTTGCTTTTTGGCGCCAGAAACATAGCCATCACAAGCCAGGAGACTCTGTGGCACCTCCCACCCAGCATGACGTGGTACCCCTTACGACTCGATTGGCACTTTGCATGACCGCGTGGTAACTGGACCAGTTCCCCGGTCTTCTCCCCCTAGGCCTCTCGTGGCCTCAGGTGACCCTGGGATAGACTAGCCGCTGGCGGCTGGCTCGGATGGCATTCCTTCTTGTCTCTGGATTGCCGCTAGGGAGAGAGCTGCTGCTGCTCAGGGAAAAGCGTTAGGGGGGTGTTCTTTAGCTTCTGGTTAGGCAGGAAGTATTCTCAAAAGAACCCAACAGCCCCTCTTAGGGCTAAATACGTTCTACTTTTTTATTTAATTGCATCTTTTACCATTTTGGTGAGGAATGAGACTGGGGGACTATGCTCAACCGTTGTGTTTAGCTCTTAGTGGCACCACATATCAATATGACAAAGACCGAAGTGGGACAATTCAGGAGGGGTGGGGAGTTCTATTAGGCCAATAATCAAGTGTCATCTCATTGGCATAGTACGGTGTTCTTCCTTTTGTACTTGGCTAGAAAATAGCCATAGGAAGAAATACAACAAACAGATTCTGAAGGCCCTACCAGTAGGTTCTATATATTTGATTTCTGGTTGATTCTGCTGGGGCTGTATTTCTTCGCAGTGCATTTACTTGCCAATTCTGAGCAATTTGTAGTGAGCTTGCGACCCCGCTGTTCTGCGCTTAGTGCGACACATATCCATACGCAAAAGGCTGAAGTTGCAAAATTCAGTTGGGGTTGGATTTCTAGTAGGCAGCAATAACTCAGGTGTCATCTCACGATCGGCATAGTACTGGTGCTTCCTTTGATACCTTGGATAGAAAATATCGCCCATAGGAGAATACAAACAGCTTCTTGAAGCCTACAGTTAAGCCGTTCTATATATTTGATTTCTGGTTGATTGCTGGTGGCTCTGTAGTCTTCTCTGCAGTGCATTAATTGCCAATTCCTGAGCACTTTGTAGTGAGACTGCGTCGACCGCTGTGTTCAGCGCTTAGTGGCGCACATTATCCATAGCAAAGGCTGAAGTGGCAAATTCAGTATGGGTGGATTGTCTATTAGGCAATAACTCAGTGGATTATCATCTGGCATAGTACTGTGCTTCCTTTGATATGGTCTAAGAAAATAGCCATAGGAGAATACAACAGCTTATTGAAGCCCTACAGTAGCGTCTATATATTTGATTTCTGGTTGATCTGCTGGTGGCTGTAGTTTTCTGCAGTGCATGTACTTGCCAATTCTGAGCAATTTGTAGTGAGACTGCGACCGCTGTGTTCTGCGCTTAGTGGGCCAATCCATAGCAAAGGCTGAATGTGCAAAATTCAGTAGGGTTGGATTTCTATTAGGCAATAACTCAGTGTCATCTCATCCGGCATAGTACTGTGCTTCCTTTGATACGTGGCCTAGAAAATAGCCATAGGAGAATACAAACAGCTCTTGTCTTGACAGCTACAGTAGCGTTCTATATTTGATTTTCTGGTTGATGCGCTGTGGGTAGTTTCTGCAGTGCATGTACTTGCCAATTCTGAGCAATTTTAGTGGGACTTGGACTTGCGACCGCTGTGTTCTGCGCTTAGTGACGCACAATCCATAGCAAACCGGCCGAAGTGGCAAATTCAGTAGGGGTTGATTTCTATTAGGCAATAACTCAGTCATCTCATCCGGCATAGTACTGTGCTTCCTTTGATACTTGGCTAGAAATAGCCATAGAGAATCAAACAACGCTTCTTGAAGCCTACAGTAGCGTTCTATATATTTGATTTCTGGTTTGATCTGTGGTGGCTGTAGTTTCTGCAGTCGTTATGTACTTGCCAATTCTGAGCAATGTGTAGTGAGACTTGCGACCGCTGGTCTGCGCTTAGTGGCGCACATATCCATGCAAGGCTGAAGTGGCAAAATTCAGTAGGGGTTGGTTCTATTAGGTCTATTAGGCAATAACTCAGTGTATCTCACCGGCATAGTACTGGTGCTTCCTTTGATACTGCTAGAAAATAGCATAGGAGAATACAAACAGCTTCTTGATCTGTGAAGCTTACAGGTACGTTCTATATATTGATTTCTGGTGATCTGCTGGTGGCTGTAGTTTCTGCAGTGCATGTACTGCCAATTCTGAGCAATTTGTAGTGGGACTTGCGACCGCTGTGTTCTGCGCTTAGTGGCGCACTATCCATAGCAAAGGCCGAAGTGGCAAAATTCTAGGGGTTGGATTCTCTTAGAAGCAATAACAGTGTCATCTCCGCGCATAGTACTGTGCTTCCTTTGATACTTGGCTAGAAAATAGCCATAGGAGATAACACAGCTTCTTGAAGCCTACAGTAGCGTTCTATATATTGTGATTTCTGGTTGATCTGCTGGTGGCTGTAGTTTCTGCAGTGCATGTCTTGCCAATTCTGAGCAATTTGTAGTGAGACTGCGACCGCTGTGTTCTGCGCTTAGTGGCGCACATATCATAGCAAAGGCTGAAGTGGCAAAATTCAGTAGGGGTTGGATTTCTATTAGGCAATAACTCAGTGTCATCTCATCGGCATAGTACTGTGCTTCTTTGATACTTGGCTAGAAAATAGCCATAGGAGAATACAAACAGCTTCTGAAGCCTACAGTAGGTTCTATATATTTGATTCTGGTTATCTGCTGGTGGCTGTAGTTTCTGCAGTGCATTGTATTGCCAATTCTGAGCAATTTGTAGTGAGACTTGCGACCGCTGTGTTCTGCGCTAGTGGCGGCACATCCATAGCAAAAGGCTGAAGTGGCAAAATTCATAGGGGTGGATTTCTATTAGGCAATAACTCAGTTCATCTCATCTGGCATAGTACTGTGCTTCCTTTGATACTTGGCTAGAAATATAGCCATAGGAGAATACAAACAGCTTCTTGAAGCCTACAGTAGCGTTCTATATATTGTTTCTGGTTGATCTGACTGTGGCTGTAGTTTTCTGCAGTGGCATTTATTGCCATTCTGAGCAATTTGAGTGAGACTTGCGACCATGCTGGGTTCTGCGCTTAGTGGCGCACATATCGGCATAGCACTCGAAGTCTGAATGGCAAAATTCAGTAGGGGTTGGATTTCTATTAGGCAATAACTCAGGGTCATCTCATCTGCATAGTACGTGCTTCCTTTGATACTGGCTAAAAAATAGCCCTAGCAAAGGATAGGCAGTTTGGTTTAAAACCAAAAAAAAAAAAAACAAAAAAAACAAAAAAAAAAAAAAAAACCACAAAAAAAAAACAAAAAAAAAGTAAAAAAAATAAATTATAACTCTCATTTTAAAAGAAAAGTTAACTAAACCGAGGGCTAGGGCTAAGACGAGGGCGGGGACGTGGGAGTCCAAACTACTGCGGGGTGACAGAGGCCGTTGTCCGGGCGGGGTGAGACACCACCTGCTGATGACGGGAGGCAGGGGCAACGCCGCAGATCACACTCCTAGGTTCATGTCTGAAGTTACTGGGACTCGTGGGTAGAGCACTGTTGAGGCCAGAAACAGTGCGAACAAGGCGAGTGTCGTGGATTGCTACAAATTGCTCGAGCAATTTGTCACCACCAGTCAGTCTTCCACGCAGTCCACCCATGTCACCGAAATCGCCACTCCTCCAGCTCCTGCACCTCAGCCTCCTCCCCCCCAGTCTGCCCCTCCCAGGAAAATTTGGCATTTGAACCGGCATCCTCTGAGGAACTGTTTCTTGGACCCTTCCCACAGCACAACCACTTGTCCGGTTGTTGTCTGAGCAATTTTCCGATGCCCATTTTCCACCAGTCACAGTCTGTGGGTGATGAGACCGTCTGACGCAGGGAAGTGTGGTAAAGAGGTGTCGACGATGGCGACAACGTTGTCGACAGTGGGGAAGTGTTGTCAGGGCAGGAAGTCCGAGGGGGAGAGCAGACTGAGGGATCGGAGGATGATGAGGTGACAGACCCCAAGTGGGTTGAGAGGCCGGGTGAACACAGTGCTTCTGAGACGAGGAGAGTCCTCGACTGAACAGTGTTGGAAGAGCCGTTGTGGGGCCCAGACGGAGAGGCAGGGCCAGAGCTGGTGCATCAGCGCCACTGTCAACTAGTGAAGCTCCCGTGGTTAGGGCTCTTGGCGCGAGGGCTAGATCTTCAGAAGTGTGGAGGTTCTTTAAGAAAAACACCGGATGACCGACGGACTGTGGTGGTGCAACATTTGCCAAACCAGGCTCAGCAGGGTTCCCCACATACTAGCTTAACTACCACCAGTATGCGCAGGCATATGAATGCTAGACACCCCTCAGTGGCACAACAACAAGCCCGTTCACCTCCGGCCGTGCACACCACTGCTCCTTCCCCTGTGTCAGCTGCTAGTCAGTCCCCCCTCCCAGGACCTGGCACAAAAACCCCATCGTCGCCTCCCCGATCCTCCACACGCATCCACCAGCGTTCAGCTCTCCATACCTCCAAGACGCTGGGAGCGGTGAACGCAAATATTGGCAACCCCCACCCGCACGCCAAGCCCTTAATGTCACCTCTCCAGATTGCTTACCCTGGAGATGCTGCCCTATAGGCAGTAGAGACCGAGGCCTTTCGCAACCTCATGGCGGCGGCCGCCCCTCGGTATTTCGGTCCCCAGCCCCACTACTTTTTCCCGATGTGCCCGTCCCAGCCCTTGCCCCATCACGTTTCAACAACATCACCGTGCCCTGACCAACGCCGTTTCTGACAAGGTCCACCTGACACGGACACGTGGACGAGTCTGCCGGGCGGGCCACTATATAATCGCTGACGCACATTGGGTTAACTTGGTGGAGGCTGGGACCGAGTCGACCCTGGGGCTGCTGCTTACTTGCCGACGCCGAGGATTGCGGGGCTACTCTCGGTCCAGGTGTTCAGCCTACTAGGCCTCCTCCTCCTCCACCCTCTCCGACCTCCTCCTCCGAACTACCCATCCGTGGGCACGGCGCCATCGTCGGTAGCTCTAGGCACAGCAGCAGTGGTCCTCGCTAAGCGACAGCAGGCGGTGCTCAAACTGCTGAGCCTAGGCGACAAAAGGCACACCCGCCCAAGACTATTACAGGGCATCACGGCGCGACTGATCTGTGGGCTGGCACCGCTGACCTAAGCCGGAATGGTTGTGTGTGACAACGGCCGAACCTGGTGGCGGCTCTGCACTCGGGCACTGACACATGTGCCATGCTGCCCCATGTGTTAAATCTGTAGTTGCAGCTTTTCCTCAAGAAATACCCCAATCTGTCTGATTTGCCACGAAGGTGCGCCGCATCTGTGCGCATTTCGGAAGTCCAGCCCAGATGCTGCCACTCATCAGGGCAGCGCAGCGCCGCCTCAACTGCCCTCTCACCGACTGTTGTGCGACGTCCCACGAGGTGGAATTCAACACTGACCTGTTATCCAGAGTTTACCAGCAGCGCAGAGCTGATGTAGACTGCCAATTCAACTTCCACCAGAACTGGTAGTCAGTTCAGTCAGCTTCCTCAATCTACAATGAGGAGTGGACGTGGATGTCTGATATCTGTCAGGTGCTGAGTAACTTGAGGGTCAACACAGATGGTCAGTGGCGATGCCGCCATCATCAGCCTCACCTACCCGCTGCTTGGCCTGTTGAAAAACTCTCTGGTCAGCATGAAGTCGGAAGCTTTCGCTCGTCACAGAGACGGGGAAGAATATTCCCTGTTTTGATAGCCAAACCCTGAGGTCTGTTTTCTCAGCGCATATCGAGGAGGTGGAGGTGGAGGAGGATAGGAGAAGAAGAGGAGAATGTTGGCGAACACAAGAGGGGACCATTGTTGATCCTTCACTGTTCGCGTGTATGGGAAAGAAAGAGAGGGATAGAGGGGAGGGATCATGTGACGGAGGTAGTGGTTATGGCAGTGGGAGAAATGAGGTTCAGCAGGTAGCCGATACTGGTGGAGTGTCTACTTACTCAGCATGGATACTCGTGGGCTATTGGCGATTCATGCTAGGCTGCCTATCCCGTGACCCATCGCGTTCAAAGAATTTATTCCAGCCCATTACTGGTGTTCACCTCCTGGACCCACGTAACAAATCTTCCCATCTCCTGAGAGTAAGGAGTGTGAAAGCATGAATACCAGCAGGCCCTGGTGCACAAGCTGAAACAGTATTCCCTTCTGACAGCGCTAGCGCGAGTGCGTAGTTCTGCGGGACAAGTAGCGAGGGGAGAGTAGGCGAGCAGGCAGCTTGTCCAGCACTGGCAAGGGTACGCTTTACAAGGCTTTTGCCAGCTTTATGTCACCCCATCAAGACACTTGTCACCTGTCCCAGTCTCCAGAGTAGGTGCTGATCTTTACAGAAATGGTGAGGAGTACGTAGCTGACCATACGCCATCGTCCTAATATCACACAGCTCCCTACAACTACTGGGTTTTCAAAGCTGGACATGTGGCACGAACTGGCGGTACGCTTGGAGGTTCTTGCCTGCCCTGCCGCTAGCGTCTTGTCCGGCGGGTTTTCGTGCAGCTGGTGGCATCATCACCGATAAGCGTACACCCTGTCCTGACAGCGCTGACAGCTGAACGCTTATTAAATGAATAAGGCTGGATTTCTCAGATTTCCATCTCCACCAGTTGAAGGAAGCTCAACCTGAATTTGATCCACTCCTCCTCCTCCTCCTCATTTCCTCCTTCTCCTCTCTCTTTGTAACAGTAAAGCAGAGGAAAATGGCTATTTTTTGACAGGGCCCACTGGCTCTTTGCTATGTACTTCATGCATTAATTTTCTGGAGGGCCACCTACCCAGTCCTCCTCTTGTTTGAAACAATTTTTGTGAGTGCCACATAGGCACTCAATCTATTCATTCATTTTTCTGGAGGGCCACCTACCCGGTCCTCTGTTTTAAAAATTTTGGGACTGCCACATACAGGCACTCAATCTATTCCATTTACTACTGCAGGGCCACCTACCTGCTCCCTGGTTTGAACATTTTTGGGACTGCCACATACGGCACTCATCTATTCCATTTTACTGGAGGGCCACCTACCTGCTCCTCTGGTTTTGAAACATTTTTGGGACTGCCACATACAGGCACTCAATCTATTCCATTTTACTGCAGGGCCACCTACCTGCTCCTCTGGTTTGAACATTTTTGGGACTGCCACATACAGGCACTCAATCTATTCCATTTTACTGGAGGCCACCTACCTGCGCTCCTCTTGGTTGAAACATTTTTTGGGACTGCCACATACGCCCCTCAATCTATTCCATTTTACTGGAGGGCCACCTACCTGCTCCTCTGGTTTGAAAATTTTGGGACTGCCCAATACAGGCCACTCAATCTATTCCATTTTACTGGAGGGCCACCTACCTCCTCCTCTGGTTTGAACTTTTTGGGACTGCCACATACAGGCACTCAATCTTTCCTTTTACTACTGCAGGGCCACTACCTGCTCCTCTGGTTGAACAATTTTGGGATCCCATACACTCACGCACAACTATTTCCATTTTACTGGAGGGCCACCTACCTGCTCCTCTGGTTTGAAACATTTTTGGGACTGCACATAACAGGCACTCAATCTTTTCCATTTTACTGACGCAGGGCCACCTACTGCTCCTCTGTTTGAACAATTTTTGGGACTGCCACATACAGGCACTCATCTATTCCATTTCCTGGAGGGCCACCTACCTGCTCCTCTGGTTTGAAACATTTTGGACTGCCACATCGCACTCAATCTATTCCATTTTACTGCAGGCCACCTACCTGCTCCTCTGTTTGAACAATTTTTGGGACTGCCACATACAGGCATCTCAATCTATTCCATTTTACTGGAGGGCCACCTACCTCTCCTCCTGGTTGAAACATTTTGGGACTGCCACATACCAGGCACTCATCTATTCCATTTTACTGCAGGGCCCACCTACCTGCTCTCTGGTTTGAACAATTTTTTGGGACGGCCACATACAGGCACTCAATCTATTCCATTTTACTGGAGGCCACCTACCTGCTCCTCTGGTTTGAACATTTTTGGGACTGCCACATACAGGCACTCATCTCTCCCATTTTACTGGAGGGCCACCTACCTGCTCCTCTGGTTGAAAATGTTTGGGAACTGCCACATACAGGCACTATCCAAATAAATTGTCTCCATAGCAAGCCTCCACACGTTGTCTCCATTGCTACCCAATCCAAATCGTCCATATACTGCCTCCATACATCGTCCCTTATCAAACGAGGTGTGTCAGGCAGAATTTGGGTTGTTTTTCCATGGATTCCCACATCAAAGTTGTTAACTTTGTCACCACCCTGCGTGTAATCCCCAAAATATACTGGCAAACTTTTACCATTTAGGGATATTATTTCAGCGCTTCTTGCGCATCTGTTTACATTCCCCTCACCCGGCATATCCTAAACTTATAAACGCTATACTCACTTGCTTATCTTATACAAAAGGTTCTTAGAAGTGCTGTTTGGGGAGTTAGCCTAGAGACAGGGGCTTGGATTGGCGAAAGCTCGCCTGGCAGCGAACGCCAGCTCCATGCGCATCATGCGCTTCTTGCGCTCTGTTTACATTCCCCTCACCCGCCATATCCCAAACTTAAAGAACGCTACTACACTTAACTTGGGCAGGCTGGGACCAGAGTCTGACCCTGGGGCTGGTCATATACTGCCGACGCAGAGAATTTCTGGGCCTACCTCGGTCCAGTCTCAAAGGCCTACTATACCTCCATCCCCACCCCTCCTCCACCTCCTCCTCCTCCACCTCCCCTCCTCCGAATTACCATCCGTGGCATGGCGCCATCGTCGTAGCTCTAGGCGACAGCAGCAGTGCGTCTGCTAAGCGACGCAGCGGTGCTGAAACTGCTGAGCCTAGGCGATAAAAGGCACACCGCCCCAAGACTATTACGGGCATTCCACATCAAAGTTGTTACTTTGTCCCCCCCCTGCTGTGTAATCCCCAAAATATACTTGCAACTTTTACCATTTAGGGATATTATTTCACAGCGCTTCTTGCGCATCTGTTTACATTCCCCTCACCCGGCATATCCTAAACTTATAAGAACGCTACTACAACTTGATCTTATACAAAAGGTTCTTAGAAGTGCTGTTGGGGAGTAGCCTAGAGACAGGGGCTTGGTATTGGCGAAAGCTCGTCCTGGCAGCGGAGCGCCAGCTCCATGCCAAGACCAACTAACATAGTTTTAACTGCAGCAACCTTTAATCTACTACTAGTTCACTGCCTCCATACTGGTCCCCTTATCAACGAGCTGTGTCAGGCAGAATTTTGGGTGGTTTTCATGCTCCCTGTCAACTTTGTCGCCACCCTGCTGTGTAATCCACAAATATACTGGCAAAACTTTTATCATGTACCGATTTTATTGAGCGCTTCTTCTGCCACCTCCTTTGGTTCCTCTCTGCCACCCATTGGTTTGAAGCCTGAGTCCATTTAGGTATGTCCGCCATGCCACTCTCTAGCCTGCTGCCGCTGCCGCCTCTGCATCCGTCCCCTATGTGTCAGGTCAATTATTGGATGTTTAGATGCTATCTAGCTTCATTCTGTCATCTGTCAGGCCATGCTGTTGCCCATAATTTTGGCATAATGGTGCGATTATGCAGCCTCGAGGCATCCATGCATGCTGCCCCTGCTGTTTCCTGTCCATTTCCCGTGTGTTTTCCATCCTTTTCTGAGGTTCCCATGTTTGGCCAAGCTTCCCTGTGCAGAGCCTTGGTCCCCTTGAAAAATGCTCGAGTTCTCCCATTGACTTCATGGGGTTCGTTATTCGAGACGAGCACTCGGCATCGGGAAAAGTTCGTCTCGAATAACGAGTACCCGAGCATTTTAGTGTTCGCTCATCTCTAGTTCTGATGTAACATTTTCAGAAACTATATTCTCACTGATGCAGAACTTTGCCAATGAAATAATATGTATAGTATGATAATGTAATTCAATAATTCTGAATCCAGGCAACTAGTTTCATAGCAATATGCACATTTGAAAGGCCGTAGTGTATATTTCCATCACTGCTGCATACACAATACAGAAAGCAGTTTTCACAATAAGGGATTACTGGATTAACCTTCCCTATGTTTCACAATGGTGGAATTATAAAAAATTGACATGAATATGATTGGCATTCAGTAGCAAAGCTTGTTGATTGCTATATGAAATAGAAGCAAGTGAAAACATGTTTGCCTACTTTAATTGTCTTTAATTGATATCTTTGTTGACAAAATAAAAAAGATGATAAAAGTTGCAAGCTTCCGAGACTACTTAAGCATGTTATTACACAGTGGGCCACATTTATCAAAAGTAGTCGAAGCTGTACTAGGTGCAGTTTGCCTGTGGAGTGTGCAGAGTGCGGCAGATTAATAAAAATTGGTACACGGCGCCCCCTGCACAGCTCTGGAAGTGTGCACTAACTTTTTAAAATAGAGCGTGCAATACAATTCTGTCAAGTGGCTGTATTAAATGGGGTGCTCATCACTTTACTTTTTTCATTAACTGCAGTACTACTACCGGTATGTACTGTTGTATATAAATATGTGTTGCACGACTCCAGGACTCCTCCTGAACTACACCAATTCTTTGGAATTCCCTGCTCCACACTAACACTATCACTCCAGGACTAATTACCAAAGCTTCAAACATGCTCTTAAAACTCATCTTTTTTTTCGTGCAGGCCTATCATACTCCCTAACTGCATGTAATAGCAACACTTTCTTCACTAACCAACCCTGTACACTCTAGTATCCTGCACGTACTACAAGTTCCTGCTCTGTGTAACTTGTGCAATCATGCAATCCAGCTTTCCCAAGGTCCTAAACGTTATAATTGTTTTTTCACAAAACCACTCAACTAAGGGATTAACCAAGATATGATCCAGCATCAGTGTAGCTACAGCATTCTCAAGGTATATTTGCTTCATAATGCATCAAATCAAATGTCAGGTTTCCTTTAAAAAATGTAAAATTCCATTTATACTTTAAGAGAATGTATGACATAGACAGGGAGAATTCTTCCTATCTATTGGTGAATTTAAAAACAAGATGGAATAGGAAAATAATCAAAGAAGATAAGGCACAGGATGATCAAAGATAAGCATAGTCACATAACCTCCTAGGTCAAACCTAAAGCACACAATGCTCATGACTTTTGGAAAAGATACACTAATTTGGGTTTAATCCTGCATTATGTCATTAGGTTTTCAGAAAAAAGTCATGCTTCATGTTAACATCTATCCTGCCTTACAAGGTAAGATAGATGTTTTCCTTGTCCCATCCTGGAAAATGTATTTGCATATTTCCCTAAATACAATTAACAACTTAGATGGTATAAGCCAGAACAAATATGTTTCCGTTCACTAAGCTTTTGGATAGAAGAGCATACAAAGACGTAGCCATTTTAGATTCACAGATACACACTTTTGTTAAAGCAATTAAAAAGATTCTCGCTTTTCTTTTCTCAAGTAAATCAGATTTCTTGGTAGAGACAAAACTGACACAATAGCCCAAAGTATTTTAAGAAAGGGTCTACCTATAGTAATACTCCCTTTAGTCCTTTCTTTTGCCTTTCCATCGCTTGGATGAACCTGATGGACATTCCTATTTGTCTTTAAACCATATGAACTTTGCAACATGGTAGGTATTGACCACACAATGAATACAATAGAATTTATTTACATAAAAACAGAACATCTGCTAAAAGCATGCTATACTTTGTTTAAAGATCTATAACCAACTTGGTTGGCAATTATTCAGGAATAAGTCTCTGATTTGTTTACATCCTACGCTTTCTGGATCATTTGCTGCACCAAGAGCTAGGAAATATATAAATTACACAGCTGTCATTATATATTTGTTTGTGGTGGACGATAGTGACAATAGAAAATGTTCAGTGAATGTTACCATCAGTCAAAAGGGGATATTATTGGTGATTAGTCCACCATTACTGTAGTACATTCAAGCATGCTTCATTATTCACAAAGACAACAGGTTTTTCTTTGGTCAAGTCAGGGCCGCATCTGCCATGAGGAGGGTTGAAGTCCCCGCCTCAGGTGGAAGATTGTAGACCCTTCAAGAGGCGGCGGTTCGTCGCTGGTAATACAGACTCGCCAAATGCGTGCAAGTCAGTACTACCTGAAAAATCAATTATGCATTAAGGCACCAACGTAATTGATCCATTTATGCTGAACCTGATCACATTGCACTTGCAGAATCTCAACTCTTCTCCCTACAACAAGGCAAACACTCTGCGAAGGAGTATTGTATGTATTGTGCAATGTTGAACTGGTGTGAACCTTTCTTCCTGGAGAAAGTTTCAGGGCCCAGGGCTGGGGATCTCCCTCCAATAGGGAAACAACTACCAAAACCATCTGGGTTTGGGAGGCAAGCAAATTAACTTTGAAGTACAGTAAACATGATTCCCGGAAAGAAAATTTATCTAATTCACCTGAGAAACAATCCGGTAGCAACAATTCCGCCTTTTACTATTGGTCCTTAAGAGGTTCTAAAGCAGCTTCACACTGTTCAGCAATGGCATGTACCTGGTTAGCCAACTCAGAAACTGGGCATGCTAATCCCTCCACCTGGTTCACAAGATCTATAATATTGTCCATTCTGGGTGGGACCTGGAGGGGATTAGATCAGGGCTGGTTCTTCTGCCAGGTACCTGTCCTCCAGCAAACAGCGCAACCACAACCAGGCTTGGCACAAGCTGTCAAACTGGGTAAGTGGTGGGGAACTCACCCTGTGATGTCCCTGCAGACTACCAAACTGCCTAAGCAGATAAACTGCCCTGACAAACCTGGCATACCTGCTATCGAAAACCTAACTGAGGGACACTGAAAGACGCTGCAAGGTGACAGGGAAAATATGGCATCTGTTGGCTGGTGGAGCAAACAGGTAACACGAGGTCAGAGACCAGAGTCCAGTATTCACACTAGGACACAGGGACAAACAACAAACAAGTAGTACAAACAAGTAGAGGCGGACAGAACTGCGTCAAAACCAAGAATGCACAGTATTGTATCACTAGAGAGAGGTCGAGTAAATGTAGCAGCACCTGCACGTTATAATGGGACAGGGCAGGTATATAAAGGAGTTCCTGGATGCCGCCCCAGAAGCTGACTGGCTCGGGCATCCATCAGTCTAGTAATCCTTGATGGACAGGGCTGGGCTTCAGGGAGCTGGGTGTAACTCAATCAATCACAACACAACAGTAACCTTAGCCACAGTTGCACTAAAGCTTTGCACAGGCACCCTTTGCTCTATTTCCACTCTCCACATGGATTCCATACCGGGTGATCGTTTTACACTGAGGAGGAATGAGAGTGAATATTGCAGGATATCCAAGGTGATATAGCCTTTCTGAACAGCTTGGGCGAATATCTCAAAAACAAGAGAATTCCCAGAGGGATGAGATCCAACATCCGTCCAAACCTCTTCTCACAGGACCCTTATTTCTGCAGTAAATTCATGCATTTTTTAAATAAATATTCCATGGACTTGATACTTTTAAACATTGAATTCCTACAACATGAAATAAAAAAACTCCAAGGTGATATTACAACCATGGAGACCACCTTGTCTACTGCTTTGAACCCCATTCAGTTGAAGAATTTCCTTGATACAAATACCGACAGGATGACAAAACTTAAGTTGGAGCAAGAACAAACTAAGAGGTCCAAATGGGCAAGAGATGAGGACGATTACAAGACTGGCAAAATCTACAACTGGCAAACACACACAGGAACATTGTCCAAGAAGGAACCCGCTAAGAATAAAAGATACAACTCAGTCAGAAGCACCGTACAAGCGAATACGGATTCTTCAAATACAGCCCCAAACAAGCCTTTTTTAGACCAGGATTCCACCAACAAAAAAGACCCCAGAGGGGTGGACCGCACTGGCATCGGCCTAGGAAAGCGGAAGGTAGGGAAGAGCCGGACTCTCCCACCAAGGACTGTATCCAAAACTCAGAAACAACAGTGGTAAATATCTCATCTCGTAATATTGATGATTGTGAATTATCCCTTTTACAAAAAGGTTTATCTTTCTCTCCCTGTACACATACAGACTGGTTTCAGGTTGATGTAGATTTGTGAAGATTTTTTCACAACATCAAGTTAAAGTATTGGTTTCATAATAACCCCTCATGTGTGAGGCCAGAAGGTAATGCTTTGGATCCAAAACAATTTGGGCTCTCCAATAAGAGCAACTTTGTACCCCAATTGGACGTGCCTGCTCTAGACACTTTCTTTCAAGCTGTCCGAAATGACATTCATGCCCTCAGAGAGGACAGGTCTCTGAGACACGCCAACATGACCACAGCGGAGGTCTCTGCCTTGGGGAAGCTGGTCCATGATGGCGACATTACCATCAAGCCACCCGCTAAAAGCGAGGCTGTCGTCATCATGGACACCGCGACCTACTTGGCAGAGATCCGCCGCCAAATTGATGATGTTACTGTATACAAACGGATACCAGGTGATCCTAAATTTGAGATTGCACGTAGTAAGATCAAACACTGTTTAGACATAGCTTTGTTGGACGGCACTATCACTAAAAGTATGCATAAATACTTGACGATACCACACCCCATTACACCGGTCTTATACGTCCTCCCCAAGATCCATAAATCTTTACAAAATCCCCCCGGACGACCAATAGTGTCCGGAAGTGATTCCATTTTCTCCCATATTGCCATTCTTCTTGATGAGATCTTGAGGAACTTCGTGACACACAGTAAGTCATACATTCGTGACACTGCTGATTTTTTATACAAACTACAAGAAGTGGACATTACAGGATGCGATAATTTGCTATTGGTCTCATTTGATGTAGTCTCACTCTACACTTCAATTGATCACAATAGAGGGTTGAAGGCGGTAGAGAAATGCCTCTCTGACACTAGATACCCCCCTAAGACTATTTCACTTATTCTTGATTTATTACATCTGATCCTATACAACAATTATTTCCTCTTCAGTAACGAGTTCTATACTCAATTATGGGGAGTAACCATGGGGGCGAACATGGCCCCGTCTTACGCAAATATTATGATGATGTCACTGGAGGAGGATGTCTTCCTCCTGTGGACAGGCACGTTAGAAGATCTCACATTATTTCATTCCTTCTTGAATTCTATTGACAATGACATTAAATTTACTGTTGTACATTCAGACACCAATATCCAGTTTTTAGATGTTTCCATCACACGTGAGGGCAACATACTCTCCACAAAACCAACGGATAGGAATACCCTACTCCGTTATGACAGCGCACATCCACGCACAATGATGAACTCTTTACCCTTGAGCCAGTTCCTCAGGGTCAAGAGAATCTCCAATACTGAAGAAAAATACATGACTAATGTTAAAAAAATGACTGACAAATTCATAGGGGTTACCCTAAAAAAATCATCAACAAGAACATAAGTCTAGCTGGGAGCCGGGATAGAAGGGACCTTCTATTACCAAAAAACAAGACACAGGGTCCCAACAGAATCCCATTTATTTCTACATTTACTGATAAAAGTGATCGGGTTGCATCGATAATAAAAAAAAACACTGGGGTATATTATGTAGAGAACCCTCCGGGGTCCCCGAATACAGAAATCCCCCACTATTATCTTACCTCCGTGCCAGAAATATTGGTGATCGCATCGTCAAATGGGACATTGGACCATTAAGAACCCTGATACAAAGGGGGCTATTAGGTAGCGTCCGCACGGGTAGCTTTCCATGCAGGTCTTGCATAAATTGCTCTTTAATGTTGAAAGGCGAAACCTTTTCTCACTCCGGATGTACGTACAAAATACATCACTACCTGACGTGTAATAGTGATTTTGTAATCTACATGTTAAGTTGTCCCTGTGGTTTAAAATACATTGGGGAAACAACCAATGAATTCAAGGTGAGAATAACGCATCATAAATATACCATCAGAAAGGGAAAGTGGGATTTACCTGTCAGCCGGCACTTTTGTGAGGCTGGACACCTTGAATCCCAACTTCGATTCACACTTATTGATCATATTCCCCCCCTGAGAAGAGGGGGTGATAGAAGTTTACTATTGAGAAAACGCGAACTCATGTGGATCCATCGACTCAACACTTTACAACCACATGGTCTTAATATTGAATGTAACCTCACAAGTGTCATTTGAAATAACTGGTTTATATATGGTTTTGTATCAACTGGATATTGCATGTTTTAATCTCTTACTCCTATTGATGTAAACTGTTATTGGGAGATACCCTTATGTCCAGATTAACATGTTTTCTTTTCTCTCATTTGTAATAGATACTTTTTCATGCTATTACCCCCATCCGATCGACGATCCTTTATCCTCGTCTCCATCAGATAATCGGCCCGTTCTCTCCATCCACCACAATTTTTCTAAATCTGCATCGAGGTGGGATTCTCATCCATTTGCACATTATGACTCGGGTACCACTACCGGAATTCCCAAAGGCAACGGACTGGTCATCTTGATTAGCTCCGCACCCAACGGGCGGTATAATACAGGGTGAGTACCAATTATATATGGAACTCCCCACAGGTACCTATCCGAGGTCCGTGCACATCTTACCTGCTATACGCATACCTCTATGCATCCTGATGTTTCTGGAACAGGTCTGCCCAGACAAAAAATGGGCGGCGTAATTTTTCATTTCCAGAGCGCATGCGCGCTCCTAGCCGATGGCCATCCATTGCGCATAGTACATCCGGGTTTCACAGGAGGTCGCTCCTGGTACTTCCGGTCAGCGGTTAGAACGGCGTCCCTTTACAGGTGGATGGAGACGAGCTACCGAACTTCTATGAATGAAGAGGAGGAGACGTGGGCGGGATTGACACACCGATGGGAGGATCGTCATTTTATGTATTTATACTATGTCTATCTACACTTTTTTTCACGAAGAATAACACAATTTTTATATTCACCTATGTATGTATAAATACTTTATAAAATGAGCTGATTTTTATTGTATATCATGCTTGTTTATCGCTTTGTACTTTGACCAATCAGCTACTTGCTTGGTCCTTAAATGTTTGGACATGCACCCAACACTTTATGCTTGAAAAAGGCATGTTTCTACGCCGAAACGTTGCACATGGAATAAAGATTCACCCTATTCCACTTACTACGGAGTGCTGCCTCTTCTCTGCATTAAGGACTGTATATAGTTTTTTTTTTGGGGGGGGGGTTATATAGTTATAATAGAAGTCTCTATATAGTTATTTATTTAAAGTACTGTATATAGTTATTATAGGGGGTCTGTATATTGTTATTATAGCGGGGTCTGTATATAGTTATAGAGGATTATATAGTTATTATAGGGGGAGTATAGTTATTATAGGGGGCTGTATATAGTTATTATAGGGGGACTGTATATAGTTGTTATAGGGGAGCTGTACATAGTTATTGCTGGGGGGCTGTATATAGTTATTGCTGGGGGCTGTACATATTCATTACTGGGAGGCTGTATATAGTTATTATAGGGGGATAGTATATAGTTAGGAGGTTTTGTATATAGTTATTATAGGGGGACTGTATGTAGTTATTATAGGGGGACTGTATATAGTTATTGCTGGGGGGCTGTATATAGTTATTATTGGAGGCTATAGAGTGGTTACTGGGGGAACTGTATTTAGTGATTGCTGTGGGCTTTATACAGCGATTGTTGGGGGACTGTATATAGTATTTACTGGGGGAGCGCTATATAGTGATTGCTGGGGAGCGGTATATAGTAATTACTAGGGGAGCAGTATATAGTGATTGCTGGGGAGCTGTATATAGTGCTTACTGAGGGAGCAGTATATAGTGAATGCTGGGGGAGCTGTATATGGTGGTTGCTGGGGAGCGGTATATAATGGTTGCTGGAGGAGCTGTATATAGTGATTGCTGCAGGAGCTGTATATAGTGATTGCTGGGAGATCTGTATATAGTGATTACTGGGGGAGCTGTATATAGTGATTTCTGTGAGAGCTATATATAGTGATTGCTGGGGGAGCTGTATATAGTGGTTGCCCGGGGGAACTGTATATATTGGTTGCTGGGGGAGCTATAAATAGTGATTGCTTGGGAGCTGTATATAGTAATTGCTGGGGAGCTGTATATATTGATTGCTGGGGGGCTGTATATAGTGAATACTGAGCACTTTATATAGGGATTACTGGGAAGGCTGTATATAGTTATTTCTGGGGAGCAGTATAAAGCAATTGCTGATCCCAGTCTAGACTGCATTCAATGGGCCCATACCAGATTTTGCGCCCAGGAGCCCCCACCAACCTTAATCCGGCCCTATGGGGATGATAGATGTCATACGTAACAATGATCCTCATTTTTGTACATCATCATGTATCTTTTCTTTTGGGGTTAATATCCCATTTCTATGGGTCATCACAATACTCTGATGTGCCTTTTTAAAGGTCCATTACGGATAGCCTCTCTTTTTCAGACATTCCTTAAGATCATTTGCTGCTAGCAGATAATCTCTCCTTTGTGAACACGTGTCACGGGTGGTCCCGCGACCCATATCTTAGGTCGTGGGCTCACCCGTGCCTCTCGCTCCCCGCAGGCGCAGCGCCAGCGCATCATAAATCTCCCCGCTCCCGAGTCCCGGCCTCGCTCCGTGTGCGCACGTCCCCGTGCCTTAGGGCGCGAGCGCGGCAGCTTTAGAAAATTTAAAGGGCCAGCGCGTCATTAATTGGCTATTTATACCTGCCTCTCCCATCTAACCCTACCGGATCTTTGTGCCTCACAGCCTTAGAGAAAGCTCTGTTTCGGTTTGCCTGCGTTCCAGTGTCTCCTGGGTTCCCGACTCCCTTCGTGTTCCTGTGTTACCTGACCTCCTCCGTGTTCCCGTGTACCAGTGTTCCTCTGTGTTGCTGTCCTGTGTGCTGTGTTCCCGTACCCTTCAGCCTGGACCTCCTGTTGCTGGCCCCGAATTGGACGTTGCATCTCTGCCGCCTGCCCTGACCCTGTGCCTGGACTGTGACCTCAAGCTTGACTGCTGTTTCTGTACTTCAACCTTGGCGGCCACTGCAGACAAGTCACGTCTGAGGAACGACCTGGTGGTACCACGCCGCAGCTTGTCTAACCCGCTTTGCGGCGGGCTCTGGTGAAAACCGGGTACCACTTAGACTTCAGTCCCAAGTAGTGGCTTGAGTCATCGTCTACAGTGGTCCAGAGGATCCACATCCCGTAAGTCTGACAACACGTCCTTTGCCCCTGAAGGTACTGTCCTTTTGGGATCTCCTTCTTTATTGTCAAATGGAACCAAATTTCACATTGCAAGATTATATTGGTTGCTGTTGGGTTTCTGAAGATCTCTATTCATCTTGTGTCTGGTATTTCTATTTTTAGATCAATAAAAGTGGTCTTTTTGTTGTGTGATTCTAATGTAAGAAACAAACCCACCACATTACATATTACAGTCCACAAAATCAATATGTTGTCAATGAACCACCATCATTAAGCCTTTTCAGGATGTCCGTTGTGTCTCTTGTATATGATAGTGTCACCACAAATGGACACAGCACTTGATCAATATGTTTGCTTATGTTTTACAATAGACTATTTATCTTGGACACTATTGGCCCCCTTTCATTTTCTTAACCCATTTATGGATCTGAGGGTGTTGCATAAAGAAATTGGTAGTATGGGGTATATTTGATTTATTTCCCTCTTCAAGATACTTTCCAATTCACTTTAAAATTTGTTTGCGTTTTTTTTAATTGTTTTATAGGAATTGTGATTCATTAATATTAAATTAATCTGGGTGTTTTCCCTGTCAATGATCTCTACATTTCCCCTCCTGTCAGCAGGTTTTATAACTATAGTTCTGTCTCCTGCCAGATCCCATATTGCCTGTTATTCCTCATGTGTCAACTACTGGGGGAAATTTTACCGAAGTAGAGGCCACATTGACTGGCAACGTCTCAGACAAGAGACTCGGAAGCATGACTAATGGAGGGCCTTGGGCAGCTCTGCAAAACATTAACAAGGCAATATTCCCCTGGACCTTGACCTGACAGCAAACCCATGTAAAGTAAGTGGACTTAAAGGGAACCGGTCACCTGGAGACCCATTTTTAGCACACCCCCCATCCCCATAGAGCATATTACATACACTGCTAAACATTTTTTTTATGAAAAATTGGTTTTACAGAACAAAAGATAAGTTATATATTACCCATCCTTCTCCCATCATTTTCACAACTCCTTGCTACCCTGTCCCAAGCAGACATCATCCATCCATGTCCTGCCCGCTGTCTGGAACTCTTGCTGACTGCGTCAGGCATTCTTGTGCCTGCACGGTCAGCATCTTTCATAACAAGCGCACAGACATGCGCAGATTAAGCTACTCTGACTCGGCAGCTTAGTGTGGCGCATGTGCAGATGAATGCGGGGACCTTAAGGCCGGCACTGCTTCATCTGCGCATGTCCGTGCGTACTTTCCAAAAGATGCTGACCGTTCAGTCACGAGAATGTTGTGGTCAGCAAAAGTTCCGGACAGCAGACAGGACCTGGATGGGTGACGACTCCTGGTGAGGCAAGCCTAGGGGCGTGAAAATGATGGGAGAATGGGGGGTGAGTGGCAGTATTAGCCTTTTGAAAAACACACACGGAGGAGTGGTTTCCCGAGGGTAGGGGGAAACTATTCCTCTTTAGCCCCTCCCAGGGGGCGACTTGACTAGCTCATGTCTCTGTAAGGTAATATATAACTTATCTTTTGTTCCGTAAAACCGGAAAAACAAATGTTTAGCTGTGTATGTACAATGCTTTATTGGGATGGAACGGGAGGGGGGGGGGTTGTGCTAAAAAGGGGTCTACTGGTGACAGGTTCCCTTTAAACTTGGATTTGAATCCCCATATTTTACCCATATGCAATGGAATGGTTGCTTTACAAAACGGAGGTTATGTAAGTTCCCCATCTAGTGGCATAATCTATGTACTACCAAGGCAGTTTTTTTGGACTTTACTTGATATGCGTTATGTTATCTTAAATGTTATTTATATTACATCTAATAATTTAGAGAAAATATATGAATATACTGATCCTTTAAAAAGAATACATCAACTTTATTCTTTCGATCTGTAAGGAAAAACCTCTTTACTCACATTGTATTCATATGTATAGTCTTTGTTCGAAGAGTAAAATATATGGACAATGTCATCCCTGTTATCAGTAGCAGTGGTAATATCTAGTTATTTTGTAATGGTAATGGTAGTGGTCATGTGTTTGGTTTGTTGAGAGAAAGACCTTCTTTGTAAGCACACAAGTCCAAGGTCCCAATGTGCTTCATCTTGGTAGGGCACATGTAAGAACATGTACAAATCCAGACACCTTACTGCTGGAAGAGGCAAAAGCAGGAGTTATTTAAAGTGTAGCTAAACTTTTGACAACATTTTATAAATCATTAATAATGATATTACATTTTGTAACTTACTTAATTAAATACATATAATCATGTGTCCCCTTTTCCCCTACCTTTTCTTCCTTATTTGATCAGTTTTAGTAACATTGGCCTTCTCCCTGTAGACCACTGACAGCTGATCATATAAGAATCTGATGTTTTTAATGACGTATCTCTTTACAGACAGTCACTGGATTGTTTGACCCCTTAACGACCTGCCTTTTTTTGTTTTTTAATTTCCATTTTTCACTTTCCACCTTTAACTTTTTTATTTTTCCACATAAAGATCTGTGTGATGGTTTGTTTTCTGCATAACAAATTGTACTTCATAGTGACGGTAATTAATTAATATTTTAATGCAGTGAAAATGGTAAAAAGATGCATTTGCACTGTTTTCTTGTAGGCTTGGATTTTACAACTTTCACTGTGCACACTAAATGACATGTGTACTTTATTCTTTGGGTCAGTACGATTACAGGGATACCAAATTTATATAGGTTTTATAATGTTTTCATATATTTACAAAAATGAAAACCTGTACAAAAATTTTGGGGGATTTTGCCATCTTCTGGCACCAAAAACTTTTTCATACTTCGTTTTATGGAGCTGTGGGTGGTGTCATTTTTTGTGACGACCTTTTGATCACTTTTTAAATGTTATTATATTTTGATAGATCGGGCATTTTTGGATGCGGCGATACCTAATGTGTTTATCATTTTTACTGTTTATTTATATTTATATCAGTTCTAGGGAAAGGGACAGGTGATTTGAATGTTTATGTTTTTTTTATTATAATCTTTTTAAACTTTTTTTATTTTAATTTTTACTATTTTACTATTTTACCCTATTGTACTTTAACCCTAGGTTGTCTGATCGATACTACCATATACTGCCATGCTACAGTATGGGAGTATATTGGGATTTTTCTAATCATTCATTACAATGTGCAATTAGCACTTTGTAATTGATGGGTTAAAACGAAACAGCCTTGGGTCTTCGGAAGACTCGTGGCTGTTATAGCAAAGGATTGCTCCTCCCCCATGACGGCACGGGGAGCGGCAATCTTCGGCAAGATGGAGGTGCCCATGCGCCGCCATCTTTTTGAAGCCGTCGGCAACTGTGTCGCCGGCGATCGTCGGGATAACACTGCAATATGCAGCAAAAACTTACAGGCTATGGAGAGGGTTCAGACCGTGAGCCCTCTCCATGCACTGGGATTCGACATGCCGTAATAAGGGGTTAGTATGAACATAGAGGTGAATCATCAATGAAAATAGTTTATCATTAGTGTCCTTATCTGGGTGAGGCTTTAAGAGCTCTAAATGGGTTCAGATAATAATAAGTAATAAGTAATAATAATAATAATAAATTAGTGATAAGTAATAAGTCAGATAGTAATAAGCTGATGCACTGCTGCTGGAAGAGGCTCAAAACCAAAGGACTCAAGCAAATTTTTATACGTTTAAGTATCCATACCAAAATCTATAATTTTTTTTTGTTTCGCAAAGAAAAAACAAGAATCCCACACAGCCACACAGAGTGCTTGAGATATGAGAATAGGGTAGCTTATCAAATCAAATTGTTAATGGTCGCCAAATGCTGGAAAGTCCATACTACTGTAAATATCAAGTCCATCAATGTAATTGCCAATGTAATTGACGGACCGAGAGGTGCAGCACAAACCTGTGTGCGTGCACCACTTTGTGTGACACAGACCAGCTGGACATCATCACGCATGCTGGCCTGTGTCACTTTAAAGATGAAGTGGCTGCCGCTTGCAGAGCAGAAGAAGAGAACAAGAGGTGGAGGGAGAGTGGTGAAGGAGAGTATTTATTTTTGAGTTTGAAGATTACAGACACCACATGCATCCTTCATTACAATTTTCCTGAAAATATCATGTCTTTGCCAAAAAAGAACTGCAAAGATGGCACCAGCAGCAGCATGAGGTCAGAGAGTGGTACGATGATAAATTCTTTAGCTGGCAGCAACATGGGTAGCCACATTGTGGCACAATAACAAAGTTTGAAATGAATTTGAAGTTGAAATTTTCAATTTAAATTTGAAGATTAGAGATGCCACATGCATCATACATTACAATTTTCCTGAAATTATTATGTCTTTGCCAAAAAAGGTGGCAGCAGCAGCAGCATGAGGTCAGAGAGTGGCACAATGACAAATTCTGGAGCTGGCAACAACATGGGAGGCAACAGAGTGTCACAATGACAGAGTATGGAGGTGGCAGAAACATGGTAGGCCACAGAGTGGCACAATGATAGAGTGTGGAGGTGGCAGCAGCAGGAGCCCACAGAGTAGCATAATGACAGAGTGGAGGTGGAGGCAACATGGTAAGCCTCAGAGTGGCACAATGATAGATTATGGAGCTGGCATCAGCAACAGCAGGAGCCCACAGAGTGTCACAAAGAGGACTGTGGAGGTGGCAGCAACATGGTAAGCCACAGAGTGGCACAATGACAGATTGTGGAGGTGGCGGACAATTCCTGTCCCTGGTAAAGATGGTGGGAAGCAGAGGGAGCAACTGGCAGCAGATGTGTGGCATCAGGCGGGTGGCAGCATCAGAATAGTGGCTGAGTCAGGTACTTAGAATCCAGGCTCATTTCTCAATGTTAAGGGGAGGGCCTGATTAATCTTGACAAAGGTCAGTCTCTCCACATGACGGGTGGACAAGCGGGTTCTCCTTGGGGAAGATGGCCCCCGCGACACTGAACACCCGCTTTGATTCCACACTACTGGCCAGACAGGACAGCTTCTCTACTGAAAACTCTGCAAGTTACGGCCACACATCAAGTTTGGCTGCCCAGTAGTCCAGGGGATCATCTACCTTGGGTGGTAAAGTGCTGTCCAACTAGGCCACCACCTGCTGGTGCAGGGTCTGCTCCATGTCCTGCTGCTGCTACTGGTGGCGGCTGCCCTCCTCACTAGGCGGGTGAAGTAAGTTGCTCATTAAGGACTCCAGATTTAAGCTGCTGCTGATGGAGCGTCTAATGGTCCTACCCCCGCCCCCCATCTACCCACAGCAGTCGTGGTAGTATTACGTGAGCGATCACTGCCAGGAATCCCCTGGTCAGATCTGACGGAGGATGGACAATGGCGCACAAAGGCAGGGGCCAACTGCCTTTTCAATATTTCTCTATAGTACACCAGTTTTTTCTCCCTCTCAGCAGCTAGAAAAAAGTCACCCATTTTTGACCAGTAGCGAGGGTCCAAGAGGGTGGAGAGTCAAAACTCATTCCTATGCCAGATCTTGACTATTCGGCTGTCACTAGTTAGGCAAAGCAGCATGCTGCGGGCCATCTGCGCAAGTGACTCTGAGGGACTCCCAGCCTTCCTCTCCACTGTATACTGTCACGGTGCTTCTGGGTCATCTGCCTAGTCTTCTACCTCCTCCGGATGCTCCTGCTCCTCCTCTCTTGTCACCTGAGTAGAAAAACCACTAAATTTCACCAGACTCTGCTTGTACTTCAATGTCCTCCTCCTCCACCTCCAGTTCAGCCCCCACTGGACTCATGTGGCCTTGAGATGTTGTCGCCACTTCTCCAGTGCCCTGACCAGACAGATTTTGCAGCATGAGTTCCAAGACATGAAGCAGTGGAATAACGTTATTCATTCCGCAGTCCTGGCGACTGACAAATAACATGGCCTCTTCAAAGGGCCTGAGCAAACGGAAGGTGTCACGCATGAGCTGCCAGTGGCTGACATTAAAGTTACACAGGGGAGTACTCCGGTCCGCTTGCATCATCAAAAAATCATTAATGGCTTTTCTGGCTTTTCTCTGTTCATACAGGTGGTCTAACATATGGAAGCTGGTATTCCAACAGGTAGAAACATTACATATCAGACTATGTTGGGGGAGGCTGTTCTGACGCTGCAACTCAAGGAGGGTGGGAATGGCTGAAGTGCATGCACAATTTTCTGGCCATTTTTAGAATGACTTGCAGATGGGTGGAAGACTTGATGAACCTGTTGACAACCAGATTGAACATGTGCCCCATTCAGGGTGCATGGGCCATCCCTCCTCGGTGCAGCACGTGTTCCTCCCATTTTCTGTCACCATGGTTCTGATTTTCAGTTGTCACAGAGAAAGCTACACTTTGATTTCTTCTTGCATGACACGGAGCAGTTCCTACCCTGTGTGATTTCATTCGCCCAGGCAAACCAGGTGTAGAACTGCATGACACTGAGCAGTTCTTACCCTGTGTGATTTCATTTGCCCAGGCAAACCAGGTGTAGAACTGCATGACACTGCTGTGCCCTGCACATGTGGTATGATGGAGCAGCACTTAGACTTGTGGAGGCTGAGTTGGTGGTATAGAAGGAGGAGCAAGAGGTGGACACTGGCGCAGGAGCAGCAGTTTGACAATGCAGTGGCATCTCTTGTTCAAGTTGTTGGTGAGGATGGGTGGGAAGCACATTCACCCAGTGGGCCGTAAAGGACATGTACTGGCCCTGACCATAGTTACAACTCCACACGTCCGCGCTGCCGTGCACCTTGCAAGAAACCGATAAGCTCAAGGACTTGCCCACCTTCTGGTCTACATATTTGTGAAGGGCTGGCACTGCCTTTTTGGAAAAAAAATTCTCTGAAGATTGCAGAGTCCACGACTTGGAAAGGAAGGGACTGCAGTACCAACAACTTGGACAAGAACATGGTCAGCTTATGCACCATAGGATGGCCGGACGCATAGCGTTGTATCTTTGTAATCACCTCGTGCAATGAGGAGCAGGAGCATCTGGACCGGGAGATGATGTCAAAGAAAAACAGCTCCCTTCGGCAGAGGTGCTGGAGCCTTGACTGGCTGAATGGCATGTGTGCCACTAGGTGCTGTGATGTTGCTGCGGTGGCAGAATGGACCTCCACATCTGTTCCACATTTCCAGGCCAATGGATGGTGATGCTGCATGTGTTGATGCAGGGTCCTAGTGCCAATGTTAGTTCCCTGGCCACACTTCCCTTTCTGCCCACAGAAAAAAAACTGCCACACCGACAAGGTGGAGATTTTACTGCCAACACTCTACTAAGGCCGCTGCCTCGCTGAGCCCCTGTACCACTGCTTACTTGGACCTGCAAAGCGGGGTTTGTACCCCACGGCAGTTTGGCTCCCGTCCTCACACTACTGCCACCCTGCTGACTCATGGCCACAGTAGCGACTTGCTGCCTGCTTTGCTGCCTGACACCCTCTTCTCCTGATGATGATGATAAATCCCTGGCTTCACCTGGCTGCCAAGTGCGATCGGCTACATCATCATCGATTTGTGTTTCCCTGTCACTGCTATTCTCCTCAACGGTCTCAGTATGCACAGCCCAACTACTTGCAATTTCAACATAACCTCCCTCGCCACTCTCCACATCTCTTCTTTCCTTACCTACTGCACAAATCAGCGAATGTCTGCCCCACTTCTTCACTCCCAAGCAGCTGCTGACTGTCCTCAAGGAGTTCATCCTCGCTGTATAGTGGCGCTGAGCCCAGACCAGCTAGTAGATCTCTGGCTAAGTGAAATGAACAGGACAGAGGCTGGTTGAGGACAGGTGAGCGTCACTGACCTGCTCTTGGGCCATGCCAAATAAGGGTTGTATCTGATGAACCCACGGACTCTTGGCTGGGGTTGTCAGTTGTCATCTGGGATGAAGTGGATGACCTAGTCAACCAATCAACAACCTATGGGTTGTTTATTAAAACACTGCCACCAGATGACACCAACAGTACTGGCCTCACAGAGTCACCCCTGCCACGACGTCCCCTTACTGTGCTGCGACCTGTGCCTGCTCCACCTGCCACCTCTCTGTCTGGTATATTGGTTAATCAACTATGTTGATTTGACACTGATCTACTTTATCTTCCAAAAAAACTTGAAATTTGGAGTATATAGAAGCACAAGAACTGATACCCTGGAATAGGAGCAGAAATCACTAAAAACACACATACTAGAAAGTATGTGTATTTTACACAGAATTCTTCCTATTCACTTCAGCAACAAAAATAACTGCTATATGGGGTATACAGATCCCCAAAATGGACATCCTGGGATTGAAGCAGAAATCACCACAGAAAGTATGTGTATTTTACACAGATTTCTTTCTTTTCACTTCAGCAACAAAAAAGAACTGCTATTTGGGGTATACAGATCCCCCAAAATGGACACCCTGGGATCGGAGCAGAAATTGCTACAAAACAGTAAAAGCAGCTGGACGTTACAGACATGCAGCGTGAAATGCCGAGATTGCAAATGGATGCCTGTTTTTATAGGGCTGTGTGATATCACATAACCCCTGTGGCAAATTCCGACTCCTGATGGATTCTTTCTTCATAGGAAATGACGTTGCTCGACCCTCCTGGTTTTTCTCAGTCTGTGCCTATTTTTTTTTTTAAAAAGAGTCATTAGAGGCTGTCTTGTTGTGTGATTCTTGTTGAGTATCTTTCGATATTTTTTTTTATCGGGCTCCTCTTTCTCTTTTTCATTGTTTCCTTAATAGAGGATCCTGCTGTTACAGTATGCATTGCTTGCCACCTGTAGATTCTCACTGTTTTATAATATTCCTGATCATGGGACCACTTGATGCAATTGGTTTGTTCCTGTTCCAGCTGAAATTGAGAATTTTTCTTTGGTTGTAGACTTTAAATTCCTCTAATTGTAAATATTCAATATTTAGTATAATTAAGTCCATAGAGTATTTATTAAAGATGTGCATAAATTTCATGCAAAAGGTTGGCTCTTGTGTAAATAAATTCGGTCATACATTTGATCGTATACCTCTTGGGACTTTCTTAATTTTCAGATATTCCATAAGAGTAAACAGATGGTTGTAGGGAAATGAGTCTTTTGCAGTTGGATTCAAATTTTCTCTTCAGACTTTGTAAAATTTGTTGATCTTCATTGGTGTAGGCTAATACATGTAATTGATCACTCAGTAATGTGTGCAGTCTCTGATGCCGTGTATGCACAATAAGGAAAATCAAGAGCAGCACAACAAGATGGGTGCAAAGTCTGTCAGACTATTGGCAATATAGTCTATGATGTCTTCAGGAACAAGGCAGCACTCCAAAATTCAAGTGAAAAGCAGGGTATCTTTAAAACTTAAGCAATCAGTTCCTAAAGCTGTATGCAAATGCAAATAGTGACAGAGACCTCATGACAGTGTCAAGGTTCGAGGTTGTGGATCCTCTGGACCACTGCGGACGATGACACAAGCCCCAACCTGGGACCGGAGTCTAAGTGGTACCCGGTTTTCACCAGAGCCCGCCGCAAAGCAGGTTGGTCTTGCTGCGGCGTGGTACCACCAGGTCGTTCCACAGGTGTGACTTGTCCGCAATGGCAGCCAAGGTCGGGGTACAGAAACGGCAGGCAATCTCGTAGTCGGGGACAGGCAGGAGGTCAGGACGGGCAGCACAGGATCGGAGTCAGAGACGTAGCAATGGGTCAAGGCAGGCGGCAAAGCAGAGAAGTCAAAAGCAGAACCAGGGTCACAACGGAATATCACATAAAGAGCACACGGCATAAACAAAGATTTCTCTAAGGCACAGGGCACAAAGATCCGTCAGGGATCACAGGAAGAGGCAGGAATAACTAGTTTACCTGAAATGGCCAGCGCCAATTAGCGGCGCGCTGGCCCTTTAAATCTGCAGAAGTTGGTGCGCACGCGCCCTAGGAGCTGGGGACTCGCGCGCACGGCCGAGGACAGTGGAGCAGCGGCAGCCGGAACTGAAGAGGCCAGGACTGGAGCTGGGACTCGTAAGTTGAGCTTACGGCGCGCAGGCGGGGAGCGAGAGGCACCGGTGACCCCGCGATCCGCGATATGGATCGCGGGACCACCCGTGACAGACAGGTGTCCTTTAATTAATTTGACTTTGAAAAAAGGCTCATGAACTCTAATATCCTTAAAGGGGTTATGCCACAAAACTATTTACTACAAAAAGCTGTCAAAAAGGTTAAAATATTTCAAAAATCTATTTGTAAAGGTTACCTGGAAGTAAAAATACCTTTCTATTTGTTATTATGATGCTTGTTCAGCCTCTATTCTGCTCCACACAGAAGCAGATGTGGGAGGGGCCTAGCGCTCAGCCTTCAGAGTCTAATTCCACCTGCTGTGCTCAAATAGTCCCTGCAGTTACTGATCCCTAGCACAGCAGGAATCTGCTATTGGTGCTGTGTGTCACCTACCAAAGCCCTGACACTGCTTCCTCTCCTTTTAATCATTGTCAATATATACTTGAATAAGAAAATACATGACAAATTAGGGGGCATTCCGGTGCTCAGTCTGACCGTGCCCCAGATTTAACATGCAAAGTCCAATAGAAATGTGTCACACTCCCCATGTTAAAAGTGCAAAAAAAGTTGGTCCACTCTGTCGGGGCAGTGCAGTGGGCACCAGATTCATGAAGAACGTGCGCCAAAAATCCTTAATCTGGCGCCCCCTGCACACTACACAGGACACTGCACATAGTACACACTGCACTGTTTTTAGTAAATGTGCATCTATGTATTCTCACAGCATCATGGTCGGTCAGGCTGACATGCATGGCAGAAGTCTATGTAGGTGCAGGGGAGGCAAACCCGACGTGTATCTATAGATAGATAGATAGATAGATAGATATAGGATATATATATATATATATATATATATATATACAGGATAGATATATGGATATAGGATAGATAGATAGATAGATAGATAGATAGATAGATAGATAGATAGATAGATAGATATAGGATAGATAGATATAGGATATATAGATAGATACCTTCAGGTTTGTTAAATCCTTTCACATATAAAAAATCAAAAAAGTTTTTCTCAAGCCCAGATTTGGGAGCTGAAACGACGTCGCACTTTTGGAATAACAGAATTCCTTTTTCTCCAAGAACTTGGAGTGCCCCATTTTGTGCTTTTTAATGGTGAAAGGAAAATTTAACAAACCTGAAAGGTTGACTTCCCTTTTTTTCTTAACTGGGTCACGCTGAATTGTTTTATTTTTTCTATAGTAGATAATAGTATCGATAGATAGAATTGAGAAGGTAGATGGATTGGAATGAACGAAGAGTGATGGCAGGGTACTAGATAAAGCTCATAGCATAGAGATAACAGATAGATGAGATAGATACAGATTGAAAATAATATCAGATATGATAGCTAGATAGATAGATAAGAGCAGGTGATGGATAGCTAGATAGATATATATAGATAGATAGATACTAGCATATAGATGATAGATACCAGATAGATACGAGATAGATAGATGACAGGTGATTGGCTAGATAGCTATACAGATATATTATCGCTCCCAGCGCTCGGCCTCGCTTCCGCCGCCCGTTAGCTGGCTCCTCGCTCGCTCGCTCGCTCGCTGCTCTCCGCTCGCTGCTCGCTCCCGCTCGCTCGCGCTCGCTCGCTGCCCTGTGCTGGCTCGCTCGCTCTCCGCGTCTCTGCTCCTCCTTGCTCGGCTCGTGCCCGTGTCCTGGCTCGCTCGCTCGCTCTGCCTCTCTACCTCGCTCTCTCTCTCCTGATAGCTTACAGGTTGATGAAATATAAATAGATATAGATAGAATAGATACAGGTGATAGAACTAGACTTTGATAGTAAAAAGGTGACAGCTTCCCTCACATGTTACTGATCTTTAGCTACTTTCCTCCCCCTGCTAGTCAGGCACAAGGCCCTTTTGGCCCCAAGGACAGCAGGGTAGCATGGAGGGACAGTGATGGGAGAGTAAGGAGGAGGACTTGCAATGACAGCAGTGTAACATGGTGGACAATGAATGGTGGAGAGAACAGGAGTTGGACTGCAGGACATCGGGTAGCTGGAGGACAGTGAATGTGAGAGTACAGGAGGAGGACAGCAGGTGGAACATGGGGGACAGTGCATGGGGGAGAGTACAGGATAGGACTGCCGACAGCAGGTAACATGGAGGACAGTTAATGTGAGAGTACAGGAGGAGGACAAGCAGGGTATCATGGAGGACAGTGCATGGGGGAGAGTACAGGAGGAGGACTGCAGGACAGCAGTGTAACTGAGGGGACAATGCATGTGGAGAGTACTGAGGAGGATGCGTGTGCGTGTACGCAGGGTAGCATGGAGGGACAGTGAATGGTATAGAGTACAGGAGGAGGACAGCAGGGTACATGGGGGACAGTGAAGGGTGGAGAGTAACAGGAGGAGGACTGCATCAGGAAGATCAGAGTTCGGCCTGTTCTTGTGTTTATCTCTGCATCCTCCTGTGTGACTGACTAATGGTGGAGGGAGGATGAAGGGCTGCTATAAATTGATATGATCATGTTAGGGGAAGACTCCTCTGTTTCACCGCAATAGTCATGTCTGGCTGCAAGTTACCTTGTATCTGCTGCTGGTAGCCTCTCCTGGTGGAGCTGGTAAGGCATGTGGCCATCACAGCCACAATCTCTGCCCCTCCTCCTCTCCTCACCTCCTATTGGCTGCAGTGTGCTCCGCTGAGGTCTCTAGTGTGAGAGGAGCTGTCCTGGAAGTGGATCTGTAGGCCAGAGCAGGCTTGCGTGACTCCTCCTGTGCGCAGACTCGGCCAATCCCTGTCTCAGAGGGCACAAGCACCATCTAGGAGGCGCCAGCAACCAGGAACAAAAGCGCGCATCTATCTCAGGTACACCTGCAGATTTTGATAAGTTAAATGGTGAAGTACTTGTCACAATGCATTGTGACCCAATTACCATCAGCCAATTGGCTATGGTGCACAACCCCCTTATCTGTGATCTTATAGAGACAGTTGATTGACTCAGTAGAGGCAAGCCCTATAGATTTTCTTGTTTAATATTAAATACAACCCTTTTTTTTGCTTTTTATTTGATTCTAACCATGTTAATAATACAGGCAATTTTTTTAATAATAAATTCGTAAACTTTGACGTGTTTAGATATTTGTGACAGGACCAGGGGAACGTTTGTGACTTGGTGGTATGTGTTTACCCTAGGTTTCTGTCCTACACTATCTAGGGACCAAACTGGTCTGGAGGACCCTGGCTGTGCTGCGTGTTTGGAGTGTAGGGCTTGGTCCTACTCTCTCAGCCACAGCCAGGTGTTTGATGGGATTGGGGATCTTGAAATCACCAGCGCTCGAGATGTTTGATATTTAAAAAGTCAAAGCTGCAGCAGAGGGCTCTCTCCTCATGCTCCTGGGAAAAATCTTTATGTGCAGCCGCCATTGCTGTATGCGTAGGTATGGGAAGCTTGTACATAGTGGTACAGTTTCTTGTAGTGAGGAAACTAGCTTTTTGATAGTTAGTGACCAGAAAAGGAAATCCTTGCTGTCGTACTTGGAGTACACAGACACAAGAGCTGTCAGAAAGCACATTGGGTACATACCCGGACATTTCAAGTTGAATAACCAGTAGGTTCCCAAATGTCTGACCCCTGAATTCTTTGGCAAAAGTGGCTGCAGCCATGAACTAGCTCTCTTCCGCATTACAAGTTGAGAAAACTAAGTGGCCTGGACAAGTTTATTAAGCCTTACCCAGTTCGGATTGTGGGATGGACAAACAAGCCCAAAGATGTGGATCAGCTAAGGGGCAAGGTGCCATATGTCCTGGAGTTGGACTGTGCCTGTGTTGTGCTAAAAAAAAAGTGCTTTGCCTATCCCGGAAGATTGGCGATCCCAGCAGCTAATCCCCTGTTACATATATTATTATATATATATATATATATTTAGGGGTTCATAAAGAGGTCATTGGGACAAGAGGTAGGGTCGACATTAAAGAGTCGTGTAAGAGCAGGATTACATTTCCAACTGCTTTTATTCAGGGTACTAGCCAGCACCAAACACATAAAACAATCGCACGTGTTCCTTTCCTCCCTTTTCTGTCACCATGGTTCTATTTTCATCGTGATCACAGAAAAAGCTCCACTTTGATTTCTTCTGCAATTCCTAACTCCCCGGAGCAGTTCCTACCCTGTCTGATTTCAGTTCTCGCCTCCCATGCAAACCAGGTGTATACCTGTGCATGACACGGGCAAGTTCCTACCCTGGTTTGATTTCATTGCCCACGGCAAACCAGGGTAGAACTGCTGACACTGCCTGTGCCCTGCACATGTGGTTATGGGAGGCAGCACTTAGACTTGTGGAGCTGAGTTGGTGTTATAGAGGAGGTAGCAGAGGTGGACACTGGCGCAGGAGCATCGCATTTGACAATGCAGTGGCATTGTCTTGTTCAAGTTGTTGTGTGGAATGGGTGGGAAGCCACATTCACCCAGTGGGCCGTAAGGACATGTACTGGCCCTGACGCATAGTTTACAAACTCCACACGTTCCGCGCCTGCCGGAATCGCACCTTGCAAGAAACCGATTAAGCTCAAGGACTTGCCCACCTTCTGGTCTACATATTTGTGAAGGGCTTGGGCACTGGCTTTTTGGAAAAAATTCTCTTGAATATTGCAGAGTCCACACTTGGAAAGGAAGGACTGCAGTACCAACAACTAGACAGAGCATGGTCAGCTTATCACCATAGGATGGCCGGACGCATACGTTTGTATCTTTGTAATCACCTCGTCAATGAGGAGCAGGAGCACTGGACCGGATATGATGTCCAAGAAAAACAGCTCCCTTCGCATAGGTGCTGGAGCCTTGACTGGGCTGAATGGCATGTGTCCACTAGGTGCTGTGATGTTTGCTGCGGTGGCCAATGGACCTCCACATCGTTCCATTTCCAGGCCAATGGATGGTGATGCGCATGTGTTGTGCAGGGTCCTAGTGCCAATTGTAGTTCCCTGGCCCACACTTCCCTTTCTGCCCACAGAAAAAAAACTGCTCACAACAATTTCCACCGACAAGGTGGAGATTTTACTGCCAACACTCTACTTAAGGCCGCTGCTGCCTGTCTCTCGGCCCCTGTACCACTGTCTTCCTTGGACCTTCAAGCGGGTTTGTACCCCACGTGCAGTTTGCGCTCCCGTCCTCACACTACGCCCACCTGCTGCACTCATGGCCACAGTAGCGCTTGCTTGCGGCTTTGCTGCCTGACACCCTCTTCTCCTGATGATGATGATAAACCCCCTGGGCTTCACCCTGGCTGCCAAGTGCGATCTGGCTACATCATCAATCGGTTTGTTTTTCCCTGTCACTGCTATTCTCCTCAACGTCTCAGTATGCACAGCCCAACTACGTGCAATTTCAACATAAACCTCCTCGCCACTCTCCACATCTCTTCTTTCCTTACCTACTGCACAAATCAGCGAATGTCTGCCCCACTTCTTCTTGGCCCAAGCGCGGTGCGCGCTCCGCGGCGCTGGCTCGATACTGCCTCGGCTGTGTGTCGGCGGGCATGCGTTGCGGCGGGCGTCAGGACCTGTCCTGCGGCCAGCATACAAAGGGTGTTCGATGTCCCCACTCTTATGGCTCGGGGTTTCATCGTGCTTCGCTGCTTTATGGCGCTGAGCCACCCTAGTAGACTCTGGGCTATGAAATGAACAGGACAGGCTGGTATGGGACAGGTACGTCCTGACCTGCTCTTGGGCCATGCCAAATGGTTATCGATGACCAGACTCTTGCTGGGTTGTCATTGTCATCTTGGGATGAATGAGGACCTAGTCAACCAATCAACAACCTATGGTTTTTATTAAAACACGCCACCAGATGACACAACAGTACTGGCCTCACAGAGTCACCCCTGCCACACTCTCCCCTTACTGTGCTGCGACCTGTGCCTGCTCCCCTGCACCTCTCTGTTCTGGTATATTGGTTTTAATCAACTATGTTGATTTGACACTGATCTACTTTATCTTCCAAAAAAACTTGAAATTTGGAGTATATAGAGCACCGAAACTGATACCCTGGAATAGGGCAGAAATCACTAAAAAACACATACTAAAAGATGTGTATTTTACACAGAATTCTTCCTATTCACTTCAGCAACAAAAATACTGCTATATGGGGTATACAGACGTGGCCCAAAATGGACATCCTGGGGATTGAAGCAGAAATCCCACAGAAGTATGTGTATTTTACAAAGATTTCTTTCTTTTCACTTCAGCAAAAAAAAGAACTGCTATTTGGGATATACAGATCCCCCAAAATGGCATCCTGGGAATCTGATAGCGAAATTGCTACAAAACATAAAAGCAGCTGGACGTTACAGACATGCAGCGTGAAATGCCGAGATTGCAAATGATGCCTGTTTTTATAGGGCTGTTGGTGATTCACACATAACCCCTGTGGCAAATTCCGACTCCTGATGGATTCTTTCTTTCTTCATAGGAAATGACGTTGCTCGACCCTCCTGGTTTTTCCTCAGTCTGTGCCTATTTTTTTTTTTAAAAGAGTCCTTAGAGGCTGTCTTGTTGTGTGATCTTGTTTGAGTATCTTTCGATATTTTTTTTTTATCGGGCTCCTCTTTCTCTTTTTTCATTGTTCTTAATAGAGGACCTGCTGTTACAGTATGGCATTGCTTGCCACCTGTAGATTCTCACTGTTTTATAAATATTCCTGATCATGGCCACTTGATGCAATTGGTTTGTTCCCTGTTTCCATGCTGAATTTAGAATTTTTTCTTTGGTTGTAACTTTAAATTCTCTAATTGTAAATATTCAATATTTAGTATAATTAAGTCCATAGGTATTTATTAAAGATGTGCATAACATTTCAATGCAAAAGGTTGGCTCTTGTGTAAATAATTCGGTCATACATTTGATCGTATACCTCTTGGGACTTTCTTAATTTTCAGATATTCCATAAGAGTAACAGATGGTTGTAGGGAACTGAGTCTTTTGCAGTTGGATTCAAATTTTCCTCTTCAGACTTTGTAAAATTTGTTGATCTTCATTGGTGTAGGCTATACATTTAATTGATCACTCGTAATGTGTGCAGTCTCTGATGCCGTGTTGCACAATAAGAGAAAATCAAGAGCAGCACAACAAGATGGGTGCAAAGTCTGTCAGACTATTGGCAATATAGTCCTATATGGTCGTTCAGGAACAAGGCAGCACTCCAAATTCATGTGAAAAGCAGGGTATCTTTAAACTTAAGCATCAGTTCCTAAAGCTGTAGCAATGCAAATATTAACAGACTCATAAGTGTCAAGGTTCTGAGGTTGTTGGACTCCTCTGATCCACTGGCGGACGATGACACAAGCCCCAACTGGGACTGGATCTAAGTGGTACCAACCGGTTTCAAACCAGAGCCCGCCGCAAAGCAGGTTGGCTTGCTGCGGCCGTGGTACCACCAGGATTCTTCCACATGTGTACTTGTCCGCATGGCAGCCAAGGTCGGGGTAGCAGAAACGGCAGCAATCTTCGTAGTCTGGACAGGCAGAGGTCCAGGACTGGGCAGCAACGGATCGGAGGTCAGAGACGTAGCAATGGGTCCAGGCAGGCGGCAAGAGAGGAGAAGGTCTAAAGCAGAACCATGGTCACAACAGGAATATCACATGAACGAGCCACGGGCATAAATCAAGATTTCTCTAAGGCACATGGGCAAAAGATCCGTCAGGAGTCACAGGAAGAGGCAGGAATAATAGTTTTACCTGAAATATGGCCAGCGCCAATTAGCGGCGCCTTGGCCCTTAAAATCTGCAGAAGTTTGTGCGGCACGCCCCTAGGCTGGTGACTCGCGCACGCACGCCGGGACAGTGGAGCCCAGCGCAGCCGGAACTGAAGAGCCAGGCACTGTAGCTGGGCGACGCGTAGTTGACTAACGGCGCGCATGGCTGGAGGCTGAGGCACGTGACCCCCCCAGCGATCCGCGATATGGATCGCGGGACCACCCGTACAACAGGTTGTCCTGTTACATTATATTGATTTGAAAAGGCTCATGAACTCTAATTATCATCCTTAAGGGGTTATTCCAAAACTATTACTACAAAAAGCTGTCAAAAGGTTAAAATATTTCAAAAATCTTTTGTAAAGTTTACCTGGAAGTAAAAATACCTTTCTTTGTTATTAATGGTGCATTTTCAGCCTCTATTATACGCTCACACAGAAGCAGATGTGGGAGGGCCTAGGAAAAAACTCACCTCAGGGTCCTAATTACCCACCGCTGGTGGGCTCAATAGTCCTGCAGTGTACTGATCCCTAGCACAGCGGAATGCTGCTATTGGGTGCTGCTGTTTGTCAACCGTACAAGCCCTGACACCTCTCTGCTCCTTCCTCCTTTTAATCATTGTCAAATATACTTGTATAAGAAAATACATGACAAATTTAGGGGGCATGTCCGGTGCTCATCCTACCGTGTGCCCAGTTTAACATGCAAAGTCCAATAAAAATGTTCACAAGCTCCCATGTGTAAAAGTGCAAAAAAGTTGGTCCCACTCTGGTCGGGGTCGTTGCAGTTGGGCAACCAGATTCATGAAGAACGTGCGCCTCAAAAAGTCCTTATCTGGCGCCGCCCTGCACCACTCACGGACACTGCACATATGTACACACTAGCTGACCTTTTTTAGTACAATGTGTCATCTATGTATTCTACACAGCTCATGTCGGTAAGGGCTGACTGGCATGGCAGAAGTCTATGTTACGGTGCAATGGGGAGCAAATCCCGCGTGTATCTATAGATAGATAGATAATAGATGATAGATATGGCATATATATATCTATAGTATATTATTTCTAATTATTATGTATATCTAGATATATATATATATAATATCTATTGTGGCAGGAGGGTTAGGTCATGCCACTAGATGAAGCTTTTGGCCATAATGTGCATTTTTGTCCTTATGAACAAGCTGAGTATAAGACAGACCTGGAAACAGTTTGGTCCGTCTAATTAAGTTTGATTAGTTGTTTCAGCTGGAGGGGCTGCACAATCAGGGGCAGCTATTCACCCCTTGGCTCCACCCTGGGGAAGATGACAGGCCCCTATAACGGCCAAAGGCCTTGGAGCGGTGGCATGACTTTGCCTGTGTTTTTGTGGTTGGCTGGCACGTAGGCCAGCACCGGTGAGGTAGGGAACCCTCGATGTTTAGTTATGCCGGTAGAGGCTTAGGTATTAATTTTTTATGTCTTGGAGTTTGTACTAGCCAAAAAATAAAGCTGGCTTGAGGCCAGTTTTATAAACCTTATTCACATTGTGTGTTCCTGTTTGTGCTGGTCGTCTGCTTCGGGACGACGCCCCGCAAGCTAATCCTTACATATGTGGTCGGTATGCTATGGCATGGAAATCCGCACAACAGCGAGATTTAAGGGCCCAGTAACCCATGCGTAATGACTGTTGTTCTCCAGCTCGCTGGATAGGCGCTGTGGACACGGGTAAGATTTGTGCTTGTGTCGAGAGATATTCAGAGACTGCTTTGTTTCTTGTGGGAGTATCGCCACTGGGTCCGTATGGATTGAGTTTCCAGGAGACGCTGCCGGCATGATAATGTGGGAGGACCTTGGATGCTCAGAAGCCATTCGCGTTATGGAACCCCCAAATGCCAAGCCGAGCGGACCCAGCCGATGTTCGAGATTTCTAGTGATCGGTCTGGCAGTTCCCATGAGGAGAGGTTTGCGTATGTAGTTCGCTAGGGGGCAAACCTTGTCTTCGACGGGGAGCAGCTTTGCAGATTGTTCTGACGGATGACCCGATGTTGGCGGCATGTCCTTGCTGGGCCAAGTGGCCCGTATGTGTGCAATCTGTGTATGCATGCGCCAAAGATGTTGTCTCTGGGCAACGCCAACGGTGCGCAGCAGTGCGGCTTGCCATGTGGGTCAGTGCACCTCATTGTCCTTGGTCAGGAACCAGATGAGTTGGCCAGTTGCAAGACCTGGTGAGAATGATAGTGGGTGGATATCCCGCTGATGGTGGAACTTGGCTGTTTCTCAGGATGTCCCTCCAGATTAATCCGGACATCTTATTGGTCACTGAGACGTCCCGCCTGGGAAGGGGTTAAAACTGTCTCGATGACTTTGAAATGATATTGCGATTGTACAAATAAGCTGGAGATTTGTGCAGAGGTGGAGTTTCATCCTGGGGAAAAACTTCCCTTTTTTTCTGGACTTGTGGAAAGTTTCCAAGTGGTGGGAATAGCTGCTGTCTTCCTGGGAGAACCCCTCTACAATGCGGTGTCACGTCCCCAATCTCCCAAATAGGACACTCTGGAGAAGTCTCAAAGCGACCCTGAGTGGTGTGGAAGGTGAGTCCTCATACAGTTGCGTTCTGAACTGTACACCAAGGGTCTATCCCAGAGAGACTCGCAACTGAGACTATAAGTGTCGATGGACTCTATGATGTGATGATAATATTGGATGCCTTTAATTTCGTTAAATGTTAACCGAAAAGTGGTAACTGTTGTGCATAATCTGGGCCTCTAACCTGTGATTATAAGTGTTTAACTGTGATTATATGACACTACCCTGTAACATTGACAAGTCTGAATTGCCGATAACATCTGATATCGTTACAATGTCTCTCAAATTCTGCAGAGTGTGATACTAGGATGCAGCCCATGACTACGAGAGAGTTACTCAGAGTGCCCCTAGAGGTTGTGAGTTTGTGTGGTACACAGGTGCCCTAGCGAGCCTTGAGATGTTAATGCTAGCTACTGCAGTTTCAGATGAGGATCCCGCCAGTAGCAAGGGCAGGTGTGATAGATAATGAGATCCGGATTGTTGTGGTTTCCCTTCAGCCCGAGTTACACAAAGTGAGTGTGATACAGAGCCCTATGAGAAGGCACTACATCCGTCTCAGACCATGCAGGCAGGTGGGGATAGCCTAGTGTCAGGTCAACTTGGAGGAGCTCACATCATGTTCAGGAAATGGGGGGGGGTGCGGGTGGTCAGGGGGAGGCCCACATCGATACACCGCTGATCTTCTGATAGAGATTGATGTACTTGATTCTGTGTGGACAAGGCCGAAGAAGCATCAATACTGAAGCGTCATGTGAATAACTGGTTTGCGGAAGATCCTGGTATAAAATGCTACATATTGTCACATGTCTTATATAAGAAAAGATGACCAAAGAGCATATATTACAAACCATGAGTTGAAGATTGAATATCTCGTACGGTCCTTTCTATCTGTGATACGTGTTTGCAAAGAAAGTAATGGTGAGGTTCACATGTGTACCGTGTTTCGGGCTGCAGAAAAAAAGACGTGCCAACAATGTGGTGATGCAGCAACCTCCATTGTGTGTGCTTAGTGTGATGTGGCACCAGAAGTGTCCTAGAAGAGGAGAAGCCCTTGACTGACGTTTACATGACTGGATCAAGGCTGCTCATAGGCTTCTGGGCCCACCGTTGCACAAGTATGATCTTGCTTTGCAAGAGGTTTGGGAAACAGATTCCAACCTGGCTTTTGTCTTTTCTCAGCAGGCAACTGGAAAGCCGTAATTGAAGACAAATCAGTGACGTGGTGCCCGCAGACCTAATTAACAGGTGGCGATTCCGGTATATTGTGGCTGGGAATGGTGGTCAGGAACAAGGCGGTGTGGGTGTGACAGTCTGTAGTCTCACACTTGATGTCGCACTACCAAGTCGGGATCTCTATTAACCAGTAGTCTGAAACAGTCTTGGGAAAATCCCGAAGAATGGGTTAATGGAATGTTACCACCCCGAAGACAGGGTGAAGATTGTCTCAGCTGCTAACCTGTGAGAAGGTTGAGTGGCGCCAAGTCTACACACAAGGGACCAAGCCCGAGTTGCTGTTACGGTGGAAGCTCTTGTCGTCTCGGCTCTCTGTCATCAGTAGCATGGCCAGCAAGGCGTTACTGACGGACTGACCGAGGAAGAGGTCACCAGGAACCGAGTGCAAGCCCATGAAGAGCTTAAGCTGCCATTGTGGAAAGTCCATTGGCCCAGGACTTGGGTCAGAAGTCCGAAGTGTTATGGGAGGTGATGAGGTGATGCGTTATGTTGAGATGAGTTTTCACCTACACCGACGAGCGGAGGTTGGACCTCAAGGTAGCAGCGCACGGCTTTGCAGACCATGTGACCATACTTCACCAATGTGCATCGTGCCCTGGTTCTGAACGGTAATTGCCCACTTCACTGACCAAAGAAAAGGTGCCGAAGCTGAAGACTGGAAACCGTCGCAAACCCGTGCGTGTCGTGTGCATGCTAAGGGGAAAAAGCACCATTGCATATCCCAGTGATGTTAACCGCTGTGGACGCCATCCACAAGCAGTGATGAAGAGCGGGGGCCTAACCATGTCCAAGCCCTTGAGGGGTATGTGGGTCTGCCAGTCAAATGCAGACAGAAAGAGGAAGAAGAAAATGCTGTCAATGTGTTGTAATAGAGACTGATTGAACATGATCTTGTTGTGAACGAAGATGATGCCTGGACTATTGTTGAGCTGTTCTTTGTCTCCTGCAGTTAGGAAAAAAGCTGTTCATTTTTCCCTGTTCGGATAGCGATTGTAGTAGAGGGGGTCTCCTCGTGGCTTTAGGAACCGTAGGGTTAGACCCAAAAACCAATATAGGAGCTTTGAAGCCACCGAGGTAGAATTTAAGCTTATGTGATCAGGGCCCTACGGCCTTGATCACAGGGGGAGGTATGTGGCAGGTGGCTGCCACTAGAGAAATGCCTTTTTGTTGTGGCAGGGTGGCTGCCACTAGAGAAGCTTTTGGGCATAAAATGTGCATTTTGCCTTATGAAAAGCTGAGTAGAAGACAGACCTGGAAAAGTTGGGTCTGTCTAATTAAGTTGATTAGTTTTCAGCTGGAGGGGCTGCACTAATACATGGGGCAGACTTCACACTGGGCTCCACCCTGGGGAAGAGACAGGCTACGGCAAAGGCCTGTGGAGCGGTGGCAGTGAACTTGCTGTGTTTTTGGGGTGGCTGGCAGTAGGCCAGCACCTGGTGAGGTAGGGAACCTCGATGTTTAGTTAGTGCCGGAGAGGCTTAGGTATTATTTTTATGTTTTGAGTTTGTGTACTGCCAAATAAAGCTGGCTGAGGCCAGTTTTAACCTTATTCACATTGTGTGAATTCCCTGTGTGTGCTGGTCGTCTGCTTAGGAGACGACGATCCCCGGAGCTAATCCCTTACAATATATATACAGGATAGATATATGGATATAGGATAGATAGATAGATAGATATAGGATGGATAGATATAGGATGGATAGATAGATATAGGATAGATAGATATAGGATAGATAGATACCTTCAGGTTTGTTAAATCCTTTCACATATAAAAATCAAAAAAGTTTTTCTCAAGCCCAGATTTGGGAGCTGAAACGTAGCACTTTTGGAATAAAAGAATTCCTTTTTCTCAAGAACTTGGAGTGCCACCATTTTTTGATTTTTATATGTGAAAGGATTTAACAAACCTGAAGGTTGAGCACCCGATTTTTCTTAACTGGTACAGCTGAATTGTTTTATTTTTTCTAGATAGATAGATAGATAGAAGATAGATTGATGACAGGTGATGGATAAATAGATAGATATGAGATAGATATGAGATAGATAGATGACAGGCGATGAATAGATAGATAGATAGATAGATAGATAGATAACAGATAGATACGAGATAAATAGATGACAGGTGATGGATAGATAGATATAAGATAGATGATAGATAGATGGTGCGAGATAGGCAGGCGGGCCAAAAGGGGGGGGTGCCAGGGGAGGTCAGGCATAGGCCAAGCCGGGTCAGAGCCGGACAGCACACGGTGAGAAGGGTGGACTCAGGGCTGCCGTATCAACGATCTTCATCTACCTGTCCAGCATGATGGCGGGTGCGATCGTCGCAGTAATAGCCCTATATAGTTCAGAATGATAGTGACGACTGGCTCCATAGGATTAGACAGGCCGGGAATAGCAATAGTCGCAATCCCCGCTTTTACTTTTTTCTTACCTACTCTACCTGGATCCCTTGGTATCACAGGCTCAGCTTATGAGCGCCAGGTGTCCACAATGACGACTCTACTTCAAGGTTTTGAGAACGGCATGCAATCCTATGACATCGATTTACGTCAAGGGTGCGGTAAGGGGTTAGCAGACAAATTAAATGTATTTAGCTTACTGCAATCTGCAATGGTGCTTGCTTGTGTAGGGAACCATGAAATGTCAAGCCTATCCAGCGGATATCTAGGTGAGACATTTTGCCACAGGGTCAACAGGTTTTTGCAACAGGATAATGACCCAAAACACATCTTAAAGCCTTAACACCAAGAATTGTGTGTTTCTGGATGTAGGGAGTCTTTGGAAAAGAGCACACTGTTCGATGCAGCTAATTAAAGGCCATGAGCTTTCTTTGGGAAGGAGCAACAAGTTTGTTTTCACCCCTGGATTTGGGTATCCTTTTTGATATCCCTTCTCTCCAATCATCCCGTCCAGTTCATTCAGGTTGATAGTGATTTTGGTGGACGTCATTTTCAAGTATCTCCAGGGATGCTCAATTAGGCTTAGACCGGGTTCACGAATGTCAGAGTTGCTTTCGTGAAGCGCCACCTCGTCTGCTTTGTCAATCTGTTGTGTGCTTAGGGTCATGGGTCTTTTTATTTGGAAGTTGAACCTTTGGCCCAGGTTTTATCTAGTAAATCTTTGTACGGCCGCATTCATCTTTTCTTTCAATTGCAAACCAGATCCATCCTTTCCCTGCAGCATAACAACACCCAGGCAGTGCTGCACCGACCGTTTTTCACTATTAGGATTGTATTTGGCAGGTGATGAGCGCCTGTTTTTTTTCCACACTTACCATTTACAATTAACACCAAAATGCTCAATCTTCATCTATCAAACCAGAGCATCGTTATTTCTCAAGTCTAGGAGTCCCTCTGTGTTTTTTGCAAACTGAAAACTGTGTGCCAACTTTCATATGCTCCGGCCTACAGCCCCCAACTAAGTGTATGTCTGCAATGATTGGACGTCAGGACTTTCTTCCATCTCCCCTATTGCATCTCTGGAGCTCAGCACAGTAATTTTGGGTGTTCTCTTCACCTCTTTTACTAAGGCCTTCGTAGTCATGATGTCTTAATTTGGCTGGATGGCCAGGTGAGGAAGACTTGTGGTCTTCCAAACGTCTTCCTTTAGGATGATGGAGGCCACTGTGCTCTAGCAACCTTGAAGTGCTGCAGAAATTGTTTGTAACCTTACCTTTCCCACATTCTATCTCTCTGAACTCCTGGGGCAAGTTACTTAGACTTTATGATTCTATATGCTCGACAGGCACTGTGAGCTTGAGGTCTAATTATATACAGGTGTCTGCCTTTCCCTAACCATGTCCAATCAGTTGAACTAAAGAAGTTGGACTCCAATTAGGCGCAAAACGCAACTCAAGGAGGATACAGAGAACTGGGCAGCACTTAAAAATAAAGTGTCACAACAAAGGGGTCTGACATTTCTTTCTTTCTTATTTAATTATTACTGAGAGATGAAGCGAGCACTAAAATGCTCGGTAGTCCTCTGTATTTAACCACCAATTTAGGTGGTGAGTAAATAAACTTTACCTGAAGAGGTAGTGATCGCCAAGCACCACATCCCTTCCCTCCCAAGGTACTCTTGTCGCACGATAGAATAAGATCATGTGATTGTCTGTTTGACCTTTCGATTTTAGATTGAGGAAAAAAGGGCAGGAACATACCGGACTGTTCGCCCTAAGCACAAACGGGGAGGGGAAGGGTAAGGAAAGAGTTTATTGTGCGAGAATTCTACAAAGTAGACGGGATTGAGAGGAGACCACAATTCGAAGTACAAAGGTGGAAAGAAAAATGACAGGAAGCCGTAGTAGGACAAGAACAGAATGGCAAGTAAGAGCAGTGGGAGTGTGCAATAAACCGGTCCTCTGTTTAAAAAATTTGGGACTGCCACATACAGGCACTCAATCTTTCCATTTTACTGCCAGGGCCACTACCTGCTCTTGGTGTGAACAATTTTGGGACTGCCACATACAGGCACTCAATTCTTCCATTTACTGGAGGGCCACCTACCTGTCCTCTGGTTTGAAAACATTTTTTGGGACTGCCAATACAGGCACTCAATCTATTCCATTTTCTGCAGACCACCTACCTGCTCCTCTGGTTTGAACAATTTTTGGGACTGCCACATACAGGCATCATCTATTCCATTTTACTGCAGGGCCACCTACCTGCTCCTCTGGTTTGAAACATTTTTGGGACTGCCACATACATCACTCATCTATTCAATTTTACTGCAGGGCCACCTACCGCTCCTCTGGTTGAACAATTTTTGGGATGCCACATACAGGCACTCAATCTATCCATTTTAACTGGCAGGGCCCCTACCTGCTCCTCTGTGTTTGAACAATTTTTGGGACTGCCACATACAGGCACTCAATCTATTCCTTTTACTGGAGGGCCACCTACTCTGCTCTCTGGTTTGAAACATTTTGGGGACTGCCACATACAGGCACTCAATCTATCCCATTTTACTTGGAGGGCACTACCTGCTCCTCTGGTTTGAAAATTTTTGGGCTGCCACTACAGCCTCATCTATTCCATTTTACTGCAGGGCCCAACCTGCTCTCTGGTTTGAACAATTTTTGGGACTGCCACATACAGGCACTCAACTCTATCATTTTACTGCAGGGCCACCTACGGCTCCTCGGTTTGAACATTTTTGGGACTGCCAATACAGGCACTCAATCTAATTCCATTTACTGGAGGGCCACCACCTGCTCCTCTGGTTTGAACATTTTGGGACTGCCCATACAGGCACTCAATCTATCCATTTTACTGAGGGCCACCTACCTGCTCCTCTGGTTTGAAAATGTTGGGACTGCACATACAGCACTATCCAAATTAAATTGTCTCCATAGCAGCCTCCACCTGTCTCCATTGTACCAGATACCTCCAAAAGTTCGTCCATATTGCATCCATACATCGTCCCTTTATCAAACGAGGGTGTGTCAGGCAGAAATTTGGGTTGTTTTCATGGATTCCACATCAAAGTTGTTAACTTTGTCGCCACCTGCTGTGTTATCCACAAAATATACTGGCAAACTTTACTCTTTAGGGTATTATTTCAGCGCTTCTGCGCATCTGTTTACTTCCCCTCACCCGGCATATCCTAAACTTATAAGAACGCTACTACACTTGATCTTATACAAAAGGTCTTAGAAGTGCTGTTTGGGGAGTAAGAGCTAAGCGGGCTTGGATTGGCGAAAGCTCGCTGGCAGCGGAACGCCAGCTCATGCGCATCATGCGCTTCTTCGCTCATCTGTTTACATCCCCTCACCGCCATATCCCAACTTATGAGAACGCTACTACACTTACTGGTGCAGGTGGGGACGGTTGACCCTGGGGCTGGTCATATACTACGCCGACGAGAGAATTGCGGGGCCTACCTACGGTCCAGGTCTCAAAAGGCCTACTATACCTCCTCCCCCCTCCTCCACCTCCTCCTCCTCCGATTACCATCCGTGGGCATGGCGCCATCAGTCGGTAGCTCTAGGCACAGCAGCAAGTGCCGTCGCTAAGCGACAGCAGGCGGTGCTGAACATCTGCTGAGCCTAGGCGATAAAAGGCCCACCGCCCAAGAGCTATTACAGGGCATTCCACATCAAAGTTGTTAACTTTGTCCCACCACCTGCTGTGTAATCCCCAAAATCTACTTGCAACTTTTACCATTTAGGATATTATTTCAGCGCTTCTTGCGCATCTGTTTACATTCCCCTCCCCCGGCTATCCTAACTTATAAGAACGCTACTACACTTGATCTTATACAAAGGTTCTTAGAAGTGCTGTTTGGGGAGTAGCCATAGACAGGGGCTTGGATGGCGAAAGCTCGCCTGGCAGCGGAGCGCAGCTCCATGCCAAGAGCCAACTAACATAGTTTTAACTGCAGCACTTTATCTACTAATTTCACTGCCTCCATACAATCGTCCCTTATCAAACGAGCTGTGTCAGGCAGAATTTTGGTTGTTTCATGGCTTCCTTAACTTTGTCGCCACCCGCTGTGTATCCGACACAAAATATACTGGCAAACTTTTATCATGACCGATATTATTTGAGCGCTTCTTGCTCACCTCCTTTGGTTCCTCTCTGCCACCCATGGTTGAAGCCTGAGTCATTTAGGGTATGTCGCGCCAGACATCTCTAGCTGCTGCCGCTGCCTCTGCATGGCCTCCCCTATAGTGTCAGGGTCAATTTGGATGTTTTAGATGCTATCTCTAGCTTCTCTGTCACTCTGTCATGGCCATGTGTTGCCATTTAATTTGGCATAATGGTGGCGATTATGCGCCTCAGAGGCACCATGCATGCTGCCCCTGCTGTTTCCTGTCATTTCCGTGGTGTTTCCATCCTTTTCGAGGTTCCCAGGTGTTTGCCAAGCTTCCCTGTGCAGAGCCTTGGTCCCCTTGAAAATGCTCGAGTCTCCCATTGGACTTCAATGGGGTTCGTTATTCGAGACGACACTCGAGCATCGGGAAAAGTTCGTCTCGAATAACGAGTACCAGACGCATTTTAGTGTTCGCTCATCTCTAGTCTGTACCAAATTGCAATTGCAGATTACAGATTAGGCACACAATGATTATGTGTTATCTTCTTGTTCGTCCTGTCTGCTATGTAAAAAAACAAAGAGAAATTATGTAATGAAAATTATAGTGACATATATCATTCATAAATCATTTAAAACATGACTCGTAATTTTTCACAGATTATTAAAAATTATGGTTGAAGCTGTCAGCAGAAATAAAATTTTATGTATACTTTAAATTATTAGTTTTCATTGAGATGATATCAACACTATAAGAACATGTGACTAATCTGTAAATCATATCATAGTATATAAGGCTGGAAAAAGTCCATCAAGTCAACCTTTAAGAATTAATAAAGGTTTATCCCCATAAACCCGTGATATTTTTTCTCTCCAGAAGGATCAGGCCTCTCTGAACATGTACATAGAGTCCGCTATAACCAACCTCCTGCGGCAGAGAGTTCCATAGTCTCACTGCTCTTACTGTAAATTGTCTATGTTGAATGGTAAAATCGCCTCTCCTCCAGGCGCAGAGGATGCCCCCTTGTCTGGTCACAGGCCGAGGTATAAAAGATCTTTGGAGAGATCTTGTCGTCCGTTCAGGTATTTGTACATTGTAATGAGGTCTCTACTCAGTTGCCTTTTTTCTAAACTGAATACCCAAATTTTGTAATTGTCATTGTATTCTAATCTCCCATTCCCCTAATAATCTTGGTTGCTCTCCTCTGCACCCGTTCCAGCTCTACTATATATCCTTTTTTATACACTGGTGCCCAAAACGTACACAATATTCCAAGTGTGGTCGGACCAGGGATTGTATAAGGGCAAAACTATGTCTTATCATGAGAATCTATCATTCTTGATACATCCCATAATTGTATTGCTTTAGCAGCAGCCGCTGGCCCTGGTCACTAAAATTAAGTTTACCATCCACCAATACCCCAGTCCTTTCAGCTCCAGTTTACCAAGTAATTGACCGTTTAGAACATAATTATACTTTTTGTTTCCATGGCCCCAAGTGCATAACTTAACATTTATCTACATTAAATCTCATCACCATTTCTCTGGCCACTCCTCAAGCTTCACCAAATCCCTCGTGTAATGCTAAACTATCGACCTCAGTATTTATTACTTTACACAGCTTAGTATCATCTGCAAATATTGAAACTTGACTGTGTAAACCCACTACAAGGTCATTAATAAAAATATTAAAAAGAAGTGGCCCAATACTGACCCCTGTGGCACTCCATGGTAACTCAACCCAATCTGAAATGTGCCATTAAGACCACCCTCTGTTTTCTATCACTAAGCCAATTACTACCCAAAACCAGATTTCTCTCTATTCCAGGCAGTGTGGGCCGGTGTCAAATGCCTTGAAAAGTCCAGATATACAACATCCACAGGCGTCCCCCAGATCCAGTCTTGAACTTACCTCCTCGTAGAAACCAGTCAGATTACTCTGAGAGACCGATCCTCTCTAAACCATGCTGACGCTGGGTTATCAGGTTGGCACAGGAGATACCTCAGGATAACATCTCTAACAAATTTTTCCCACCACAGCAGTTGACTCACAGTCTATAGTTTCCAGGATCGCCATTTGATCCTTTTGTAATTGGTACCACATTTGCTATGCGCCAGTCCCATGGAACATAACCAGTCCTCAGTGAATCTTCAAATATTAAAAATAACGGTCTGTCTATCACGTACATAGTTCATGCAGAACCGGGGGTGTATGCCATCTGGCCCGGTGATTTATCTATCTTAGTGCTTGCTGGGTAAAGACAGTTGAGAAGGCAAACTTCAGTAGATTGGCCCTTCCTCCTCATTTCCTTCCACCATGACCCCATGTTAATTTATAAGGGGACCCACACTCTGTTTTTGTTTTTTATCATTTTATACTTGAAAAATAATTTGGGATTATTTTTTGCTCTCCCTGGCAATTTTTTCACAGTCTCTATTTTTGCAGCCTTTATCTGCTTTTACCGATTTATTTTTCTCCTATAATCCTGTATGCCTCAGCTACTTCACGTTTTAGCACCTAACTCCTTATCTTTCTCGCTTATTGCTTTCCTTACAAGACTAGTTAGCCACATTGTCTGTTCTTGTCCTCTTATGCCTTTCCCATAAGGTATGTGTTTCTCACAGGACTTTTTCAGAATATATGAGAAAAGTCACATTATTGGGGGGGGGGGGGGGCTTTTTGTCTTTGAGACACATTATCCAGTCTATGCCTTTAAGGTCTTCCCTTAGTTGCTGAAAATTTGCCTCCTGAAGTTTGAGTGTTGGTTGCCCCTCACTAACGTCTTAGTAAAGCGTAATACAAATCAATGATATTAGAATCACTATTACCCAGGTTCCCCCCAACCTGTATTTGATATACCTATCAGGTCTGTTGGTTAGGATAAGTCCAGCAGTGCCCCCTCTGCTTGTGCTCCAGGACTATTTTTGCGACAAGTAATTGTCTTTTGTTTGACAAGAACCTGTTGCATTTGAAGGACCTGCATGTTTCTGCCCCGTCAATATCTGGGTAATTGAAGTCCCCATGATAAGTACTTACCATGCTTTGAAGCCGCATCCATTTTACTTATCAGCATTTCCTCTGCTGCCTCCATTATATTTGGAACTTATAACAAACCCCTAGTAATATTTATTATTCTTTTCCTTCCCTTTATCTCACACCCATAGGGACTCCACATTTGCATTAACGTTACTGATGTATCTCGCAAGACATGCTTGAGGCAAGAATTCACATATAACAAAACCCCTCCCCCTTTTTATTATACGTCCTTTCTAAAAGACTATAACCATTATAGCAGTGATGCGAACCTTTTAGAGACAAGTCCCACAAACTGCAAACCCAAGTCTAAGTAATCATTGCCGAGTGCAACCCGGATATTAGCCTAAAATTACAGACAATCCCCTCTATAAGGGACATATAATAAAGTAGTATCATGACCATACCAGTACAACATGATAAATACCACACATACTTATAATAAACAGACTCAAATAATCACATAACTAGCATACATACGTCGGAGACAATCCAGTGAGGAGCACTACCCCATCCAGTGAGGGCACCCCCGTAGGAGCATACCCCCATCCAGTGAGGGCACTACCCCCCATCCAGTGAGACACTACCCCATCCAGTGAGGGACACTACCACCCCCCCCATCCGTGAGGGAACTACCCCATCCAGTGAGGGCATACCCCCATCCAGTGAGGGGCACTACCCCCCATCCAGTGAGGAGCACTACCCCCACCTCCAGTGAGGAGCAATACCCCCATCCAGTGAGGGGCACTACCACCCCCATCCAGTGAGGGCACTACCCCCATCCAGTGAGGAGCACTACCCCCATCCAGTGGAGGAGCACTACCCCCATCCAGTGAGGAGCACTACCCCCATCCGAGGATACCACGGAGGAGCCACATCCAGGGCACTAACCCTCCAGGACCAAATAGCAGGGCAATATGAAGGATTGTTGAATTCAATTCGGAGGGGGGTTTGTAGGGCAAAGTGTGTGTTGTGGGGTGAAGGGTTGGGGTACTGCATGCAAAGTTACGTGGAACCAGGCAGACGAATTTTCAATCAAATCACCACATATGTTACATGTTTGTGGCCATATATATCTACCTCCCTTGGTCCGGAGCTCTGGGCACCTGTGCCATGCTGTCAGTGAGGGCAGTGTAGTGCTTCCTGGCATCACTGGCAGCATGGCACAGCAACAAGGGATCCAGCCAGGGGCAGTAGATTTATGACCATGGGAAGCTGTCATACAGGGCAGTTTGGGACACTAAACAATAAGGACCTGTAGTTGTTTAGTGTCCCAAAGCTGCCTTCCTGCTGCCTGTGTAACTGCTGCTTCCATGTACTCACCGGGTGTTGTGTGAGCTCCGGATGTTCTGCCCTCATTCTCACGGAGTTCCCGGCTGCAGGGGAGGAGGGGAGGGGCGGGCACTGACCTGCTCTGTGTCTAAGGCAGCACTTGTGAGCACAGAGCAGGTCAGATGCAGACTACAATATGAACGATCACTGAAGCTCTCGGCAAGCGGCAGATTTTCCTGCATTGCCTGAGCTGCAGTGATTAACAGGGAAATAGAACAGGAAGATGGTACGCGTGCCCACGGAGAGGGCTGTGCGTGCCCTCTCTGGCACACGTGCCATAGGTTCGCCACCACTGATCTATAGCAACAGCCCAGTCATAGCTACTGTCCAGCCATGTCTCGCTGATACCCACTATATCATATTTCCGCTCCAACATCAAGAGTTCCAGTTCCTCCATTTTGTGTACATACACTTTATATGGTTTTCCCTGTCCGTATTCCTTTTGATCTCAATTTTACAATGACCGTAACCAATATAATGAGCCATTTGTAGTTTCCCAATAACAAATATTTTGTACTTAGACATGCTTGGCTTAATCTTTGAGACAAGCATATGCTACTGGCACAAAGTGAAAAATACAATATACAGTCATGGCCATAAGTTTTGAGAATGACACAAATATTATATTTTCACATGATCTGTTGCCCTCTGGTTTTTTGTGTGTTTGTCAGATGTTTTTATCACATACAGAAATACAAGTGCAATCATATTATGAGTAACAAAAGCTTTTACCGACAGTTAGAATGAGTTAATGCAGCAAGTCAATATTTGCAGTGTTGACACTTCTTCTTCTGGACCTCTGCAATTCTCCCTGGCAGCTCTCAATCAGCTTCTGGACCAAATCCTGACTGATAGCAGTCCATTCTTGCACAATCAATGCTTGCATTTTGTCACAATTTGCTGGTTTTTGTTTATCCACCCGTCTCTTGATGATTGACCACAAGTTCTCAATGGGATTAAGATCTGGGGAGTTTCCAGGCCACATATAAAATAAACAGAATCATGTTAACATGTTAGTTTTTGCCACTTCTCATAATTCACAATCTACCAAAATTTTAAAACAGTTATTGCTGATGTTGAGCCCTGTAATGAAAAAACAGGCTGGAATGTCAGAATCACCATGTTTTTCAGTTTTGCATTTACACAGACATATAATGAAAACTACTATCACATATTTTAATGGTACGTTCAGTTAGTATTGAAATATTGGTGAACATGTAACTGACAAATGTAGATGTTCTGTGCATACTCACATATTGTCAGCAGATGGCACCAAAACCATAAAGTTAGCTCTGCAGTCTAGCGTCTTAGTAATGTGTTACTGATGTTGGGCCCTGTTGAGTACGAAAGTGTTTGTTTTGATCAATACCTAATTTTGCTTATTTTGAACTTGATGTCAAAAGTGTTAAGTGTGGATTATTTATTTTTTCTTATTGAAACCAAAACTGATCAATGAGTCTATTAAATAAATTCATAAGCGTTAAATTGAAACATGTACACTTTATCAAAAATAAATAAGAATGTACCTAGAACCTCATTCCTACATCTTTATTTGTTCAAGTTAACAATAAAAGCTGCTATAGGACCAAAGGTGTTGCTTGAAGATGCTTGCCCCAATAAAAAATCTTTAACAGAAACCATAAACTACAAGTACCAATTTTTATACTGGTGTCATCTTATATTAAGAAACTTGGGATGCCTGGAAATCAAGGAAAGAAAGGGTTGAACACACTCTGTGGATATATATATGTGCACAGTGATGCAACATGCAACACTAGTTCATCATTTTTTTTTAACAATAGGTTCTCTGAAAGAGGGTAGTTTGGGGTTGGCGCACAGCCAATCCTAATATGACTGAAACATTTGTTGGAAACTATGTACAGTGAATGAACATAACCATCATACTAATACCACAAATAATCAATCAATCAAAGCATAGCACAAGGCCTTGATTTTGCTGATATATAAAATATTAATATATTTCCCCAATATAATGACTACACAATACCACAATGCTGATACTGAATAAACAACTCTTTACCAAGACATATAGGGGGAGATTCATCATGCCTTCTCCACCAACACAAGAATCTTCCCGTTCCACACAAGATTTCCTGTTTCCCTGACCTGCAAGCCACTGCTGGCGGGCGTAAACGTCAAGACCGCCAGATTTATTATTTACTATATTTACTATAGTAGATACGATTGCTGGAGTGCTAGCGGAGCAACATTCAAAAGGTCAGCCTTAATGGATTCCACCCATAGAACCAATGATACCACTATTCAACATCCATGTTAGAATACTACATTAGCGGTGCATTAACATAATTGCCCTACTTTCTCAATAGTAAGGCAAATTGCATGGAGTGCACAGGATTAATGAAGACCGATGCATTGACGTCAATAATCTGGCGCTCCCTGCACGTGCAACCGTGTATTTCTCTTGCTCTTTCCTCGTGAACTTCCTGACATAAATATGGTGCATGGTGCAAATACACAATGGCAACACAATACTGGCACACAAGCTTCATAAATACATGTGCAAGCAGTTTGCACATGTATTTATGTGCAAAGACCATCAAAATACTGGAGCAAAACCCTTAATAAATATGGGTCAACATTACCAGCACCACTACAATGTCCATATATCCTGCAATTTACATTCTGGAAACTGAATATGTATATTTGATTACATAACGATAAAAGGGGTTTTATACACAAAAGATCCTGATACCAATCCTACGCATGAGTGAGTAATCTCCTATAAAGCAAATTACTGGCAGTTATAATGCCTGATTGCTGTCAGTTCTCCCTTCTGTTGAATTCATTCCATCTACCATGAAAACTCCTTTCACTTATAACTCCACAGAATTTGCACAAAAAACTATTTTGACTTTTTGAAGTTTAAAGTATAATTTTCAGTAAGATGTTAATTTGTGATGCAAGGGATTTATGAATTAACACAAACAAAAAGGTGTACAACTTTCTCTCCATTCATGAAGGTCTAATTTTGCAACAAAAAACAAGATGGAAACTTAGATGCACAGGGAAAGTGTTGGATTTACAAGCGGTGCCACAATTTTGCACCTAAAAATTTAACAATTTGTGAGTGTCAGAAAAAACGCCAATTTTGTCTTTTTGCTCCCCTGAGTCCCCGCTAAAATGACCTCTTGTCCCCCTCAGTATGTTCTTGACCTTTTCCCCCTTTAATGCCACCATCAGTTTGTACCCTATTTTCTACATTAATGGCTCATGGTCAAGATGCCACAATCAAGTTCCCCCTACACAAAACCAGTGTAGAAACCAAAAAGAAAGAAATGTAAAAAAATATTCATAAAAATTGTTGCCTAAAGGCCACTAGTGCTATTAATCTATCTGGAATGAATAACTAATAGGGATCTGGAGGGGTACCCTATTTTCTTTCCTGCCTCCAAAGTGGTTTTTGTTTTAAAGGAAAACAACCATTTACATTAACAAAATACAAACTACTGACAACTCACCTGCACTCCTCTTCATTCCGATCCCAGTGCTGGTCTTCTTTAATGTTGACATGCCAGGATTGCTGGGAAAAAAGATTTATAACTAGCAGCCAGGAGTGTGGGGACAAGATGTCTGGTGCTCCGGGCTGCTAATTATACACACCTCTCACGTGATGTCAGCTCCCTCTCCCATGCTCCCAGCATAGGAGAGGGGGGTACAAGAGTCTATTACATAATTTGAACTCATGACACAATGTTAATTGATCATCTATTTACATCTATGTTATGCTGCTGTAAGGGAAGTGCATGGATGGACAGGAAGGACAGACAGTGGGCCCTAAAACTAAAGCCTGTTCAGAGATGTCCCTGAATAAGGTGGTAGGTGAGAACTGGTCACAAAGAGACAAGGACAAGACAATACACACAGTACAGGATAGTTGCCAAATAGGGATCAGAAAACAGCAGACTATACAGTACCAAATCACTTGGCAAACAGATAGTCAGAGAATAAGGTCAAGGGACAAGATACCAAAATACAGAACACATAATTAATACTAGATACCTGAGTATAAAACTATAGCAAGCAAAGACCAAATGTTAACAAAACATTTTATTAAATGGCAGAGCCCCTATTCACAAGTTGATTGTATCAATTCTCTGACATTAGAAAAGGCAGCAATGAGAGTGGAGAAATATTCTGTTCATCACAGTGGATTAGGTGTTGGCAATCCTGAGCAGAGTTCACAGGATACAGACAGATGTGGTGGAATTCTGTCTCCTGTGACCTCCTGTCTCCTGTGTATGGTTACATAATAGTTATCTATATTCATAATTATCACCCTAAAGTTCATCATGTTATGAAGAACCAATAATGAGATTTTCTACACTATTCCTTCCACAATGCATCAATCAACAAATTTTAAAAGAGTGCAGTGTATATAATTGTCCTGTGCTATCGAGGAGGTGTCATTAATAATACATGTAATTCATTAGAAACCTGATAAGCAACAGTGCTCTTCGGTTCATATCTGGAATAAATGAGATTCAGGTTCCTCTCTTTACTGCACGTGCTGTTTGAAGGGATCTCATTTTCTATGTCTTAGTATTTAAATAATAATTATAGTAATGTCTACTGAAGCAGATCAAATGCAAGTTAGATATTTATTAAAGGTTGCCATACACTTATTGTGGAAAAAACATATGGATTTCTGCAAGCTTACTAAATATCTATTTGGTCCTTCCAAAATCTCCCCCCATCATGGGAATATAAGGATTTGGATTTAAAGGTTTATAGTTTATAGCTTTTCATGAATTGTGTTCTTGCTCACCTACTTCCTGCATGCAAAATTGATTTTGCCCTTGTGGTTTAAAATCCTCAATAAAATCTTAGCCTATGCCGATGTAGCGGGCCAGAATAACCCAGTCCCAGATTATATCCTGAGTATACCCCCCAACCCAGAGTATACCCTCCAACCCAGAATATACCCCTCTCTACACCTTTATAAAAAGTTTACCTTTGTAAGTTTCAAGAAGTTTTCTGGTAATGTCTATTGTGGATTTGTGTCATGGCTTCTATGCAATGGAAATTTTGCAATTCCTTGGTTTTTATTTCCACGTGCACCAAGTGGGTGGGGAACGGGATGTGGCATCACTCTTTCTATAACCTAAACAAGGATCCACACACAATTTATAGAATCTTATGACAGGCAAGATCTGGCATACAATTAAGTCAAGCAGGAGCCTCTTAATGTCATGAGATATTGTGCGCCTGCAGAAGGAACATTTTGGCAGGTACACAATGTGCCCAGTCATGACAAATTCTCCCCCATTACATGTTTGAAGTTTTAATACTAGATGCACATTGTAATGTATGAAGATGAAAATCCCCATATATTACCATACTGTAGTATGGCAGTATATGATAGAATCAATCAGACAACCTAGGGTTAAAGTACCCTAGGGAGTCTGGAAAATAGTAAAAGTAAAAATTAATAAAAGATACAAAAAAATTATAATAGAAAAAACAAAAAATTCAAATCACCCCCCTTTCCCTAGAACTGATATAAACAAACAGTAAAAATCATAAACACATCAGGTATTACTGCATCCGATAATGCCCGATCTATCAAAATAAAATTATGTTTTTTCACTGTGTTTAACCCTGTAACAGAAAATAGTGCCTGAATTTGAAAATGGCACTTTTTTGCCATTTTGCCATTTTGAAAAATATAAAAAATTCAATAAAAAGTGATCAGAAGGTCATACAGCCCTAAAAATGCCAGCATTGAAAACTTCATCAGAAGTCGCAAAAATGACACCACCCACAGCGCCTACACCAGAATATGAAAAAGATATTAGCGCCAGAAGACGGCAAAATCTAAAAAAAACTTTTTGTATGAAACATTATAAAACCTGTACAAATTTGGTATCCCTGTGATCACAACGACCCAAAGAATCAAGTAGACATGTCATTTGTGGCGCACAGTGAAAGCCGTAAAATCCAAGCCCACATAAGAGGAGGAGCAGCATCTCCAATATATGTTCTCACCAATTAGTATCCTCACCTGCTTCAAAACTGCATCAGAAACCTCAATGCTGGAATGAAGCCAAACAGTGATGGTTATGTGCTTACCAAAACTGAATCCTCAATAAAATGTAGAAAAATTAAGTTATTCTTGTGTATATCACACTGTTGTTGATGGGGGTACACTCTGGCCTGTGGAGGCATACCGTATATATATTCATCTATAAGCAGAGTTTTTCAGCACAAAAAATGTGCTAAAAAACCTCACCTTGGTTTAAACACGAGTCAATGCATTTCCTACCCTCGGCCTATACTCGAGTCAATAGGTTTTCCCAGTTTCTGGTGGTAAAATTAGGGGTCCCCTCAAATTGTGCCTCCTTGTGATTTAACACTGTAAAATGACCATGATTTCGGCCCTCACACTGTTTTATGCCACCCCTATGGTGGCCCCAACTCTTATTATTGCCCCCTTTTGTGGCCTGTACTTTTAATAATGCACCATTTGCAGGCCCCCCTACTTAATAATGCCACCTTTTGTAGACTCCCACTTAAGGATACACCCTTTTGTGGCTCCCACTCTTAATAATACCCTCTCTTGTGGGCCACCGTTTGTAAAGCCCCCTTTTGAGTGGGAAATATCTCGAAAAAACAAAGTGTAAGTGAATATGGAAATATTGAGATACCCTCAGTTTTTTTTAAATATATTCAAAAATGGCGAAAACAGGAAAAGCACGGTCCAGCCAGGCTCCAGACACCAAAGAATTCTTTATTTAGTTCATATTTAAAAGTATAACACTCCACTCAGATAGACGTAATCCCGTCATCCCGTCCTTAATCATGGCTACAAAATACAGACACAGTAACACTTTTAAAGCTCAATACAAACAAGGGCACCTCCCCTCTCCCAACATCCTAAGCGTTTCCGTTCACGCCCACCTAAAGTACGATATAACAATAAAACATCATATTTTGTAACATTGAATAACAACATTTACTAGCGGCAATAATTAGTATGATTCCTGTGAACATCCTATTATATCAAACCAATTTTAGAGAGTCCGGAAGAATGAATGGGGCGATCCAAATAGCACAGACGAGTCGAATTCAGTCACATGACTTAAGTCACGTGACGCATCCAAGTCACGTGATCTTGTGATGTATCTCGTTGCAGGTTGCTTGGTAACCCGTCAGTGCATGCGTCTGATTGGAAGACACAGTTAAAGGAAATATGTACAGGGTAATGGGAGTTTTCACAGTAGGGGGATCCGGAACGAGGAGGAGTCTCATCGGCACCGCAGCGGAGACCCTCGACGACAACCGCAGGAGCAAAGATCCGGGCACCGGCGAGGATCCTCGCGGCGCGACCGAGAAAAACTCCCCCCAACGTCACGGTAAGTACCATTAGATCTAGATCAAAAATAGAATAGAATAAACAATATTAGACTGACAACAAAATACAATATGTTAAAATCAACAATTGATTGACACTGTGAATAGTAAAAGACAAAATCTTTAAAAATGAACAAAGACAAAGGGCAACAAGAATACCAAATGGACTGCAATTGTATAACGCAGTATTATTCATGTATCAAGTGACATAGAGTAAAATAGAGCAACAGGCATATTGGAGTTAATAATGATACATTAGTTCTCTTTTCATATTGAGGCCTTGTGGGATTGCAGGTGGGAATGTGCCTAACAAATAAAAAATTTTTGCAGGCCATTTTGAATATGTAAAGGAAAAGATTCAGCTCCACCATCCCAATAAGCGTGCGATCCGGCCACGGGCCACCCTCTGCTGGGGTACATCAATGGCTAAAACAGGAAAAGCACTGCGCAGCCAGGCCCAGACAACCAAGATTCTTTATTTAGTTCATTTAATTTAACAGTATACACTCCACTCAGCTAGACTAAGCCTACGCGTTTCGGACGGTCCATCCCCCTCCTTTAACCATGCTACAAAATACAGACACAGTACACTTTTAAAGCTCATACAAACAGGGACCCTCCCCTCCTCCCAACATCCCTAACGTTCCGTTCAAGCCCACCTAAAGATAAGCGTATATAACAATAAAACAATCTATTTTGTAACATTGATAACAACATTTACTAGCGGCAATATTAATGATTTCCTGTGAACAATCCGATTATTCAAACCAATTTTAGAGAGTCCGGAAGAATAAATGGGGCGATCCCAAAAGCACAGACGAGTCGAATTCAGATCACAATGACTTAAGTCCGTGACGCCTCCAAGTTCACGGGATCTTTGTGGCAATGTATCCGTTGCAGGCTTTGTACTGGTAACCGGTCAGTGCATGCGTCTGATTGGAAAACACAGTAAAGAGAATTATGTACATGGTAATGGGATGTTTTTCACAGTAGGGGAATCCGGAACGAGAGTGAGTCTCATCGGCAACCCGCAGCGGAGACCCCCGACCGACCAACCGCATGGACAAAGATCCGGGCACTCGGCGAGGATCCCTGCAGCGCGACCGAGAAAAACTCCCCCCACGTCCGTAGTACCATTAGATCTAGATCAAAAATAGAATAGAATAAACAATATTTAGACTGACAACAAATACAATATGTTAAAATCACATTGATTGAACACTTGAATAGTAAAAGACACAAATCTTTAAAAATGAACAAGACATAGTGGCAAACAAAGAACCAAATGGACTTGCAATTGTATAAACGCAGTATTATTCATGTATCAATGACATAGAGTAAATAGAGCAACGAGGCAATTGGAGTTAATAATGATAACATTTAGTTCTCTTTTCATATTGAGGCCTTGTGGTGAAACGAGTTTCCAAAGACAAAAATCCAAAAACCTCCTCACTTGCAGCGGACTGCCATATACACCCCTAATATTCCGTGGACTTTTTCTATGGCATAAGTAGTCTCATTGCCGAACCCTCCATTTGAATTGTATCAAAAATGCGGTGATCACTGATAGATTTTGACCTAAGGGTTTAGTAATATCCCGTAAATGCTCCAAGACTAATCTTGAAATTTTACGAGATGTATGTCCACTACATAAGGTTGCAAGCAGTGCATAGTTATATATACACCACATTGTCCCGTATGCAGTTTCCACAATTTGCAGTTTGGCCAGCGAGTATCCCCACATTTAAAAACCCTGGGTAAGAGAGCCAGTGGGTTTAGGCTGTGCAGAGAAGAGGAGAAGTGGATAGTAATTCCCTAAACTTGTGGCCTCTCTGTAGAGACTAATCTGCCATCCATTCCCAAGATATTTTTCCAATATAAGGGTCTGTTTTCAGTGGGGGATTTGGGTGATTCACAATATTAAGATGGCTTTAAACTGGTGGCTGACCAAAATCTAACTGTGGGAGTGTAAACAAGGCTTCAGATGGTTGCTCGAATCTTTTTGATTGTTTGTGGATATATGAGGTTATGGGGGTCTGTTTTTATTAGGCTCTGTTTTGGTAAGCTTCTCTATGTGTCCCAGGTTTGGATAACTCTACTTCTTATCTAATTACACCACCTGAGATGCCTCCCCATGAACTAGAGATTTAGTACAATTTCGCCTCGGCTCTTAGTCTATTCTCCTCAGAATACGCCCTGGATCGTATGAGTGGGTGTTGAGGATTTAGATGTAAAATTGTATTGCCCTGCTTTGGGCTTTGCGGTAGGTTTTTGGTGTTAATATTTGTACAGTAGCACATGGAGGGACGATCAAGAATGCAAAATCAATTTGATGGGTGCATACCGTAAATAGATTAAGCATGTTGTGTTTAGTGATAATAAAAAGTGGTATGGCAGTACATCCGCGCGCCAGACATCAAATATGTCATGTACCTTTCATACCAACGCAATGCAATCAGAAAAGTGGTGTCAGGGGATAGATGGAATGTTCCCTCCCCACAGACATGGGTGGAGATTGGCCAGGGTATGGGAAATTTAGCCCCCCACTAACTTAACAGGCGATCCCCTTATCTGTAAATCGAAAATGTGTCAACATACAAAAAAATATGTGTGATAAGGAAATGACAAGTCTATAGTCACACTTTTAAACTCTGGCGAATATTAGTATATTTATCCAGGTGAATTGGAGGCCCTTCGTGCAACATATCATGGGGGATGAAGTATCAAGTGTATAGGCTGAAAAACAAATCACAACTCTAACCATGTGAAATTGCTCCCAACCAAAAATCCTTATCCAGTGACTGTGAGACACTCACGTGAATCTTTATTGTGACATCCTGCCCATCATGTGATGTCCTTCAGAGCGTGTTTCAGAGGGGAGGGAGGTTCTGGTCTTGCGCTCATGAGAGAACCACGAGTCTTTTAATATTTTTGAGGTCACGCTCCATCCTCCCTGGAACAATCCATGCAGGTCTGCAACTGGGAGTTATATGCCTGCAATCATGAAAGAGACTATGTATCATTATTAACTCCAATATGCCCTGTTGCGTCTATTTTATCTAGTCCACTTGAACATGATAATACTGCGTTATACCATTGGTCAGTCCATTGGTATTCTTGTTGCCCTTGTCTTTGTTTGCATTTTAAAAGATTTTGTTACACCGTGTAACCGTGTCCACATATTACATTGTTACACGTTTTGCACGGTTACTTTTTCTAAGGAGCCTGTAGTTTATTATCTGTGAGCCGTTTTCCACTATGATGCTGGTGGCTCGCTACCGCGACTCACATGTCTCTTTACTACTTGAAAGGCATGTTATCCTACTATAGATGCATTTAAAAGCCCAGATCTGCAGGTGGCGACTACAATAATTGCATGACTCTATATGTACACACAAGAGTGGTTTGAATATGCTAGTCTGCCTCCACTTCATGCACTTTAGTGGGCCTCTCTCTGGTCTGAACGAAATGTGATTTGAATGTATTTAACCAGTATTACTGAAGTGGGACTTACACTGTCAACAAAGGTCGGGGGGCCAACATTTAGTGTATGTCACTCACAAGAAGGGTTGGACAATATCCCCCAGTATACTGAAGTTCTGTATTCATCCCCAGTTTTGAGAGACCCAAGCCCTGTTTTAATGCACCTAACCAGTGCAAGGTCCATTTGTTGGCTAATTTTCTTTGGCTCAGGTTTTTAACTATCTACTAAGTAAATTGGTTTGTTAGTGTTTTCCATTACAGCACAGTAACCTTTTCTATTTTGATCATTTTTGTAAAGATTTTGTCCTTTTACTATTTCACAGTGTCATCAATTGTTGATTTTAACAATTGTATTTTGTTTGTCAGTTAATATTGTTTTATTCTATGCTATTTTGATCTACATCTAATGGGACTTTACCGTGACGTTGGGGTGTAGTTTTTCTCGGTCCCTCCTCGAGATCCTCTGCCGTTTGCGCCGATCTCTTTGCTCCTGCGGTTGTCGTCGAGGGTCCTCCCTTCGCGGTGTTCCGTGGACTCCTCCTCGTTCCGGATCCCCCTACTGTGAAAAACTCCATTACCCTGTACATATTTCCTTTAACAACTGTGTCTTTCCAATCAGACGCTGCAACTGACGGGTTACAAAGCTACCTCAACGATCTACTCAAAATCACTTTACTTGACTCTTCCTAATCCTTCATCATTTCCATGTGACTGAGTTTGACTCTCTGTGCTTTTTCTGGATTTCTCGACCCCCCACTTCATTCTTCTCGTTTGTCACCCTGGTTGCGAAGTAGCTCCTCTAAAATGTAGGTTTCGGTTATTAAGCCTCAGGCTGTCCCAGGATCTGTACGGGATTATTGCACGCTAGTAATAGTTGTGCTTCCCTTTTACAAATATTCGATGTTTATGGTCCTATATCGTCTATCTTAGCCGCTGCTGGGTCTTTAAAAATGCCCTAGAGGTTTATCTTACGCTTCTCAGTGTAGTGTGTAGAGGGGAGGGAGTGCCCTTGTTTGTATTGATCTTTAAAAGTGTAACTGTGTCTGTATTTTTGTTAGCATGGATTAAGGACGGGATTACGGGATTACGTCTATCTGAGTGGGATGTTTATAACTTTTTAAATATGAACTAAATAAAGAATTCTTTGTCTTTGTGCTGGAGCCTGGCTGGACCGTGCTTTTTTCCCTGTTTTCGCCATTTTTGAATATAGTTAAAAAAACTGATGGGTCTCTCAAATTGTCCCATATTCACTTACACTTTGTTTTTTGTCGAGATATTTCCCACTCAAAGGGGCTTTACTACAACGGTGGCCCCAAGAGAGGGTATATTAAGAGTGGGAGCCGACAAAGGGTGTATCCTTACGTGAGTCCTACAAAAGGTGGCAATTATTACGTGGGGGGGCCTGCAATGGTGTCATTATTAAAAGTACCAGGCCACAAAAGGGGGCAATATAAGACGTTGGGGCCACCATAGGGGTGGCATAAACAGTGTGAGGCCGAATCATGTCATTTTACAGTTTATGAAACCAAGGGAGGCACAATTTGAGGGGACCCCTAATTTTCCACCAAAACTGGGGAAAACCTATTGACTCGAGTATAGGCCGAGGGTAGGAAAGCATTGACTCGTGTTTAAAACCAAGGGTGAGTTTTTTAGCACATGTTTTGTGCTGAAAAACTCTGCTTATAGATGATATATATCGTATGCTCCACACAGCAGGCGCAGATGTACACCACATCAACAACAGTGTGAATATAACAACGAATAATCGTAATTTTTCTACATTTTATTGATGGATCAGTTTTGTTAACACATAACCATCACTGTTTGGCTTCATTCCAGCATTGAGGTTTCTCTGATGCAGTTTTGTAGGCAGTGAGGATACTAATTGGTGAGAACATATATTGGAGAATGAGTCTGCTCTCTCCTCGTTTATTCTTGGACTTTCTGTCCTTTTCAGGTGCTTTATGTCGCCACAAATGACATGTCTACTTGATTCTTTGGTCGTTGTGATCACAGGATTACCAAATTTGTACCGGTTTTTAAAATGTTTCATACAAAACAGTTTTTTTTTTTTTTAATTTTGTCTTCTGTGCGCTAATATCTTTTTCATATTCTGGTTTAGGCGCTTGGGTGGTGTCATTTTTGCGACTATCTGATGAAGTTTTTCAATGCTAGCAGTTTTAGGGCTGTATGACCTTCTAATCACTTTTTTATTGGATTTTTTTATATTTTTCAAAATGGGCAAAAAAGTGCCATTTTCAATTCAGCCAACTATTTTCTGTTAGAAGGGTTAAACACAGGAAAAAACTAACTTTTATTTTGATAGTCGGGCATTATCGATGCAGTAATAACCGTATGATGTGTTTATGATTTTTAACTGTTTGTTAATATCATTTCTAGGGAAGGGGGGTGATTTGAATTTTTTTGTTTTTTTCTATTATAATTTTTTTTGTAACTTTATAATTTTACTTTTAACTATTTTCCAGACTCCCTAGGTACGTTAACCCTAGTTGTCTGATGATTCTATCATATACTGCCACTAACAGTATGGCATTATGGAGGATTTTCATCTTCATACATTACATGTGCATCTAGTATCTAAAACTTCAAACTGTAATGGGGGAGAATTTGTCTCATGACTGGGCACATTTTACTGCCAAAATGTTCCTTCTGCAGGCGCCCAAATCCCATGACTTAAGAGGGCTCTGCTTGACTTAATTGTATGCCAGATCTTGCTGTCATAGATTCTATAAATTGTTGTGGATCCTTGTTTAGGTTATAGAAGAGTGATGCCAATCCATCCGTTCCCCACCCACTTGGTGCACGGTGAAATAAACCAAGGAATTGGCAAAATTTCATTGCATACGAAGCCATGACACAAATCCACATAACATTACCAGAAAACTTTCTGAAACTTACAAAGGTAACTTTTTTATAAAGGTGTAGAGATGGTGGTATTTCTGGGTTGGAGTGTTACTCTGGGTTGGGGGGGTATACTCACGGATTAATCTGGACGGACTGGTTATTCTGGCCCGCTACATCGGCATAGGCATAAGAGTTTTATTGAGGATTTTACACCCAAGGCAAAATTCAATTTTGGCATGCAGGAAGTAGGTGAGCAAGAACACAATTCATGAAAAGCTATATATACACCTAAATCCAAATCCTTATATTCCCCATGATGTGGGAAGATTTTGGGAAGACCAAATAATATTTGTAAGCTTGCAGAAATCCATAGTTTTTTTCCACAAAGTGTAATGTGCAACTTCTACACATAATTCTACTTCCTTTGATCTGCTTTCAGTAGACATTACTATAATTATTTTTAAATACTAAGACATAGAAAATGAATCCCTTCAAACAGCATGTGCATTAAAGGCTGAAACCTTCGAATCATCCATTTATTCCAGATAACCGAAGAGCACTGTTGCTTATCAGGTTTCTAATGAATTACATGTATTAGTTAATGACCCTCCTCCGATAGCACAGGACAATTATATACACCTGCACTCTGTTTAAAAATTTGTTTGATTGATGCACTTGTGGAAAGATATAGGTAGAAATCTCATCATTTGGTGTCTTCATAACATGATGAACTTTAGGGAGATAATTATGATATAGATAACTAGTTATAACCATACAAGGATACAGAGGCACAGGGACAGTAATTCCACCACATCTGTCTGTATCCCTGGAACTCTGCTCTGGATTGCCAACACCTATTCACTTGTGTGACAGAATATTTCTCCCCACTCTCCATTGCTGCCTTTCTAATTCCAGAGATTGATACAATCACGTGTGAATAGGGGCTCTGCAGCTTTAATAAAATGTTTTTTATACATTTTGGGGCTTTGCTTGCTACGTTTTTTTATACCGTATCTAGTATTAATTATGTGTTCTGTATTTTGGTACTCTTGTCCCTTGACCTTATTCTCTGACTATCTTGTTTGCCAAGTGATTGTTGTACTGATAGTCCTGCTGTTTTCTGCCCTATTTGCACTATCCTGTATGTGTTATTGTTCCCTTGTCCTTGTCTCTTTGTGACCATTCTTCTCACCTACCACCTTATTCAGGGACATCTCTGAACAGTGCATTTTAATTTTTAGGGCCCACTTCTGTCCCTTCTGTCCTTCCTGTCATCCATGCCTTTCCCTTACAGCGTAGCATAACAATAGATGTTAAATAGATGATCAATTGACATTTGTGTCATGAGTTTTCAAATATGTAATAACTCTTGTACCCACCTCGAGTATAAAGGATTTGTAACATTTTGTAAACAGTTTTACAATGGTTTGCCCCCTTGGAGACTATCTTGACACAGAATAAAGCAGTATAACAGTGCTACATAGAGATGTAATCTCTAGATCTTACTCCCTTTATGTCACGTATGTCGGTTTTTTATTTGTATAGGATTGAGTGAAGTTGCAGTAAACCAAGTCATATTATTCTTTTTGTTGGATCAATGATTTTTAAGCACTGGAGAGATGACCTTCCCCTCACATTAAGGCCCCTTCCACACTTGCATTTCAGATCACGTCAGAGTCTGAACAGGATGCGATGCGATGCTGATCAGGGTTTGGTCAGTGAAAAACTGACATTTTCCATCAGAGTTCAGTCAGTTTTCAGTCAGAGTTTGTTCAGTGTCTCAGTTTTTCAAGCGCATTTTCAAAGCAATTTCAATGCATTTTTCACACGCAGGTAATGCACGTGAAAAGGACTTAGGACTGAGCTCTATCTTTTCTATGGCAACTGATGCGTGAAAAACGCATTGCACTTGCATTGAACTTGCATGTGTCTCAGACTGTAATGCGTTTTTGATGCGTCTTCATAGACTTGTATGGTGCGTTTTTCACGCACGTGACTTGCAAAAGTAGAGCACATCGAGATTTAAACGCGCGTTAAAAAACATGTGTAATTTATGCACTTCTTTTCATTTTATTGTACATTTTTTATTCTTTTAAATAATAATGAAAAGGTTAAAAAATGTTTATAAAAAACAATGCCCTCTTTGGTAGCCCCAATCTTACTGCCACAAATCCAGTTTGTACCCATTTGTCTACATTAATGGTCTCATGGTCAGATGCACAATCAAGTTCCCTTACACACCACCAGTGTAGGAAACCAACAAAAAGAAAGAACATGATAAAAAAATATTCATAAAAATTGTTGCCATAAAGCCACTCGTGATGATTAATCTATCTTGGATAATGAATAACTAATAGGGATTGATAGGGGACACATCTATTCTTTTGCCTGGTCCCAAGTGGTTTTGTGTTTTAAAGGAAAACAACATTTACATTAACAAAATACAAACTACTGACAACTCACGTGACACCCTCTTTCATTCCGATACCAGTGCTGGTCTTCTTAATGTGACATGCCAGGATTTGTGGACGGAAAAAGATTCAAACTAGCAGCCAGGAGTGTGGGGGGACAAGTGTCTGGGTGCTCCGAGGCTGCTAATTATAACACCTTCACGTGATTGTCAGCCCCCCTCTCCATGCTACCAGCAAGGAGAGGGTGGGTACAAGAGTTTATTACAAATTTGAAACTCATGCCACACATGACAATTGATCATCTATTTAATCTATTTGTTATGCTACTGTAAGGGAAGGTCATGATGACAGGAAGGACAGAGACCAACAGTGGGACCTTAAAACGAAAGCATGTTCAGAGATGTCTCCTGCATAAGGGGGTAGGTGAGCATGATGGTCACAAAGAGACAAGGGGACAAGACAATACACATACAGGATAGTGGCCAAATGGAGCAGAAAAACAGCCAGACTTACAGGACCAAATCACACTGGCAAACAGATAGTCAGAGAATAAGGTCAAGGACAAGATTACAAAATACAGAACCATAATTAATACTAGATACGGTATAAAAATAGCAAGCAAAGACCCAAATGTAACAAACATTTTATAAAGCTGAGAGCCCCATTCACACGTTGATTGTTAATTCTCTGAATGTAGAAAAAGAGCAGAGCATGAGAGTGTGAGAACGAGAAATATTTGTTTCACACAAGTGATTAGGTGTTGCAATACAGAGCAGAGTTCACAGGAGATACAGACCAGATTGTGGGGAATTATGTCTCTCTGTGCACTCCTGTTCTCTTGTGTTGGTTAATAATCGTTATCTATATCTATCAATTATTCCCTAAAGTTCATATGTTATAGAAGAACCATAATGGCAGACTTTTCTACACTATTCTTCACAAGGCATCAATCAAACAAATTTTAAAAAGAGTGCGTTGTATATAATTGTCCTGTGCATAGAGGAGGTGTCATTAATAATACATGTACATTCATTAGCACACCTGATAAGCAACAGTGCTCTTCGGTCTTCTGGACTAAATGAGATTCAGGTTCTCTCGTTATGCCACATGCTGTTGAAGGGATCTCATTTTCTATGTCTTAGTATTAAATAATAATTATAGTAATGTCTACTGAAGCAGATCAAATGCAGAGTGATATTACTTTAGAAGGTGCCAATACACTATTGTGGAAAAACACTATGGATTTCTGCAGCTTACTAAATATCTTATTGGGTCATTCAAAATCTCCCATCATGGGGATATAAGGATTTGGATTTACAGAGTTTATAGTTTATAGCTTTCTATGATTGTGTTCTGTGCTCACCGTACTTCTGCTGCCAAAATTGATTTTGCCCTTGTGGTTAAAATCCTCAATAAATTTAGCTATGCCGATTGTACGCGGGCAGAATAACCCAGTCCCAGCCAGATTAAGCCTGTGAGTCTACCCCCAACCCAGAGTACCCTCCAACCCAAGAAATACTCTCTACACCTTTTAAGAAAGTTACCGTTGTAGTTTCAGGAAAGTTTCTGTAATGTCTATGTGGTTTGGTCATGGCTTCGATGCAATGAAATTTGCAATTCCTTGGTTTATTTCACGTGACCAAGTGGGTGGGGAACGGGATGTGGATGCATCACTCTTTCTATAACTCTAAACCAAGGATCCCACACAATTTATAGAATCTTATGACAGGCAAGATCTGGCTACTAGTCAGCAGAGAAGCCTTAAGTCATGATATTGCCCGCAGAAGCACATTGTCCTCAATAGTCAAGGCAAGAGTCATGAGATTTGGGCGCCCTGCAGAAGGAATTTGCATCCAAATGTGCCAGTATGACAAATTCTCCCCATACATTTGTGAATTGTTTGAAGTGTTAATAATAGATGCACATTGGTTAATGTAATGAAATGAAAAATCCCCAATATTGCCACTTAGTATGGCAGTCATATGATAGATAATCAGGACAACCGGGTAAGTACCCCTAGGCAGTCTGGTAAAATAGTTAAAAGTAAAATAATAAAAGATACACAAAAATTATAATAGACAAAAACATAAAAATTCAAAATCACCCCCCTTTCCCTAAACTGAATAAACAAACAGTAAAATCATAAACACATCAAGGTTGATTATGCATCGATAATGCCCGGAGCTAGTCAAATAAAATGTATGGTTTTTTCATGTGTTAACCCTTTAACAGAAAATAGTTGCTGAATTTGAAAATGGCACTTTTCATTGCCCATTTTGAAAAAATATAAAAAATCAATAAAAAAGTGATCAGAGGGCATACAGCCCTAAAAATGCCTAGCAATTGAAAACTTCATCAGATAGTCGCCAAAAATGACACCACCCAAAGCGCCTACACAGAATTGAAAAAAGTATTAGCGCAAAGAGCCGGAAAAATCTAAAAAAAAAAAAAAACTTTTTGTATGACAATCATTCTAAACCGGTTACAAATTTGGATATCCTGTGATCACAACGACCCAAAGATCAAGTAGACAGTTCATTTGTGGCGCACAGTGAAAGCCACCTGGAAAAAAAACCCAAGCAAATCAAGAACTGAGGACACGACAGTCAAGATCCTTATCTCAATATAGTTCTCACAATTAGTATCCTAACAGCTCTCCCAAAAACTGCTCAGAAGAAACCTCAAAGCTGGACTGAAGCCAACAGTGATGGTTAGGGCATAAAAACTGAATCCTCAAAAAAGTAGTAGAGAAAAATTAACGTTATTCGTTGTGTGATATACACTTGTGTTGATGGCAGATGGGACACTTCGCCTGCGTGTGGAGGCATACGGTATATATATTCATTCTATAAGCAGAGTTTTTCAGCACAAACATGTGCTAAAAAACTCACCTTGGTTATTTTTTAAAACACGAGGTCATGCATTTCCTCCCTCGGCTATACTCGAGCAAGAGGTTTTCCCAGTTTTGGTGGTACAATTGGGGTCCCCTCAAATTGTGCCTCTGGATTTAAAACTGTAAAATGACCGCCAATTCGGCGCCTCACACTTTTATGCTCACCCCGCATGGTTGGCCCCCACTCTTATATTGCCCCTTTTGTGGCCTGTACTTTTCATAATGCCACCATTTGCAGGCCCCTATTAATAATGCCACCTTTGTAGACTCCACGTAAGGATACACCATTTTGTGGCTCCACTCTTAATATACCCTATCTTGGGGCCACCGTTGGTAATAAAGCCCCCTTTGAGTGGGAAATATCTCGGACAAACAACAAAGTGTAAGTGAATATGGACAATTTGAGAGACCCATCAGTTTTTTTAAATATATTCAAAAATGGCGAAAACAGGAAAAAAGCACGGTCCAGCCAGCTCCAGCACAAAAGACAAAGAATTCCTTTATTAGTTCATATTTTAAAAAGTATATAAACATCCCCACTCAGATAGACGTAATACCGTAATCCCGTCCTTAATCATGGCTACAAAATACAGACACAGTACACTTTAAAGCTCAATACAAAACAAGGGCACCCCTCCCCTCTACCACACTGAACGCACTAGAGGGGACAGCGTGAAAGATAAAAAGGGAAAAAACCTCTAGTGGCAAATCTTAATTTGTTAGACAAGAAGGACACACTAAAGAGGAGCGGCAGGGAAGCACAAGGGACCCTCTCGAAATAAAAAGGGACAGCCCTTATTGATACGTGAAACTCCCGTACCCAGCCGTAGGGACAGCTGAGGCAATACGCCGGAAACCTACAGTCAGTTTAACGCAGGAGCGAGCTATACCTTTTCGCAACACACAAGGTGGTTAGACGAGTAACGGAGAAGCCACATGGAAGAGGTGGGGGGTCAGAGAAATCTCTAGTAGAACCAAAGAAGAGGAGCAAAACCATACATGGAAATCGGAAGTGAAGGATATTAGGGAAGAGGAAAAGGTAAAGTGATATTGGGACTGTAGAGCGTTGAAGGGTGGAGGCGTAAACCCGTCAGTGCAGCAGTCTTGATTGGAAGACACATGTTAAAGGAAATATGTACAGGTGTAATGGGAGGTTTTTACACAGTAGGGGGATCCGGAACGAGGAGGAGTCCACGGAACGCGCGAAGGGGGACCCTCGACGACAACCGCAGGAGCAAAGATGAGGCGCACGGCAGAGGATCACTCGCGGGGGACAGAGAAAAACTCCACAACAACGTCAACTGGTAAAGTCCATTAGATAGAATCAAAATAGATAGAATAAAACAATATTAGACTGACAACAAAATACAATTGTTAAAATCAACAATTGATGACACTGTGAATGAGTATAAAAGACAAAATCTTAAACAAATGATTCAAAATAGAAAAGTACTGGGCTGTTAATGGAAAACAACTTAAAAACAATTTTAGCTTATGTAATGTAAAAACGTAGGCCAAAGAAAATAGCCAAACAAATGACCTTGCACTGGTTAGGTGCATAAAACAGGGCTTGGGTCTCTCAAAACGTGTGGGATGAATACAGAACTTCAGTACTGGGGGATATTGTCCAACCGTCTGTTGAGACAATACACTATAATGTTGGCCCCCGCACTTTGTTGACAGGTAAGTCCCACTTCAGTAATACTGGTAAAAATACATTCAACTCCCAATTTTCGTCGACCAGAGAGAGGCCCACTAAAGTGCTATGAAGTGGAGGGCAGACTAGCATATTCAAACACTCTTTGTGTGTACCATATAGAGTCATGCAATTATTGATAGCGCCACCTGCAGATCTGGGCTTTGTAAATGATCTTAAGATAAACATGCCCTCAATGAATAAAGAGACAGTGAGTCGCGTGTAGCCTAGCACCAGCATCATATGTGGAAAACGGCTCACGTATAATAATACAGAGGCTCCTTAGAAAAAGTAACACCGTTGCCAAAACGTGTAACACAAGTGTATATGTGGACACGGTTACACAGTGTACAAAATATCTTAAAAATGAAAACAAAGACAAGGGCAACAAGAATACCAAATGGACTGCAAATGGTATAACGCGTATTATCACTGTATCAAGTGGACTAGATAAAATAGAGCAACAGGCATATTGGAGTTAATAATGATACATGAGTTCTCTTTCAGATTGCAGCGAATATAACTCCCGTTGCAGACCTGCATGGATTTGTTCCAGGAGAGGATGGCAGCGTGACCTCAAAAATATTAAAAGACTCTGTTCTCCTCATGAGCGCAAGACCAGTAAACCTCCCTCCCCCCTGAAACAGCTCTGAAGGACATCACTGATTGGCAGATGTCACAATAAAGATTCACGGAGTTCACAGTCACCTGGATAAGGATTTTGGTTGGGAAGCAATTTCAACTGGCTGAGTTGTGATTTGTTAGCCTATCCAACTGTAACTTCATCCCCCATGATATTTGCACAAGGGCACTCCAATTCCACCTGGATAAATATACTAATATTCGGCCAGAGTTTTAAAGAGTTGGACTATAGACTTGTCATTTCTTATCCAACATTAATTTTTTTGTATGTTGCACATTTTCTATTTACAGATAAGGGGAATATTGTCCTGAGTTAGTAGGGGGGCTAAATTTTCCCCATACCCGGCCACATCTACACCCATGTCTGGGGGAGGGAACTTCCATCTAATCCCCTGACACTTTTGACTGATTGCATTGGTGGTATGAAGGTACATTGACGATAGTTGATGTCTGGCGCGCGATGTTATCCTGCCATACACTTTTTATCTACACTTAAACACAACATGCTAATCTTATTTTACGGTATGCCACCCATCAAATGATCTTTCATTCCTTATCGTTCCCTCCATGGTGCTACTGGTACAAATATTAACACCAAAAACCTACCGCAAGCCCAAAGCAGGCAATACAATTTTACATTCTAAATCCTCAACACCCACTCATACGATCCAGGGCGTATCTGTAGGAGAATGACTACAGAGGAGGCAGAAATTTACTAATATCTCTACGTTCATGGGGAGGCATCTCAGGTGGTGTAATTAGATTAAGAAGTAGAGGTTATCCAAATGGACATAGAGAGAGCTTACCAAAACAGAGCCTTAATAAAAACAGACCCCCCCATAACCTCATAATCCACAAAACAATCAAAAAGATTAGAGACAACCATTAACCTTGTTACACTCCCACAGTTAGATTTTGCGTACCAGCCCCAGTTAAAGCCATCTTAATATTGTGAATCACCAACAATCCCCCACTGAAAACAGGACCCTATATTGGAAAAATTCTTGGGAATGGATGGCAGAATTAGTCTCTAAGCAAGAGGCCACAAGTTTAGGGAATTTACTATCCTCATTCCCTCTTCTCTGACAGCCTAAACCCACTGGCTCTCTACCCAGGGTTCTTTAAATGTGGTGGCATACTCGCTGCCAACACTGCAAATTGTGGATAACTGCAATAGCGGACAATGTGGGGTATATTATAACACTTGCACTGTTGCAACCTTATGTAGTGGACATACATCTCGTAAAATGTCAAGATTAGTTCTTGGAAGCATTTACGGGATATTACTAACACCTTAGGTCAAAAATCATCAGGTGATCACCGCATTTTGTACAATTCAAATGGAGAGGTTCGGCAATGGACTACTTATGCCATAGAAAAAGTCCACGGGAATATTAGGGGTGTAATAGGCAGTCCGCTTGCAGTGGAGGTTTTTGGATTTTTTCTTTGGAAACTCGTTTCCACAAGGCCTCAATATGAAAAGAGAAATAATGTTATCATTATTAACTCCAATTATGCCTCGTTGTCTATGTTGATTATGTCAATTGATACATGATAATACTGCGTTTATACAATTGCAATCCATTTGGTGTCTTGTTTGCCACTATTGTCTTGTTCATTTTTAAAGATTTTGTCTTTTACTTTCAAGTGTTCAATCAATGTGTGATTTACACATATTGTATTTTGTTGTCAGTCTAAATATTGTTTATTCTATTCTATTTTTGATCTAGATCTAATGGTCTACGTGAACGTGGGGGGGGAGTTTTTCTCGGTCGCGCTCGCGGGATCCTCGCCGAGTGCCCGGATCTTTGCCCTGCGGTTGTCGTCGGGGGTCTCCGCTGCGGGTTTGCCGATGCGACTCCTCTCGTTCGGATTCCCCTACTGGGTGAAACAACTCCCATTACCATGTACATAATTTCTTTAACTGTGTTTTCCAATCAGACGCATGCACTGACGCGGTTACCACGCTAAACCTGGCTGCAACGGATACAGCACAAAGATCCCGTGAACTATGGATGGCGTCACGGACTAAGTCATGTGATCTGAATTCGACTCGTCTGTTGCTATTGGGATCGCCCCATTATTCATTCTTCGCGACTCTCTAAAATTGGTTTGAATAATGGATGTTTAAAAGGAATCATTCCAAGTATTGCGCTAGTAAATGTTGTTATTCAATGTTACAAAATAGATTGTTTTATTGTTATATACGTTACTCTTTAGGTGGGCTGAACGGAAACGCTTAGGATGTTGGGAGGAGGGGAGGTGCCCTTTTGGTATGAGCTTTAAAAGTGTACTGGTCTGTATTTTGTAAGCATGGTTAAAGGCGGGATGGCCCGTCCGAAACGCGGTAGGCTTCCGTCTATCTGAGGTGGAGTGTATACTTTAAATGGATGAACTAAATAAAAAATTCTTGGTTGTCGGGCCTGGCTGAGTTGCTTTTCTGTTTTAGCCATGATGTACCCCAGCCAGAGGGTGGCCCGTGGCGGACTCGCACGCTTATTGGGAGGGTGAGCTGCGAAATCTTCTTCCTTACAATTCAAAATGGCCTGCAAAAAATTTTTTATTTGTAGCATTCCCACCGCAAGAGTGATAAAGGTTTGGAACATGTGTTAAAAACAGTTTACAATGGTTTTGCCCAATTGGAGACCGATTTGACAAGAAAAGCAGTCTAAAAGTGCTACAAAGAGTGTAATTCTTTAGATCTTACGTTCCCTTTTATTGTCAAGTTAATGCGGTTTTTTATTTGTATAGATTGAGTGAAGTTGCAGTAAAACCAAGTCATATTATTCTTTTTGTTGGATCAATGATTTTAGCACTGGGAGAGATATGACCTTCCCCTCACATTAAGGCCCCTTTCCACACTTGCATTTAGAATCACGTCAGAGTCTGAACAGATGCGATGCGCTGCATCAGGGTTTGGTCATGAAAACTGGAATTTTCCATCAGAGTTCGTCAGTTTTCAGCAGAGTTTGTCAGTGTCTAGTTTTTCAAGCGCATTTTCAAAGCAATTTTCAAGCATTTTCACACGCAGGTAATTGCACGTGATGAAAAAGGACGT
>CM033643.1:102623173-102806332 GCA_019512145.1 Engystomops pustulosus | reverse complement strand
CAATGACCTCTTGGTTAGCCCCCAATGCTTAATAAAAAACAATGCCCTCTTTGGTAGCACCAATTCTTAATAAAAACATAAAAAATAGAATACTTCTCTGCATCCAAGCATTTTCCAATTTAAAACTGGTGTCGTGCAGGTGCGTGCAGTTGCTCAATATACCAGCACAGGTTGTCATGTGGTCACAGTATGTTCATCATTGTTCTCAACTTATCTGTGCCTTAAGAATGCTTCCCAGAGAAAGGAAATGTGTCCCACTAAGACAGGTGCCCATGTATATTCTGACCTGATGGAGGAAAGTACTGGTAGATGGATGGATAGATAAATAGATAGATAGATTGACTGAGTCCGGTACACAGTAAAAGTATGGTAATCTTATTTGAATTTCTTGTTTTTAAACTTGCAAATTCAGATTTTCATGTCTTAAAGAAGTTAATTATTACATGATTCACATAATATTTCCTCCACTGCACACAAAAGTAATAGTTATTTCAAGAATTGACTTTAGGACTGAGCTCTATCTTTTCTATGGCAACTGATGCGTGAAAAACGCATTGCACTTGCATTGAACTTGCATGTGTCTCAGAGTGTAATGCGTTTTTGATGCGTCTTCATAGGCTTGTATGGTGCGTTTTTCACGGGCGTGACTTGCAAAAGTAGAGCACATCGAGATTTAAACGCGCGTTAAAAAACATGTGTAATTTATGCACTTCTTTTCATTTTATTGTACATTTTTTATTCTTTTAAATAATAATGAAAAGGTTAAAAAATGTTTATAAAAAACAATGCCCTCTTTGGTAGCCCCAATTCTTAATAAAAACATAAATAAGTAATACTTCTCTTGCATCCAAGCATTTTCCAATTTTAAACTGGTGTCGTGCAGGTGCGTTGCAGTTGCTCAATATACCAGCACAGTTTGTCATGGGTCACAGATTGTTCCATCATTGTTCTCAACTCTATCTGTGCCTTAAAGAATGCTTCCCAGAGCAATAGGACATGTGTCCCACTAAGACAGGTGCCCTGTATCTTCTGACCTGATGGAGGATAAGTACATGGATAGATGGATAGATAGATAAATAGATAGATAGATTGACTGTGTACGGTACACGGTAAAAGTATGGTAATCTTATTTGAATTCTGTTTAAACTTGTCAAATTCAGATTTTCATGTCTTAAAGAAGTTAATTATTTACATGATTCACATAATATTTCCTCCACTGATCACACAAAGTAATAGTTTACTTTCAAGAATTGCACTTTTATACATTTTCAAGTTCAGACTTGTGAGATGTTTCTCATTCATTTACAATGGTTAATCATTTGTGTATGAGTGGAAATCACACAATTGGTTTCAACAAACCATGACGGTTTTCACTGCAGTGTTAGATTTATTTTATTTGGTAAAACATCTTATTTTCTAAGATGTTTTCCCAATGCCATGGAGGCTCACAATTTATACCCTCACATTTAGAAAGAATCACATTTTACAAGAAGCCAAATATATTATCATTAGCCAGAACAACAGTTTTGGAAACTTTTTATTTGAGTTTTTAATTTAATGAAATATCCGTTCAGAAAACTAACAAATTATTTAAAATTGTAATTAATTTATGATTAAGTTCGAGTGGCGGATTTTTTAGAACAAGAACAGTAACTGTTGATACGTAAACATTTCCAAAATAATAGGACTTGTGGGTTATTAATAGTTTGTTGTGCTTAGTGCTAACCAAATGTGGTTCAAGGCAGGACCAAAGAACCCGTGACATGGTCGCTGTGTAATAATGCACAGGTGGGGTTGTTACATTTTTTGCCCTGTTAGCTTCCTGTAACTGGTTGTTGAGGGCCTCTCTCCCATGCCACCTTTTAGCTCTTAGCTCATTTTAGAGTGGGTCTTCTCTTGAAGAGACATCTGCCCCTTTAAGAATCCAGCACTGTTCTGTGGGTATCTGATCTGTGGGTTGTTTGCGTCTGTTATTGTATGCAATGAATTACATAGTTAATATATTGTTATGTTTAAATGCATCTTTTGTAGAAATCTTGTGAGATGCAGGCTGTTCCTGATCCACTGATTCTCTGGAATGTTTCAGACAAAGAGTTTATGAAGAGTCTGTTAGAGAGTTTCCTTATTTGCTTTTAGAACTGCTGCTCCAGACATTGTCACAGGATGTCACAGCTTCACTGTGGACCTTCAAAGTGCTGAAGTACCTGGTCCAACCTCTGATCAAGGGAGGAAGCCATCCTATTCTCAACAACCAGCGGTTGAATCAGTCTTCTTACCATAGTGAGGGGAAGGTTGCACTCATATATACCTAAAGAAAAGTAGCATGCGGCTCAACATCACAGGCCTCCCTTTTAACACAGCCCGGTACCCACCAAATGCACCAGGAGTACTCCAGAGGTAAACATGACCCCCTCTTCTTGCTTCACTCTTTGGTAGAGACCTAAGACTGGTAGAAAGTTACCATGACATCGGTGGCTCAGCTGCCATCCGCAAGGCAATCATCTCTGGGAGTAACATCTGCCCCACATACCATTCGGCTTTGATTGAGTTACAATAGATGTACAAGTCTCATGTACAGTCCATGGAAAGCAAAGACAAGTGCAAATTAATGAAATTGTTAAATCTCGTTAAAATAAAAGGTGGCACAACACAAAAGGCATCACTGTGTTCATTGTATGAGTCTACCTAGTAGCAGACTTGGCAATGTATCCGTGCAACCCATGAAGGTGCATCACATAGATAGCTAGGTGTGTGCAGAGATTAGACCAGGATGCACTTGAGATGAAGAAAAGCAACTCATTGAAAAGAAATTCACATTTATATCACATTGCAGAAATAGTAAACTCATGAAGACATGTTTCTTGGATTCTGATGGCATAGTTTAACAAGTGACTTATCACATTATTTTATCTACCCTGGGCTGCTTCTCTCAATTTACTTATGTTGCAGTTTTTTCTTTCTCCCAGCATTACTTTTTACAGGTCACACTCCCAGCCACTCTTGGCAGCTCGCCTTCTACTTAGAAGGCCACAGCTCTTGCACCAGTCTGTCTTTTTTCACCAGCTATATTCCATTACATTGGTTGGGCCACTGGACCTCTCTATCTTCTTTCTTTACTTTTTCACTCTCTCCTTTTGGCATGCCATGCATCCGGCCATCTCCATTACTGAACTGTTTTAGGTCATCCTTTCTTCCTGTTATATGTCATCCTTTTTATTCAGGAAAACCCTTCTTAAAAGAAACCTACCGCTAGCTTAGCCATAGCTTCCTATAGTTAGGAATGTAAGTTGCAGATAAACATCTGCTTCACAACTTTTTAACTTTAGGTCACATATCTTTCATTTGATAATGGTTCTGGATGTAGTGCAGCGCAAGAACGGGCATCCAGCCTCCCAAAAGTGTCTGAGCTCATTTGCATATGATTTTGGAGGTGAATTTTTTTATGGTTAAACAGGCATGTTTTAACATAACATAGGCAACACAGAAAGGCTATTTTTTTAACCTAATGGGGCCTGGTAGTTTAGTTTGTAAATGTTGGTGACAGGTACACTTCAATGGCGAGCTACAATGTTGTAAGGGAGTTGACAGACAGATACAAAATACTGATAAACACCCACTTGCATTCCTTACCTTCAATAGGGGGTGGATTCTAAGTGTTCGAAAAGCATACAAGTTTTTTTGTAAGATGACAAGAAGAAAGCAGTTCAAAAGAGAGTGGGGCTTATTTACTATGGATCCGCGTAAGCATTTTTGTCAGATTTTCCAATGTTTTCGGGGATTGCACGGCTTTGACAGGTATTTAGCAGGTGTCACACATGATCGGATTTTGGCACAGCTGCACTGGCTTTCATGTGACAGAAATAGGGGGGGGCATGCGGTTGGACAATCCAACTGATTCGGACTGAGCGGGGGATTTAACTTTCAAATTGTGTCGCAGGACATTGCACTTACATATATAAGGATGAAGAGGGTGAACTCCATCTGACCTGAGCGGGGAAGCGACACATGCAGGATCTTAGTGAATCACGGTAGAGTGCATTATCGTCGGACAATGCACTTTCGGTGAACTCTGCGGACAGGATCAGTAAATGTGCCCCAGTATGATGCTCTGCTGGAAAACCTTGGGTTCTGGCATTCATGTGGCTGTACCTTCACACATACCACCTATATAAACATTGGTGCAGACATAAAGACCAATCCCTTTATGTCAATTATATTCTCTGATGGCAGTGGTATTTTTATGCCTAATAATGAGGTTGGACACACTGGGGTATATTTACTTAGAAAGTAGGAGCATACACTAAAAGTGTATTCTCCGTCAATAATGCAGCGTGCGACGATTCACTAGTATTGTGCGCCATAAATCATGAATCTGTCGCTTCCCCCCACTGGCCTGGCAGAGTTCACCATGTTTTTTGTGGTGCACCTTTAACATGGGGCGTACGACACAATTTGCAAGTTAAATATGACGCTCGGTCCGAATCAGTCAGAACGTCCGACGGCACGCCCCCTAATTTGCGTCGCATGGAGACCAGCGCAGCTGTGCCACAAAAGGGTTGTGTGCGACGCAATAGTGGTGCAGACACTTCTTAAATACCTGTGCAAGGAGTTGTATCATAGAAGAACTGCTCGACAAAAGTGCGTCGAAAAGCCTTTAGTAAATGAGCCCCACTGTTCCTTAATATGATAATGGTTCTAGAATGGTTAGAGGAACATGACATCCTAAAGTTGTTGACTTAGCATAAAAGAATCAGTTTTTTAATCTGATTGAGCATCTATGAGATGTGCTAGAAAAAGTGATTTTATTTTATGATGAAATTTTTAGTTATTTAAACGAGAAAACAACATGTTGAATGAAATCGAAGCATACTGTATTTCTGATTCTGAAATAAGAAATATTTAAACCAATGTTTTATTACTAGCAGTTTGAGTAAGTCTGAGATCATTTGTTGGCTTCTAACAATTGCTGCTGGTTAATTTTATTCAAAAGTGTGAACTACCCATGGGGGAATAAATGCCCCCATTTTACATAAATAATAAAGCAGATTTTGGTTCTCTCTTTTAAAAAGAAATGCCTGCAGGTGCTACAGCATGTTTCATGACATTGTATGATTGTATCAGGAAAAACATTTAAAAATAACAATAAAATGTTTTTTTTTTTGGTTGGAGTATAGTTTAACAATACTGCCAAACTAAATGTAAGGAGATTTTGTAACTATCTTGCTTCTTTCTGGGGGACATGCATGCTTGCTCAGACTGCAGGACTTTTATTACACAATCAATGTTTTTTAATTATTAATTTTTTAAAACTGGAATAAAGTAATTTAAGTATTTTTATCCCCAGAAAATGCTATTTTACATTTTGAGTAAGAATAAGAAAGAAAAAAAGAAATACATGGGCAGTTGTACAAAAAGATATCATCAATCCCTTATTAAAAAATAAATAACATGGATGGTATAGAAATACCAATTTAAAAACAATTAAAATACCATAGACAAAAGCCAATTCCCTCAAATATGAACGTGAGCATTACAATGACAAGATCTATATATGGAGGCCAAGACACATAACTATAATATCTTCAAATAAAAGACAGTGAAAGCCATAATGTCCATTATTTGAAGATATTTCTGTTACGTGTCTTAAAGGGGTATTCCGGGAATATGGACTTCTGATACAAACACCCATAATGCTATATATAAATGAATGCAACAAAACTCAATGTCATTAAGCACAAAATAGTTTTTAAATAGTTTGCTTTTATTTTTCACAAAAATTTATGGGCTTTCTATAGTAGGCAGTTATATGCAAGATGGCCAACTCCCATGATGCTTCAGTTCTCCTCCCACTCATGCTTTGCTCCTAGTGATGATCTAACAGACTGTCCTGCTCTGTTATTATTGTAATGATGTGTATAACTGCCATCATAGCACATTGCACCACTGACAATACTGGATGCATTGCAACCAACCGACTACAGTCAAATATAGTGGTGATCACATGACCTGCAACATTCCCTGCAACACCCCTTTAAGCTCTATGTATGTATTTTATGATACATTGTACAACTTATGTGTATATTTGGTGGTTAGCAGCATCATGTTTGGCGCAGCTAGTTGAATTTATGATATTTTAATTGTTTCTAAATAAGTATTTCTATAGCACCCCTGTTGTTTATTTTTCAATGAAGGATTGCTATCTTTTTCTACAACTGCCCATGCACATATTTCTATTACTTATACATTATATACATGTTGCCATTTGTAGAAATACATATTGTGGATAATTAACATTTACTTTGGGAGGTTGTGTCACTGCAATATTGTGTTCATTCCTTATAGTGCTATATCACAAGCGTTCAAAAGATCACTATACTACAAATTCATTAATACCATAGTACATGATACACATATTACATGCTATATTTTTGTGCAATTTAAGCTCAACATCCACATTAGTAATAATTAATTAGGTAGGGAAAATTTTGCAGGTGGTAAAATTTTTACTATATTCAAAGTAAACTATGGATTAAATTATGAAATAAACTTCTGCTGAACTCCTACTGATGGACAGCAAAGGGACTCCATAAATATGTTGTAATATAAAGCCTGACATATTACTACTGGTGTGTACATAAACTTCTGAAAGGAGCTGTAAGAAAACTTTGAATGGGTGATTGCTTCATGCCATTACACTTTCACCACCATAGCATGGATAAAAACTTGTGAGAATAATGGAGCAGTTGTAGAACTCTTTCATCCAACATTAAAAAATGGTAAAGTTGAAAAAGTTTTCAATCTTCATTGTAGTTTATACAGTAGATAACTACTATCTCCAAGCTATCTTTAGACAGCTAATATTTCTCTCTTTCTTCTCTATAATATGGTCTAATAATACTTCCCAGGTGTAATTGGAAAATATTTAAGAAGACAGAATATTCTTTCATTTAGCCTCTGATACAAAGAAAATAAATGTATGTAATTGATGATTTTCCTATAAACTTTTTGTATACTTTTAAAGTGTTTGAATGATTTTGTTGTTGTACTGTAGTAAATGTCTTTGCTGCAGTGTTTTTTTTAAATTTCGTTTCCATGCTATTCTCTAATTTGATAAAGTTTTTGTATTGGTATGGTCTTGTAATAAGATCCATATGGAGACAGTTCACTTATTTCAATCTCTCTACACTACTTCATACTAGAACTAATCTGAACATTGAAAAGGCTATTGAATGTCAGGTTTGTTGTAAATTTTTAAACAGTATGGTCAGAGCAGAATTGAACAGACTGACTTAGCAGTTTTTTCTATTGCCGGTTAGCACTTAGCTGGAGCTCATCAATGTACATAAAGTATAGCAATAAAGCAAAAAGCAACTTTTGAGATAGTCAGTTCACTCACATATCTTCATTCCCGGATAGCATGGTGGACGGTGCACGAGAGCAGGCAGACTGGGTCTGTTAGCTGTAGTAATCCATAGAGAAAATAAAAAGTAGGTTCTGGCACTCCAAACAAAAATTCCTGTATTCGTTAAAACATGTAAACTTTATTCCATCCTTTAAAATAGATAAATCATCTTGGTCAGATGCGTTTTCATAGGAAAAGACCTACGCGTTTCGAACAATCACATCTTGTTCTTAATCATGGTCTGAACATCACACTAAGAAAAGCAGGATTAAAAAGGAAGTGATACATAGCAGGTGAAGTGGATCAGGTAAATTGAACGCATGCGCGTTGGAGGTATCTTATCGGTTACACGTGTTTGTATAAAGAGAAAAGGACAAAAACAAAAGAAGGGGGAAAACATAGGAAGCAGATATTCAATATAAATACATAAGGTCCGCTCTATTGTTTAAACCTTTAGGATTTCTAGTCATAAGATTTAGAATCCAAAACGCCTCCGTGTTGCGTAGCTTGCAATCTCTATCCCCTCCCCTAACCGGAGCTTGTACCTTCTCTATTCCTGTCACTAGGAGTGTAGACAAATCGCCTCCATTTGTATGAAGAAAATGTTTAGATAAACTTGATATATATTTATCACTTGGGGTCGAACTGTCTGAAACATGTTCGGATATCCGTTTCTTAAGAGGGCATTTTGTGCTGCCCACATATTGCATATTGCAAACTGTGCATATTGCCAGATAGACCACGTATTTCGTTTTGCAATTAATAAAATCGCATATAGTATGTGTTTTATCGCAGTGAACAGAGGAGAACACTTTAGTATTTTTCATTATTTTACAATTATTACACCTTATGCCTCTACATTTATACGAGCCCTTAACCGATACCATGTTGGCTTATTCTCTTGGGTCATATACATGGATGGAGATACAATGTTCCTTATGGTACGTGCACGACGGGATACAAATTTACATCCACTATGTAGTATTTCGTCTATTTTTTCATCAGCCGATAGAATAGGTAAGTATTTTTTGACTATTTTCACAACTGCCTGATAGTCGTTGCTATAAGTTGTTGAAAACACTACTTTATCAGATATATTCGTTCTATCTTTTTTTGTATTGAAAAGAAGTTGTTCTCTAGTTCTTGATAATGCTATACCTTTAGCTTTTTGAATTATTTTGGGTGAGTAACCTCTGTTCCTTAAACGGTTAGATATAATATTACATTCTTCAGCAAATATATTTGGATCGCTACAGCTTCTCCGTGCCTGGATAAACTCTACTACAGGAAGATTTTCAATCACATGTTTCGGATGACAACTAGACGCCTGTAGGATAGAGTTTCCGCTTATTGGTTTACGATATAAGGCTGTGCTAATGGAGCAGGTTTCATGGTTACCCTCCAGGACTAAATCCAGGAATGAGATACGCTTATCCTCTTTTTGATATGTGAATGTCAGATTGCAGTCATTGGTGTTTATGTATGAGAGGAAATCAGTGACACCCTGCCCATCCCCACTCCAGATCAGCAGGGTGTCATCGATACCTCCCATACCATTGGATATCATTCTTGGAAACATTACGAGGGGCATATAGATACCTTTCCTCCCACCAGGAGACATAGATGTTGGCTAAAGAAGGGGAAAACATGAGCCCATAGGGCATCCCTGTGTTTGTAAGACGAAGTATAGCAATACATGTTGAAATGGGTGAATTTATAGATTTTTCTGCACAAACTACAAACCAGCCTGCAGTGAGTATGACAAGAAGCCTTTGCAGAAGAGAAACCAAGCTACTTTTTTTTGTTGCTGATAGAATATGCCATGCCCAGCTCTTTGCAGTTTTTGTTCTGGACTGGCCATGGTAAACTTGCTTAGACTCTCAGAGTTTTGCCCCTTTCACCTGAAGCACAGTTTCTACTCATATAAATATTCTGTGTGTGACATAACCATTTGTTTAAATAGTTTGTTTGTCTTGTTTCATGTCTACACTTTGGAGTAGGGAGGGACCGTCTTAGTGGTTTTCCTATATCAACTACAATTTGCTGAGGCAAGCAGGCAGAGCTATTGGGGTGCTGGATTTTAGCGTTCACTGCCTTATCTCTCATCCCTAAATACAGTGTTCCCATTGCCATAGACATATAGAAAAACACAACAGAAAATTACACAGATAAACAGGAACAGACGCAAACATAACATCCATACTTACCTCTTACATCTGCTATTTCTCCACCCTGATGCATTTCTGCCCATTCCAGACTTTTTAGGACTGCTAAAAATCCTCAAAGGTGAATAGCTAAGGAGTGCAGAGACATTTCATGCAAGTATATCGGCTTCTTGGGGATGCAGACTGATTTGAAATCTGGGGACTGGGAACCCTAATGTTCTTGGGAGCCACTGCCTACTTTATCCCACTGATAGATATCCCTCTGCATGGATATATATAGCTAAATCTGACAATCACTATATACAGAGAGTAGAAATTTACATGGATAAATTAATAATCAGTCAGTGTGGCACTAGTACATATGTGCAGCTCAGTTTAATTTTTGGCAACTATGGTTGTAAAATGGTTGTAAATTATACTTAGTGGTAAATATTTTTTCTCTAAAACTGGCTTTGTATAGAAGCTGTCATTCAAACCTCACTATTGCATTTGTATCTGCCCATGCATTATTTTATATTATAACTATTGCAAACAATAAATATTAGTTATTGCTACTTTACAAGAGAGTGCACTGCTGTGGCATCAAAAAGTTACAACTATATTCTGTCTAGATAAACAAATAAGAAAATAGAGCATAAAGAATTTGATAGCGTTGAATGGGAGTACCTTTAAGCGGTTCTGGAAAAGGTGGGCTTAGGAAACAATTTTAGGAAATGGGTCAGGATTCTTTATACCAATCCGAAAGCCAGAATCCGATCCAATGGCATACTCTCTTCACCCTTTGAGGGTGCCCGCTATTGCCCCTATCATTTTCCCTTGCAGTGGAACAGTTGGCCCAATCGGTTAGGGGGGACTCTTCAATTGTAGGCCTCCATTATGATAAGCATATTGAGAAAATAGCTCTTTATGCTGACTACCTTCTCCTTTTCTTGGAAGATACAGATGACACTCTGCTACAAACAACATCAGTCATCAGTCGTTTCAGGGACTACTAATACTCTGTGGTATCTAATACTACATTACAGGTTGTTCGAACCTTTTACTATCTAGGGATTCAGGTATCGGCGAGGGTTACAGATTTTGTCTCTTTGAATATAGTACCCCTCATATCTAAATATGCCAACAAGATAGGGACTTGGTTTATTTTACCATTGTTATTGCTAAACCTAACAAATATGATTTCACAATATATTATTCACAATACCCCAATTTGGATCCTGCTTAGGTATTTTTATAAGTTTCAAACCCTATTCAGAGAAGTAATTTGGAAAACGGGAGTGGCCCATGTTTAATATGAAATCCTTCAGAGAGGTAAAGAGTCCAGGGGATTGGCTGCCCCCATCCCCTGGGTATACTTTCTGGCCTCCCAGCTCCAGCATCCTAAAGTTTGGGGGGAGGAGGGGGATGGCCAAGTGGGAAACCTATTGCAGGCAGTGGTGAAGCATGTACCCCTTCTGTCGGCGGTGGAAGTGGGTTTTCCAGTCCCCAACAATCGTAGAATATCTACTTTGTCCCTCATATGGAAAGTGTGGGATAAGGCTAAACAGCTAATGGTGGTTAGTGACTGTACTCCTTTTACACCAATATGGCAAAATTCTAGGCTGCCAGATTTCTTCCGGTTGGAGGGGTCTAGTAAATGTAAAAATGTGGTTAATAAATTTATCCATCAGCTACATAACAAGTAAATGTTTAAGGAGTTTGCAGTATTTCAGGAGGAATTAAAACTGCCGTATAGCCAATTTTATACATTTTTGCAATTAGGACGGCTGGACTGCTCAAGTGGAGACTGTGGTACTAGCAAATGGGACATTTCCAGTCAACTTCCTCATAGCCCAGAAAGAAAATACTAAAGGTTTAATCTCCCTACTATATATTCAGCTAATTTATTATTACTTAAATCAATATTCATTGTAGGCTAAGCAAAAGTGGGAGGACGATCTAGGCCCCATAACATAGGCGCAGTACATTTTTTCCTCTTTCCTTAAGGTGTCCTCTAATGATACCCTCCTACTCTGTGGTAATTCAAGGACCCAATGGGAGTACTTATTAAGATGGAGAAAGGGATATAGTTGAAACATAAAGCTAACACAAACTTTGCGAAAATTTGGTGTGCGTGGCTGGGGGACAGGAGTTAAGGTGCTGTTAATCTTCTGCCTGCAGAGAGGTTCTTTAGTGATGCTTATATGTGTGAATGGTGGGCATGATATGTAATGATAAGAGCATATGAGATACTGCTAATGAAGGATTGATGCGCAACAATTGATGCTCATCCTAAAAATCATGTTATATTATTACTTTACGTTTTAAGGCAACCAGGTCGCTGTAAAACCTGTACTATGTATTGCTTATTCTAATAATGTAACGAAAGATCCGGTAATTAAACAAAGGACATTTTATTTAAAAAACTTGCAGTGGTTTATTTAAAAATATTTTGTATATTCTTCTCAATTCAGTTGCATGTTCACATTAAAATTTTTTCTCTAACCTTTTCTGACATGACAATAACAACGGGAGGTTCTGTTTTGTAGTCTTATGAGCTGGAACCAATTGAACCATGATCCTTTTAGTCTTTGGTCCATCCAGCATTGGGAAAACAGGCGGCCTATTGGAAGTGAAGCCACTAGGTACCGGACCAGTTTTTGTATTTTGCGATGATGTCACCCAAGCAACTTTTTTTGTAAAAGCTTCTCTCAGTCCCAGTTGTCTAAGTTGAGGTAGAGTGGACTGATGTGACTCTTCAGATAATATTTCATGATTTTGATGATAAATAAACGGAACTTTATCAACAGATGATTTGTGGTCTTTCTGTTTGATCCCTTTCTTTTGGGAAGGAAGAGGATCATTAACATGTCTATTTACAGGCATAGTTTTTGCCTTCACAATATATGAAGTAGATGGATCATGTACCTGATAGTCATGACTTTATAAGGTCAACTCGATTTTTACTTACTTCAATTTCTCGGCTTTCTGATAAGTTTGAGATTTCATCTTGATGGACTTTTTGCTGGTTAAAGTCTTTATTGCTTAAAGGAGTTAATCTTGTGTTTGTATCAATTTTCTGCTGCTTGGAATAATCCGGTGGCTCCAAATAAACAATCTCTCTGTCAGCAAACTTTGATGCAACAACTGGAATTTAAAAAAAATTAGTTCCATTTAGTTAAAATGCAAGATTATTTTTGCCTGAACCTGCAAGTGATAAGTGGACCTAAACCCGCAAAGTTGGTGGTTTCGCCATCCTCGCTTATGTGGACCCTATGTTGCGAGAGAAGAGACCACAATTCATTCACAACATGGGATCATAAGTGGCAGAGAATTCTGAGTGAATATAATGTTTCTTCAGGGGTACAATGTACATATATGTATGCCTGCTTCATCCTCTGTCTGTAAGGTACTGCTGCGGTTAAGCTGATAAGTGTCAATTAGTTTCATGTCATCTGCTTGTCTAAACACTGGTGTATTTTCTTTCCTGGCAGCCTTGATTGAGTTCCATCACACCCATCTGTCTCCTTCAAACTCTGCTGGTACATCAACAGTTAATCTGCTGTGATTGACAGAATCTTTCTCATTACTGCCCTGCCTGATGTCAGAAAACTGAGCACTCAGCTAGCTATTGCACTCAGCTAGCTAGTGTTCATTCTGTCTCCTGTATTCTGGTATCTTAGAACCTTTTCTGTGGTTCTCAGCTATCCCACTCTGGCCTAGTGATTTTTGTAACCTCCACTTCAACTTACCATTGGTGTCTCACCACTTATATGGTAAATTTTTCTTAGTATCATCTTGTCTTTGTCTCTGTGTTTTCACTTTGGTGCAGTAAGTGAACATTGACCAGCGGTCTCCTAGCACTTAGGGTAGGTATGACAATTAGGTAGACACAGCTGGGAAGGGGTTTATTCTCAGGGTCCACTGTCTTTGTGTGTCCGTTCCTAGACCCTACATAATGGCAAACCTTTTAAATCACATCTCAGTAAAATATTGTGCTATATGAAAAATTTCTCACCCTTTTGACAAAATTAAAAAATGTGGATTACACTGTTTTAGGATGTACCTTTTTGAAAGGATTTTTCCTTCTTATTACTAAAGTTATTTGCATTCATTTTTCATCTTCCTCCGGATGGTTTGACACAAGATTGGAATTTTCTTAACTGTTTTGCTTTGACTTTTCAGTGTATCTTCAGCATCTTTTATATTGCCTTGATCATCTGAACAAATATAATGCTCTGTCTTATATTCATTAACTGGTATGTCATTCTGTGAGAGAAGAGATACAATTTTGTTACCCTATCTTATAGGTTTATAATGCAGAAAATAGACACCCCTAAAATTGTTTGTGGTTTTACTTCCTACTCCCCTTATGTGCAGAGGAGTTGTGAAGGTTAATTATTGCAGTAAACAAATTCCAATTCCTAAAGGAAGCATGTTATATTTAGTACTTGGAAGAAATTTAAAAATAGGCAGTTTGCACCATCTCTATGTATGGTAGGTAATATTTTCAGGCCATTCACTATGCGGTAAAAATGAAATATCCCCTTTAGTCAGGGCCGGATTAAGGGTGCATACTGGTGGAGGCTTTCCCTACAATTTTTTTCATGAAAATAAATGTTGCTAGTAATAAATATACAGCCTCCCAAGTAATACATACATAAACATTTCCCCAGTAATAAACTAGATTACAAAGCCCCACTGGAAAATATTCCAGGCCCCCGGCCCCACCAAAGAAAAAACCCATCCCCTAATAATAAGTTATACACCATCCCCCCTCTTAGTACTATTCCAAGCACTATCGGACATAAAGTCACTCTCTCTCTATACACCTCCAACCAGCGTAGGTGGTGTTCAGAAGGATATTAAGCAAATCACACACATCCACGTGGCACCCAGACCACATGTCAGAACAAAGCATTTGCTCTCCTCTCTGGCGGTCTCATGTCGGGGCTCATATCTCTCATTAAGTGTGAGGTGGAACTATAGGTAGTAAAAATCAAAGTAGCCACCCTAAACCTAGATGCAATGTTGTCATTTTAGATTTTGGGGTGGACTGAAGGCACCTGTCCAATAGTGATTTTGCGACATCTCCAAGCCACCACAGGTCCTTACTGACGCTTGGTGGTCGTTAAGTGTGTTTCAAACCTCACGCCTCCCGTAAGATTTTCTGAATGTGTTTGCAATCTAGGGAAAAACAAAATATAGATTAGTCATTATATATATATATATATATATACCATTATAATATACTTACTTACTCTGTCATGTTTCAACATAACCAGTTCTGTAGACTTATTACCAGACTTTATGACTAGGCACATTAGCCTGCTTGAAAGTTAGCCATCATATGTTTGGGTCACATTGTGTCATAAGATCTGGACGGTCACAACATACTCGCAGGTAGTGCTGTTGGCCGTTTGCCACGATGCCAAATTGTGTACCAATGGGGGCCCAAAGAGTGCCAAGAAAATATTCCTCGCACAAACCATGTACAAGACCCCCACTCTCTGACCGCACCTGACCGTTGATACCAAGCAGGATGGAATCTCATATGCTTTTAGATTGTTGTTGGACGCCAAACTCCTGGCTCGCTACCATCCGAATGTCCGCAGCGAATCGAGACTCATACCGACCAGGCAACGTTTTTTCCAATCTTCTACTGTCCAATTCGATAGTCTAGTGCAAATTGTAGCCCTCAGTTTTTTGGTTCTTAGCTGAAGGAGTGGCACCGCGTATGTGGTCTTCTGGCTTCTGGTAGCCCATCTGCCTCAAAGTTACGCGTACTGTGGCATCAGAGATGCTCTCTGCCTACCTAGGTTGTAACGGGTGGCGATTTTGTACTGGTTGACCTTTCTTCAGCACGAACCAGTCTGCTGCCCTTTCTACCTCTGACTCTGGCATCAACAACAGGCATTTCCGCCCGAACTGCCGCTCACGGTTGTTTCTTTTTTTTGGACCATTCTCTTACCCCTAGAGATGTTGTGTGTGAAAGCCCAGTAGATCAGCAGTTTCTGAAATACTCAGACCAGCCCTTCTGGCCCCAACAACCATGCCACGTTCAAAGGCACTCAAATCACCTTTCTTCCCCCATGTGATTGGCTGATTAGAAATTAAGTGTTAACGAGCAGTTGGACAGGTGTACCTAATAAAGTGGCCGGTGAGTGTTTATATATTAAACTCATCTCAATCCTTAGGCTTACACCAAGACTTCACTGCTCAAGCGCTGTATGTAAATGGGGGCCTGTACAGATTTTAAGTTTTTTTCTTTTTTTTTAAATTAACAGGAATCCTTAAAAACCATTTGAGGGTCAAGGCAGAAGGCTAAAATAAATTTACTTGCTTTGCTCTGGCTCCTGGTTTTCAGGACTGAAGGCTCAGCAGGATCACCAAACCAGCCCTGGCAGCTTCCAATCACATCACATGTGAAGTCCTCTGGCAGTGGTGGGGTGCTATCTCTGTGGGCACCCATGCATTCACCCCAGCACATAGTTTACGAGACAGTTTGAGTGACTCAATGGAATCCTCCTGGTAGAAAAACTTCCTGGGCTTCCTGAGAGTGCAGGAGAAGAAAGGAAATGTTGACAGTCGGCATTATCATTGAAGCCACTGCCTCATGACTCTTACTGTTGAAGAAGACCCTGGGGAAAAGCTAAAATTATAATCTGAATTTTCCATCTTTCAATGGTATAGGTTTCCTCAGAGTACCAATACAAGCGCTGAACGTGGCACGTACTGGGCTGCCTGTGACTGCAGGAGCAGGTATTGAGTCTTGAGTGGTGACCTTTGTGCTGAATGATGGGTGCCCACAGAGAGGGCCATAGGATCACCACCACTGTTCTATACATAATTTCAATCTGTTTATAAATCTGTACCTCTAAAACATGCTGTTGATCAGAAGTGTAATTGTCCATGGAATCTGAGTTTGGCACCAAAGAAGAACATCTTTCACTTGGCTGTATTACCTTCAAAATAGACAGCAGTTATTATTTCCATTTGAAGAATATCTACATATATATAATAAAATATGAAGAAATTGAAATTATTATCACTACTTTTATTTTCATTACTGTTCTTTTTAAACAAGCACAACAAGACTGGCAGAATTAACTCAGGTTTAACAACAAATACATTTTCAAGCAAATATAAGATACTTTGGGTTATTTCTTATTAATGCCTTTTCCTCCACAACTCAAGGTTATTTTTTGGATCTCTGAATTCTCTGCATTTGCTACCATGTCGGTAGTGAATGATGCAAATTAGACCTGATTTAACGTTCAGGCAGATTTCCATATGTCTGTATTACTTCATCAGCATTTGGTCAGAGAGAAATGTTTATGTACACATTAAAGGTCATTTCATGGCTTTATTATTGGTTTAGAAGGGAGTCTGTACAGACTCCTTTAAATTGCTTATTTGGTAGTACTGAAAACAGTATTATTGTAATAGGAAAAATCTTTGGCCATATCTATAACTGCTATGTCTCAAGGTCCTGTTGAGATTTTAAACAGCCATGGTTGGTGTTATTACAGGCTGCACTCATTGCAGGTATTGAGCCCATGCAACCAGTGTGACATTATTAAATTTGCATACATTAAGTTACTAAAGGCCTTAATGTACAGTTATGTCAAGGTGTAGGGTAGTCTGCAAAGGAAAATCTATTTTAATGAAAAGAATCTCCCAGAAATACAATAATCACAGGTGGATAAGCAAACTTGAAAATATGTGTTAAACATACAAAGCGACAGTCATTGTTAGGTAGTAGCTCTGGACTTCTGTGTGCTTATACTCTAACAGAAACCTGGTATAGCAGTGACCAAAAGTGGAGGTGAATGGTTGTGTTGTCTTCAGTTAAAAGATCTCACACACCAGTGCATTTTTCACCACTTTCACTGTTTGTATGGTTCAAACTGCTGGTAGACCATAAATGATGGTGATGATCAAATGTAGTTTTCTGTACAAAGCAAAAGTGCTAAATGTGATGAACCCAACCACTCAGGTCCTGTCACAGGGTACACTTACACTAGGGAGCCTCCCAATTTACAACATAAATCCTGTCCAACTAGCCAAGATGGTGTATCTATGCTAAATCTAATCCCTAGCATTTTCAGCACCCACAAAACAATGCTACCACCACACCCAATTAACTTATACCAAGAAGGCCGTAGGCACCTTATTCGCACAGACAACTCGCACATGCACACAGATGAATCACACAATAACTAAATATGCTATTCTATAAGAAACTTGGTGATGTAAATCTCAGAAACGCAAATTCTTTAAGACTACAAGAAGAGGCTTATTAAGTTTTACAATTTAATATATGTGAGTGCAGTGCAAACATAAACTATGCAGTTGCCAGGTAGAGAAAACAAAACAAGGGTTATACAAAATATACACACAGTGCATGCACAAAACAGTTATGAAAATAAATGGGATAAAATAAAACAAAATAATCTTACTATTGAATAGTTAGAATTATTTGGCTGGGAAAACTCAAAAAATTAAGCGGGCAGCCTTGTAGTGAAGATGGATATCCCAAGTCAAAGGGGTTCCCTGGACTAACTGATTTAAATCCAGTGGATTTCCTCTTCCACCACTTCAAAGTGATGTCACTGAGAGGAGGAGGTTGGCAAGCTTATGTTTCAATGGGGTACATTTTTGTTGATTATTTTATGAGAACCTCACAACTCTTGATTGTAAGATGTCCTAACAATGCCATTGTCTCCAATCATCTGGTTACCGTGTTACTTCTCACCCCATACCAAACTTGGGGTCGGTAGGCTTAAAATCAGCAGTGTTCTGTGATGTTCCTATGTTCTTGAATAACTAATGTCTTAACATTTAAAAGGCAGGTACAAGTTATTTGTTCAAGTTATTTGACAAATATGACTTTCCTTTGTCTGAAGGCTGATTTCTTTGTGTAGTTTAGGTGCAAAACCCCACAAACAATGCTCAGTGTATCTCTTAAAAATATGCATACTAATAAAGCTTTCTTTGTTCCTAGGTGCAGGATGTGCTCGTTCTGCGCCTGCAGTTTGAGCCGAAACGCGCAGTCCTCCCCAGTCATTGGAGTTCACCACATCCCTACTCTGGTAAGGACTGGCCTTTCACCTACCATCAGTTCACTACAGCTTGGGGGCACTTCACATTGCATCCCAACCTGTCCTTCTTTTTGAACTACCTATAACACATCTCCAGTTTATGTCCGGGCATTACTGCCTTTGTCTGTATATCACCACTGCATAACTGCAATTGTTTGTTACTGTAACTCATTGTTTTTTTTTAAATATCATGTGTAATTTTTAGGATATGTATTTATGTCAATAAACATTGATATACTTTTATTCTATTTCAGTGTCACAGTCTTGCCTTTTCTCTCCTCTTCTGAGGGGTAAAATAGGATATATATTCACAGTCTTTTGGGGCAATGGACTGGGTGCCATTACTAATACAGGGGTACACATTATCTTAAGGAATGGTTTGAGTTCTCTTTCCTCCTCTTTTTCTGTTCCTATTTTTTGATAAAATTGTTCTAAGGTATGAACGTTGGTACCTAGCTAGTGTAAGCATAATCTTCCAGGGCCTTTGAAGTCTTTCTCTACCTTACTACCCCATGTGAAGAAATGGCTTCTAATAGGAATGTTGATAGTGTATCTGTAAATGCAATTTGGTGAAATATGGGAGGATGTGGACCACAATCAATAAAAAAGAACAAATAAAATGTAGAACATGTGTAATATTCTAAAACTGAAGTTTTAATTATTGCACTAAACTAATTTGTTTTCAACAATGCAAATACCATAAATATGGAAAGCAGAACATGACATGTTTTGTGATCAACATAATAATAAGCATATTATATGCTTATATAGCAAAATATCTATTTTACCTGTAAGAATTCATATTCCATTTGGTGCTTGTTAATTTTCTTCAGCAGCAAACAATATGATGCCAATATTGGTGATGGTTTGTTATTTACTAGAATATTGGTCATTTCTGAAATTTTGACATTCATGGTGGTACTCATATATTTCAAAACAATGGAATTTAACTCATCAGGACGAAGTCTGTGGTACACAAACATAAAGTTGTGGCATGACACAAAAAACTAGTTTGTTAAAAATACAAATCAACTGCACATTCCATGCTGATAAAGGGATTAAGATGTCAGATAAAACAGGCTTGGTTATGTAATTAAATTACCAAATCAAGAATGTTTTTAAAAAAATTTTTGAATGATGAAAACATAGGATATATTTTTCCTTCTATGAAACTTTGTATGGGCCTGTTTTTAGAGGAACCTGTATTAGTTTTTATGGTACTGTTTTGAGGTTAAATTTTTTGTTTAGTCATTTGCACTGTGATCAGACAAAATGTTATTACCGTATTTTCTTTTTTGGCTTTATTTCTTTAAAATTACTTCTCTATAGAAGTAATTTTCATTCTAGGTCAATGTACTAATAGATGTGAGTAATAGCTATCCCGCACGGGCATATTACAATCTGTGGGTGGAGAGCCACAGAGGAGGGGGAGGATCTTGATCTGTTAGAGAGGTCAAGAAAATAACATTTTAGTACACATTTTAAGGGGGGCCAAGCACAAACTTGATTTCCTAATTAGATCTCTGGATCTCAAAAGAGTTTGATTTAAGGTTGTTGGAAACAATTGTCTCCATTGTTTACCATTGTAGGATATATACGCAGTGTATGCAGACATTTTTCCAAAGGGACTATTGGCTTGTATGGAAAAACAGTGATGTATATTGTAGCAATGGTAGTTAATAGGGTCGGGGTCATCTAAAAATCTTTTTTTCTCCTACAACCTGTATCCACAGCAATATCCACAGCATATTCAAAACCCACAGGTTAGCATCAGATAATTCTATCAGGGTTGGGTTACATTCACACAAGCGTTAGGGGACGTATATATGGCCGCAAGCTTTCCCCATACTACGGCGCTCACCCCCTCCTCCTCTCCTGTGCACCACCGTGTGTCCGCCATGCTAAAGCCTAAAGGAGGAGGAGAAGTTTTTATTTTATTTTGTAACATTTTCTGTGTTTGGTGTTCCTTGTAAGCATAAAATATGCAGTGTAAACCTTAGTATTGCAGAAATAGGATCTAATGCCAAAAATGAAATTCAAACCATATTCAGAAGTCAGTATAGTTTACAGAGCCAAATCAGGTGTGAAGAATAATATTTAAAGCCATGTCTGGTGCTGTGTCTAATGTGAATGGTAAAGTAGTCTGTGAAGTCTAATTTACCGAGCTTTGCCAAGAGTCTAATTAACAGTATTTTATCAGGTGCAAATGTATTTCAAAAGTAATATGATATGACATGTCTTTTAACTGTTCTGTATATATAACAAGAGCAATTTTATACCTCAAGAAATACGTCAATGCAATACATTTATTGTCTCTGAACTGTAGAATAATGTCACAAAAAATAGATACACAATTCATTCTGATTTTATAAAATAGATGTGACATTTGGGACACATGAAACATTGAGACATTTTAAAAAGTCATAGGGTAAGATAGAAAGCAGGTTAACATCTTACTACAGACTTAAATATACACCAAGTTTATCCAACAGCTCATACAGTAGCTTTGGGTCATCTTTAAGTTGACAGAACACATAGTAAAAAGGTAGAGCAGAAAGAGCCACAAATCCAAACTTTCCTGAGTTTTACTGACCTCACCACTTTAAGAAAAAAAGAGTATGGCAAGGGAATAGGTGGAGATATGATCTATCTCCCAAGAAGACTGACATGAAAGCTTCGATCTATGCAATGAAAGGGGCTGTGAACCTTCTTTATGACAAGGTCTGTGCTGTGTAAATAGACTTGACACATGCCCCCAAATGTAGCCACCAGCAAAACTGACTTCAAAAAGCCCCATGATAATAAATTACCCCTTGGTACACCTTATCTGTTAGAATAAGAAGGACAGAATTTTGACTGCAGCTTTTTATAAATCGTTCTCCTTAATCCTATTAAAAGAAATGAATTGCTACAATGGGTATTGGGAGGTTTAGTTAAGGGTAATTAAATCATATTTATTTCTTCTAAATATAATCCTCCATTTTACCATGTTTTCTGCAAAGGTTAGAAAATAATTGGGATTGCTAGGTGGTAATGATAACAATCAAGTTATTATTGTTCCCTGTGCTTTCTCCTTATTCCTGGAGTTGTTTTATTTTCTTTCTTTTCGACTAATGTTGCCCTTGCCACCTCGAGCAATCCTCTAAAGCATGGCCATTCAGTTTTACTCTGCGTCTTTTATTATATCACGCTTTGCGAGTAACAAGGTGTTATGAAAACAACATGGGTTTTACGATTTCCTGCATTTAAATCCAAACATTTAAGCAACATGACTCTTTTCTATGGTTATTATCATCTCATAACACCTGCTGTTGAACTCATGACTTCCAAAGTGTAAATGTGCAAATACAAGAAATAGTGCTGTGCTCACAAAATAATACTTTCCAAAGGCCTAAGAAAGCTGGTAGGGAATCTGTTCTCCATCATTTGGCACTGTACATGATGATAAACAGCAGCAGACCACAATCAGGTTGCTAACATTTCCTGTGCCCACATTTACAACTCTCAAATACAGGATAAAAACACTCACCTGGGCATGTTTTATTATTCCATATAAATTATGTCTAGGAAAATGTCACATTAAAATGTAGTGGAGATATTTTTTTATCTACTTAAGTTTCCAGATAATGAGTTATTCAGTGAATGAAGGACACACAATTTAGCTGAGTCTCTAACAACCTGTAAATATTTTGATGGCTCAGGGCTAGTTTGTTGAGGTTCTCTGAGGCTACTAAACGTGGGAATTTATTAGAAGCCCATGCAGAGCATTGTAAATAAATGAAAGTGACTGAACTAGTAATTTACTGCTTTGCTGTTTGGTTGAATATAGACAGGACAACTAGACGCATTCCTTTGGGGACACAGCTGCCTAGTTCTATATCCCCTACTTAGAAAGAAACATTTGGTCACTTTTTGCAATTAACAAAACGCAAAATGAGTGAACAAAAGTGAAATCTAAATATAAAAAGTGAAATCTAAATATAAGATTATAGCTTGGTAAATAATTAACTTATTATGCAAAAAAGGTAATAATGATCTTCATTTCCATGTGGTGTTTGAAACACATCATTAATTGAAACAGAAACAGCTGTGTAGGATACGTACAACAAGATCTCATGCAGTATTCCTATATGTATGGGACAACTTCCCTACTCAAGAAAAACCAAAGGATGGTCATGCAACATTTTGATTTTCTTTTTAACATTTACTTTTGTGAGCATATAGCTTGTGTTTGAAAAAATCCTGTTCGGCGCCCATTTCTGGATTTTTAACTTTTTTATTAATTTTGATTAAAAAAAACAAGTTAAAAATGAACTAATTAAAATCACAGTAAAAATGTATTATTACTTCGGAGACGCCTTTCATACCCGTCCATCCTTTTTTTTTCTCTATATCACAAATATTTAACATTCAATGTTGTATTTTTTTGATTATAAAAATCAGCTATTAACATAACCTGTCCTATAAGCACATGTAAACTCTACACTATAAAAATAACTTAGCAAAAATTAGTTGCTACCCTCATCAGAATTAATAATATCAACATTTATTATTATGTCTACTATTCCTAACAATGTGCCATCACAAATAAAAATACCTGTTTTTGTATGAAATAGAACTCAGTGCTTTCCAGGAATCATTGAGCCATTTGTCTTTCATGGCTTCCTTAATAGTAGGTCGTTTTTGAGGATCTGGCTGGAGCAGAGTGTGTATTAATTGGACAGCTCCTAGATAAAAAGAAAGATAACATGCTACTCGTTTGTAAAAACATAGACAAAGGAGCCCATTTACTATGGACCATGCGCCAGTTTTCTGTCGGACCTTCTTTTATGTGCAAACAGTTTGCACATGTATTTAAGATGTGTCCGTAGCACATATGTGTAGCAAAAGACTATTCTTCACGTGACACAAGTTTCCTCACTGAAATGGGGGTTCCAGTGCGCATTCAGACATTTATTATGCAAAGTCCGACAGAATTGTGTTGCATGTCCCAAGGTGCACCGAAAAAAAAGTTAGTGCACAATACAAGATCCAATACAAGATCCAATTTAACACAATTAAACTTACGATTAGACCATTTATATATTTTTAGTATAACATGGTTAGGAAATATACAAATAAATTTTTCAGTGTGGAATTAACCTCAGTGCTCCCTCAAAAGCCAAATCCCTGTACATCGATGCATGACTTACAAGAGACATGTCCTATCTTTTCACGGCATACGGCATCGTACACCATATATCCCTATTGAGAGTGGCGGGGTGAGCAGCGCTCACCTCCTCCTCCTCTCCCCGCGCACCGACTTGTGGCCGCTGTGCTATGGTATGTCAGGCAACGGGCGTCTGAATGTAGCCTTACTGGGACTTATAGGCCGTACATACTCTGCTGGGGATTCTGGGAAGGGAATATACAAATAACTAAACTACCTAAGGAGATTTTTCCTTTTCAGGCATTCTCTACAGGCTTGCTGGGACTTATCGGTCGTACATACCACACAAATAGAGTACAAATCTCCAACGTCAGCTCCATCGACAGCCATCCAGAAAGCGTGTGCATGGTAGGCTCACCAGAGCACCCCCCCTGTATAATTCCCAATTTAGAAAATTCTCCGGCACTTCACATCTTCGAAAAATTTGTCTTTGTTGGAGCTTTAAAATCCACATGTACACCACAGAAGAATAAGACTGACGCATTTTGAGCTAACCGCTCTTAGTCAGAGTCAAGATGTGAAGTGCCGGAGGATTTTCTAAATTGGGAATTATATAGGTTGTACATACTGTACATGTGCAAATAAGTTTTCCATGGTGGGATAAGGAAAACTTTACCTCATTTACCTGCTTGGTATGATATGGATGACTCCAAATGGTGCTGAGAATAAAGCAGTTTACTAATAGATCAAAATTAAATGAATAATATATGAAAACAGATCAATATATCTTGCGTTAAAAACCGATGGGCAAATTTTGGGGTGTGGGGGCAGTGATCTAGTCACATGATTTGAGACCAGATAATGGCCCCATAGAAGTCTATTATGGCTCCTAGCCACAGTGCAGTGATCACATGATGGATCACCGCACCGTGACCGAGTTGGGTGGCCACTCGTCTGCCCATTGAGGGAGGAGGGGTGGAGAGAACTCACCCCTCCCACCCCCTCCTCCTCCCAGCCCTGTGCTTGTCCGGGATCTGGTCCAGGCAAGCACATGACCGTCTGAACACTGCCTTACTCAATCCATTCACATATACCTGCATATAACGTTACCATACCTTTAGAGATATCAGGTGGAAATGGGGTAATGTCTCCATTTTTCATTTTAAGAAGAAGCTGTTTAATATTAAATGGTTCCACAGCAAAAGGAAGGGTCCCAGTTAACATTGCAAACACACACACTCCTCTGGAACAGAGCAAAGAAAAAACCCTGAATACTACAGTATAGATACAGATGCCAATTATGCTAATGTTATTTATCTTTGACATGAACCTAAATATAAAATATTTTAATATATAAATATAATACGTTTAGGAAATGCTACAGTGTTATAGAGGGTGAGACATTTTGTAAATCTCTGTACAAGTCTAGCTTTAGAGGAGCTATTTTCTTCCACTACCTACCGAAATATCTGGGTTATTTGATTCTATCGATTCCACATTGCATTTTATATTTATCGTTCCAGGTACTGAATATATACCATCAAATGGAGTTAGGCAAAAATCCTCTTGTGGAGCAGCACCGAGCAACAGATTAGGGAGAAAGATGGAAGGGTTAAAAGATTAAAGCCCTTATCTGGTAAAATACATTCACTTGTACAATTTACTGAATTATTATTAAACATTTGAAGGAATAATGTTTGAGTGGTATTAGGCTATGTTTCAAACTGTAGGAAGTGCTGAATCATTTTTGGACATTTCCTTAAGATGCAAGAGCTCTATTTTGGGACATATTATGATTTCTGACTTGTTTCGGGCCATCAGCAGTAGTTGGAGATTAGGAGTTTAATGAATATTGTCACACTAGGATTTTGGAGCTCTGTATCACAATAACAAAGCTCCAATCATTAAGCTGTACATTATTGGCTTCCCTTTGAAAAGGTGCAAATTATTAAGTGAATCTTATTGAGTGAATCTAATTTTACTAATGGAGAAATATTTACCAGAAATAAGAAATTTGAGGAACTGTTGGTGCCCTAGGGTATGTTTTACTTATAGCATATTCCATGTTTTGCAGCTTTTGGTGGATGTTTATACTGGCATATACCCTCCCACATGGATCTGACACAGTGGCCCAGATTTATCAATAGTAAGGTAAACTGTATTAATTGTAGTTTGCCTCACAAATGTACAGGGTGTGGCAGATTATTGAATATTATCTTGTACACCCTGCACTGCTTGGAAAGTGTGCACCATCTTTTTGAGGTGCAACTTTAACATACAGCATTCTGTCGACAATTCTGTCGAGTCGCTATATTAAATGTGTCGCAAACACTGACTAAGCACTAACACGCCTCTTTTCCGTCTTGTTCACACACTGCACCCTTGACACAAAACTGGTCCAAAAACATTAACACCTTAATGACCAGACCTAATTTCGATTTAATGTTTTCATCTTTCACTCCCCACATTCAGAATTCTTTTACTTTATTTTTCCATGTAAAGAGCTGTAGGAAGGCTTCTTTTCAGTGTAACAAATTGCATTTCATAGTGTCAGTATTTAGTTTTTAATGCCGTGTATTGGGAAGCGGGAAAAATTCCAAATGGATTGAAATTGGTTAGAAACCGCATTTGCACCATTTTCTTGTGAGCTTGATTTTTACAGTTTCACTGTGTGCCCCAAACAACATGTCTACTTTATTCTTTGGGTCAGTATATAGGTATTAATGTGTTTAATGTATATTTATATAGGTTTTAATGTGTTTTAATACATTTAAAAAATTCAAACATTCTGTACAAAAAAATCTTAATTTCGCTCTCTTCTGGCACTAATAACTTTATCATACTTCGATGTATGGAAATGTGTGACATGTCATTTTTTGCAAGATTAGAGGGCATTTGATAATTTTCTATTAAATTTCTAATAAAGGCAAAAAAGTGATGTTTCAAACATTTGGCCCGAGGCTGTCATGAAGACGGATAACGTAAGACTGAGCAATATGCAGCAAACACCCAACTTGTATGGAGGGGGCTCAGTCTGTGAAATATGACTCATGGGACTAAATGGACCTTCCTGGACTTCGGAAATATTCGAGGGGGGGAGGGGGGTCAAATGAGAGGGGTAGCCCTTGTTTTTGTTTGTCATCTGCTCACGTTTGGACCAAATTGTTTGTTTTACCCGTTGCCTGTATGTAAAGTTAATGAAATGATAATACAATTTAATTTGAATCAAAAAGGGAATGTCTACTCACATTGACCAGACATCGACCTTTGGACCATACTTTTTATTGGCCAATAGCTCTGGGGCAGCATAAGCAGGACTTCCACATTGAGTATTTAGCAGTTCATGGGAAAGGCCATTATACTGTATAGTGTTACTTAACCCAAAATCTGTGTTAACAAAGAAAATAGAAATATTACAAATTTAAAAACCAGATTGAATTTAGTATACAAATGTAAAACAGCTGTACTTAATAACTATATTTGACACAATTAAATATTATCTTACATGTATATAAAGAATGCAATTTAGTAGATCAGACATGTTTTGTACTAGGACTATAACCAGTGGCAATGTAATTCTTACATATATTGTATGTGTATTAGAGAAATATGTTTTATCATCTGAGATTAGATTTGTAGAAACTTTGATTCGGACCCAAACCAAATCTTTTGAAAAATTTTTTTTACAAATTCTTTCATGCACTGGGGTGAAGATGAGTACTCTGAATGGTTGGCAGTCATTTAGCCCAGTGCAAAGTTAGCTGTGATGCACTGCGTTCTGACACCATTATAATTATAGCCAGCATTAAACTTTTTCTGCCACAGCTATTTCTGCCACCAAGGCTCTTATTATTTTCCACGTACATCCAAAGAACCTTGGATAGTAGTGTCACTTGTACACATGGCTTCCTTCCTTTTGACTGTGTTTTGGTTGGTGCTAACCATTGCATACTTAGAAGATCACATCTGCTGTTTTGTGAAGCTTTCACAATTTGATTCTTGTTAAAGTTAGTTAGAACCTTCGAACTGCTTCCTATCACCAAGAGCAAACTGTTTTTCATGCTGAATCATGTATTATACCCCTTTACAGATGCCTTTATCTCAACATAATCTATATTATTCACTTCACTTTCAGAGGATCAGTATTATGGCTGACAGTATGTAACATAAAGAAGATTTATGTATCTGACCAATGTAGTAGTGCTGGTTACTGGTTTTATGAAAAAATCCTAAATCCCATTCTGTTAATTAGACTAAACTATTTCAATATTATAGTTCAGGATTATAATTAGGGTTGTGAATGTTTCGGTCTGTGCTGAACTTTGCGAGTACAGGTACTTGAACCTGGACTTTAACCAGAAGTTCGGGTTTGGCATTAAGGCTCTGTTTTACCCCCAGCCCAACTGACCATTTAAATGCAACCAGCAAAGTTACCGGTGGGTGTTCCCAAACTTTTGTTCAAGGTTTGGCTAAACTTGGCGAAACCGAACCTAAACGAGTTCGCTGATCATTAATAATAAATATTGGAAGCATAAAAGTATATAATGTATAATGTAAACAATTCAGGAGATAAAGAGCAGATGTTCCAGAGTATTTTACTTACCCACAATTTTTATGTTGCTATTTTCATCTAGTAAAAAATTTTCAATTTTGAGATCCCTAGGTATGCAAAAGAAAATCATGCAATTACATTAACGAGAGAACATAAGGATCTGTATGATACCAGGGAGTCATAACATTAGCTAATCTTGACCATTGATAGAAATGTGGATAATAATGGATTTACACACATGAAAAATGCACAATCTTTACAAACTACAATGTATTGTTTATAGTATTGGTCTCTCTTTATGTAGAAGAGACACATTCTGGGCCCCTTAGAATGTTGCTTTTAGTAACCGTAAGATCAAGCGATCAATGTTTGTGCTAGCTTGTGTGCCTGAGGCATTGTAATGCACAAATTACACTATGAGACCTTGAATATGTTTTCTAGTCAATTCAGTGGCTTCAGAAGTCATGTAATATTGATAAAACGTATTTGCTTAAATAGCCTATAACACTAATATAATACTAATATAATAATGTAATAACTAATGTAATGTGACCAACAGTTTTGTTATCCTTTTTTTTATAACAAATTAACCTCCGTATGAAAACCAAAATACTGGTTTACATTTTTAGATGACTGTTAACATGAAACCAGTGAAGTCCAATGGCAAAACATTAAACAAGGTAAAACTTCATCATGCACCCCATTTTAAGGCTAAACATCTTTATTCACATTTCTATTTTTCTAGCCTATTATAGGAATAATTAATAAGTACAAGCATGTCTTCTCTCAATGTTGGTGCACCATAGCAACTATATTGGTGGTGCTAAATCACATACATGACAGATTACATGGATGCATCACCTAGTCCACAAAAGACCTGAGTGGTCAGTTTGTTTCCCTTAAACTTAAAGGAAAACTGTCAGCAGGACTTGTTCAAATAAACCACTACCAGTCACTACCAGTCAGATTAGCACCTTCCAGTTCATGTTTCTTTTGTGGTTCAGTGTATGGGTATCATCACCCAGAAAATCAACTTTAAAGTCAACCTCCGCATATCTTACAACATCCCTCTACTGTGATTTACATCATACACGATAGATGTCATGACTCCGGTTAGTGATGTTCCTGGACACAGAATCATCAACTACAGTGAATGAAGCATTCTGGGCAAGGGAGAGCCTGACTCCAATGTGGAGCTTTTCACATCCATGAATTTATTTAACCAGTTTACCTCTCAATTCAAATTAGATTTTCTGGATGATTCCACCACACCGGGCTAGGGAAGAAACATTATCTGGAAGGAGTTAAGCTTCTTGACAACATACTGATGGTAGTTTCTTATGTTCATTTTTTCTGTCAGGTACCCTTTAAATTTATATATTTCTGTTAATCTTATTTCACATCATTTATTTAACAACTCCTGGAATTTGAGTGTTTTATTTTAAGTCGGTCTAAACACAACATAATAAAATATCATACCTATGGACTATCCCGTGTCTGTGTAGGTGCTCAACAGCAGACATGATCTGTCTTGTATATTTTCTTACATCATTTTCTTCCAGTTTCTTTCTTTCACAAATTTTGTCCATGAGATCTCCACCTGGACACAGCTCCATGACCATATAGTACGAGTTCTCAGTCTCCAGAGTTTCATAAAGCTGTACAATATTTGGATGCTTTATCATTTGATGAATACGTGGCTCTCTCTTCATGTTCTTTAAAACATATGAATCCTGCTTGGCTTTCTTTTTATCAATCACTTTCATTGCAACCTTTAATACAGAGCAGATAAGTCATACAGAGTAGGCAAATATTAGTCATTGCATATTCTAGCTTGTCTTCAAAGAACATAGGATGCAGTAATGATCTGAAACCTTTATGGAGCTCATAAATATTTTTTTAGGCTTGGAAATCTTGAAAATCAACTATAACATTTTTTTTTATTTCCCTATGTTCAAAAAGGTGTTCACATGAAAACGAGATCTGTCTTTCCTGGTAATATACCTTTGGGGACAATTTTGAAAAAAAGGATCATTCATTGGAAATTACAGTACAACTGGGAACTTAACTGAGAAATTATTTTATTATTCACCTAAAAATCTAAATGCCATTTCTGAAACTGGAGAAGAAAAGTGAGAATGTTTTGCTGCAAATCAACATTATTATAGTACAGGCAGTCCCCGGGTTATGTACAAGATAGGGTCCGGAGGTTTGTTCTTAAGTTGAATTTGTATGTAAGTCGAAACTGTATATTTTATAATTGTAGATCCAGACAAAAAAATTTTTGGCCCCAGTGACAATTGGAGTTTAAACATTTTTTACCGTAATGGGACCAAGGATTATCAATAAAGCTTCAATACAGACACCTTACATCTGATTATTGCAATCTGGGACTATAGTAAAGCCTCCAGAGAGCTTCACCAGAGGTCAGAGGGGTCTGTCTGTAACTATGGGTTGTCTGTAAGTCGGGTGTCCTTAAGTAGGGGACCGCCTGTATATAAATATTCACTATTGCACTCCTGTAGTATGGAAAAATTATAGTTTTTTTATTTAAATTGGGCAAACCTGGTTGTACTTTTCGCAAAGGTAAAATGAGGTAAAGTGTAAGTAGATCTAGCTGATAGGAGAAGGTGCCATGCAATGGCAGGGGGTGTTGTAGTGTAGCAGGTAGGGGGGTGCTATAGTTGCGGAGCTCTGAAGTGCTTTGTTGACACCCCCAAAGCACTTAAGGTTCATTTGGATATTTCTAAAATGAACTTTTTTTATGGTAAAGGCAGTGGAAAACAAAGGTATGGATCACATACGTGCATATAGCCCTATGTAACATAGCAGTTAGTTCAGGAAAGTCGATTGTGATGGCAGATACCCTTAAAGCACACCTGTCATCAGGTCTCTGTCACTAGTCCTGTCACTACTACCTGTTGGAGCAGCTCACAAGGATCCATCCCAGCCTTTATCTAGTTATTTCATACATTAATAATTACAAAATCATCTATTCTTTATTATGTAAATGAGGCTGGTCACATGGTCAGAGGCAGTGATGTCACCCCTGTTACCCCTCCCCTCTCCTCCCCCTGCTCATGTCTGTGTGTAATGTATAGTAAAGCATTGCTAGGGTGTGTGCCTGGAGCTGTTGTATCTTTCACATACACATACACACACAGACTGCAGGGGGCGTGGCCACAAGCAAGCACATGGAGCAGCTATTACATGGAGCAGCTGTCAGTCAAGCACTGGGGGTGTGGCTGTGCCTCCCACTCATGAATAAGCTGGACAGCTTGAATATGCTAATGACTCATTGGACATTTCACAGATCATTTGCATACAGCTTTAGGACCTCATTGCTTAGGTTTACAGGCATGTAGAGGGACAATGAAGGGATAGAGGCAATGCTCTCTAATGGCAGTTTATGAAAATATATTTAGTTTAGGGGGGTTATTTTGCCTGACGGGTTCTCTTTAAGAACCTGTTATAGCTTCCATAAATCATTGCATTTCCCATTAAATAACATTTTTATAACAAAATATTTCTGTTATTCTTAATAGAAATATATAAATAAAATGGCAACTGGCATTGCCCCCTTATCCAGTAAGTATAGGCAATGTCAGAGTTTGACAACAATCAGTTAGTATTTTCAAATGTCTGTAAAAAGACAATATTTAAGAATTATTATATTATTGAGTAATACAATTATTTACTAAATAAGATACCAAGTTCAATGACAGTATATACATTTTCTATATTTATTGCCTGTCTACATACAGCTGCATCTGGTCTTTAATTATTAGCATTTGAGCGCCATAGACAATTGTCATTCATTTCAGCTGACAAATGCTGTATATAAAAAAGTATGAAGCCACTTACCTCATATGTCTTGTCAGCCATTACTTACTTCTGGAAGCTTAGCAAGAAAATATTCTTTAACATACCTGATTGGGGGCGTGGCCGGATGTCGGGCTGAGAGGAAGCACGGCGGCGAGCTCCCGGGATCCTGATCTTTATCCTGAATAAAAGGCAGCCATCCTGCTACACAGTTGCCCCCCTGCTATCCCCCTCTCACCGTGGAGTTCCCAGACCCCATCTGGTCGGAATTTGGGGAGCGGAGAGCGGCGGTAAGCCGGCAATCCTGCCATCTGCTGCGCGGACATCGCGCCTCGTACCCACCGGCTACCCGGCTCCTACCTGCCAGCCTGCTGTACGGTGCATGCCTCTTCTCCTGCTGCCTGGAGTGCTCTACGTGGCCAGCGGCTAGAATTTGAGCCCTCGGCCTTCTATCCGGTGGTGCTGCCGCCGACCGGAAGTGCGGGCCGTGGTCACTTCCGGTCCCCCGCTGCTGCATCGCGGGCTTCTCCAACGGACGCTGGGACTGTCCGGGCGCATAACCAGTGCCTGCTCCTTACTGTCCTTCCTGGCCTGTGGAGCTGTGGATGTCCTTTGGACCCTGGATGCCAGTTAATGGGCAAGTACATACCAGCTGTATTGCCTGACTTCCTCTGCCAAGATTAGCCCGGTACTAATGTTTGTGACCCCTATCTGTCTGGCATTCTCGTTCACACTCACATTTACCCAGCTGTGGGATCTGTCAATGTGACCCAATATTTTCCATAGTTCATTCTCTCTGTTGGAGGACTGCATCAGGAGACCTCTGGGTCCTCAGGCCTACTCATACATCAAGCCTGGTAAAGCGCACCTGCTCAATAAAAGTGGGCCATCTCCTAATCTATCTCACTGAATTTATCTGCCTGATCGTCTGACCTACCTGCTGTCTCTGCTGTGTCACTACCTCTGCTTTGTCTAACCCCTTGCTATGGGTAATAAACGTAAGACTGCTAAACAGAAACTGGCGCCTGGTCCTTCGGCTCCGCCATCTGATGACGAATCTATCTCTGGGGACCCTCCCTTTCACTCACTGGACCCCCTGGACTCTCAACCAACTACCACATCGCAAGCGGTGCTGGCCCAGATACAAACGCATGCCGCTCAAAAGCTGGAGAGGTTTTCGCGGGCGCAACCCCAGTCACCTACAAGATCTCTGGACTCTTGTCCTTCTATGTTCGAGGGCTCTCAGAGCCCCCCGCAGCCGGGCTCTCCTACTAACCCTGATGACCCTCTGGACCCCTCTGCGGTGTTGGATTTGAAATTTGCTGAGGTCCTGGCAGCCATAAACTCTTGCCAATCCCTGATGGTTTCAAAAGTGGATGAACTTCAGCAGGACTTTGTTCTGCTCCGCCATGACGTTCATAAGGCCAAGGAAAGGATAACGGAGACGGAGCGTAGAATCTCAGAGGTGGAGGATGTGCAGAGACCTATGCCGGCCCAAATAAGAGATCTGCAGCAACAAATGAAAGCATCCATAGAAAGAGCTGACGACTTTGAGAATCGCCTAAGGCGCAATAATATTAGAATTGTGGGACCGCTGGAGAAAGTGGAAGGCGCGGACCCTGTTTCCTTCATGGAGAGATGGCTTCGAGACCTCCTACCGGCCGATACTTTCTCCCCCTTTTTCACTATTGAAAGGGCCCACCGAGTTCCGGCTCGGCCAGGACCTCCGGGGGGCTCACCCCGTCCCTTTCTTGCCCGCCTCTTACATTTCAGGGACAGAGATGCCATCCTGCGGGCGGTCCGCATCAAAGGTGAAATCCTGCACAGTGGTAATAGAGTATCCTTTTACCCGGACTTTTCAGCCGCTGTACGGAAGCAACGCACCCATTTCACAGAGGTCCGCCAACGTCTCCGTGAAAAAGGATATAAATATTCAATGTTGTATCCAGCCAGGCTACGAGTCGTTGATGGTCAGGTTTCTAGATTCTTCACTTCCCCTGCTGAGGCCCTGCACTGGGCGGATGCGGCTCCCAGAGCTGCTGCGGCCCCTCGTCCTCCGGACTAAATCAGATTGCCAACATATGCCTTAACAGCTGTTAATGCCCACTTAATCTGCATTATTCATGTGGAGGCTCCCATTGGGAGCTACTGTACTTACATTAATCTTGTATTCCAAATGTCTTCTTCCTCCCCCTTCTTCTTCCCCCTTACCCTTCTCGCCTTCCCTATGCCACTGTCCCTACTTTGCCCTTGCCCTCCCCATCTTCCCCACTTTTTCCTTGCCTACCTCTCTCTTTCCACATATTCTTACCGCTCCACTCCGTTATATATGTACTGCTCTAAATGCTGCCTTAAAAGCTATATGTATATCTACATTGTTCAATTGATCAGGGTCCTGGGACAGGCTGAGGTTGTTCTGTCTTAGCTAGGGACCACTGTCCTGTGTTAGTTAATTGTTCTAGGGTATAGGTCTCCACTGTTGTGGGTTAGACAGGGGGTTACTTAGTTGGGGAATAGGTTGTTTTAGTTTTGTGTCTGTATTGTGCTGTTGGCAACTAGTATGGTAATTGTGTGGCTTGTGAGAGTGAATGGATGGCTGACTGTAACTCCTCCCCCCTCAAGCTCTATTGGTATATGGGTATCAATATCCTTTCTTTTTCCTTACCCCTTCAGATAATATGGCTCCGCTAAAGATATTAAGCTGGAATGTGCGGGGTCTTAATTCTAAATTTAAGCGGGCCTTAATACTAGACTCTATTAAGAAACAGTCACCGCATATAATTTGTATTCAGGAGACTCACTTGACTGGGCAGAAGGTACTAGCGCTGAAGCGGGCTTGGGTAGCAAGGGGGTACCACTCCTCTTACTCCGTATATGCTAGGGGAGTCTCCATACTAATCACTAAGGCCCTCCCTATTGAGGTAGCTCAAGTAGCATGCGACCACTTTGGAAGATTTGTCATACTGTATTGTGTTCTGTGGGGTACTGCCTTCAATATTGCTTCTATATATATTCCTCCGCCAATGGACCCGGCACTGTTAACCCTTATTTCCAATAAATTAGCTGCTATGCCTCCCGGTCCATTGGTGTGTGTGGGAGACTTTAATGCTGTACCGGATCCATCTATAGACCGTACTAGTGGTATTGATTCCGCTTCAGCACATTTGAATGATTGGGGCACTGCTCTTAGTTTGGTGGATGTTTGGTGGAGGAAATTCCCCATGGAACGGGTGTATTCCTTTTATTCTTTGGTTCACAAAAGTTTTTCACGCATCGACCTAGCTTTTGTTTCACCTGATCTACTCCCAGCAGTTGATACGATCTCCTACTGCCCCCGTAGCGCCTCGGACCATTCTGCTCTGCTTTTAACCCTATTGATTGGCCCTCCAGCAGATTCTCGTATATGGCGGCTACACTTAGCCTGGTTGACCTCCCCTGTAGTCAAAGAGGTGGTGCAAGCCACGCACCTAGAATACTGGAGTAATAACACTGATCATCCTTATCCGCTGGCCGCATGGGACTCGTACAAATCTAGTGTCCGGGGGGCCTTCATCTCGGGGGTGGCTGGACAGAGGAGAGTTTACAGACAGAGAGAGACAGACCTGACAAGGGTTTTGGGGGAGACGGAGAGGGAATTTTTAGATGACCCTAGTCAGGAAAACAAGCGCAAATGGGCACATGCTCAAAGGGAGCACCTGGGTTTGGCCAAGGACCAGACTAGGAAACGATTGATTGCCACTGAGGCATCAGTATTTGAATTCGGGGACAAGAACGGGAAGCTGCTTGCCTATTTGTCCCGAGCTGAGCGGCCATGCGCCTCAGTTCCATCAATTATTAATACTGATAATACTCTGGTGTCTCTTCCCAAGGAAGTTAATGCTGTATTTAAGGAATTTTACTCCTCCCTGTATTCCTCCAGGTCCCCCGCCTCTGCCGAGGATATGGAGCTCTTTTTGGGAAATCTTCCCCTATGGAATTTGTCTCCCTCGCAGTCCACTGAACTGGATGCTCCGATCTCGGCCGAGGAGGTGGAGCTGGCGATTAATTCTCTCCCTCTGGGTAAGACTCCCGGGCTGGATGGGTTGGGGGGGGAATGGTATAAAGATAACAGTGACATCCTGATCCCCCATTTGGTTAACCTTTTTTCTATAGCTCTGGAGAGGGGCTCTCTTCCGGACTCTATGCGGGAGGCCCTAATTGTGGTCCTGCTTAAGCCAGGAAAGGACCCTTTATTCCCCGATTCCTATCGTCCCATTTCCCTCCTAAATTCGGACGTTAAAATCCTTGCAAAAATATTGGCTACACGGCTAAATAAAGTGATCACCTCCCTGATACATCCAGACCAAACTGGTTTTATGCCTGGAAAGAGCACAGACATCAATATTCAAAGGTTGTTTTTGAATATAGCGGCTGCTGGGGATGTTTCTGATCCTGGCTATGTGCTATCATTAGACACTTGTAAGGCATTCGATTCGGTAGAGTGGCCTTATTTATGGCTCCTGTTATCGAAAATAGGGATCGGCCCTAGATTTCTTGCCTTTGTAAGGCTATTATACCATGAGCCCAGAGCCAGGATCAGAACAAACTTGGATGTCTCTGGGACATTCTCTATGGGGAGAGGCACAAGGCAGGGTTGTCCATTGTCCCCTCTCCTGTTTGCCCTTGCTATAGAGCCCCTTGCCCTGGCGATCCGGGAGTCTGTTGACATACATGGCATCGTCCGTGGTTCAATAGTAGAAAAGGTGTCATTATACGCAGATGATTCTATTGTATACTTGCAAGATGTAGGGCCCTCCCTGGTGTCCCCTTTAACCCATGATTGATAGGTTCGGTTCATTCTCGGGTCTCAGGGTCAACTGGAGCAAATCTGTGTTATTCCCATTATCAGAAATAAATGTATCATCCATGTCTTTCCCAGTTCCCCTGCAGGTTGTCTCTCGTTTTAAGTACTTGGGTGTGTGGGTCTCTGGGAATGTCCGGGCATACCCAGAACTTAACCTTGAGCCTCTAATGACAGACACAGAATCCCGCTTACGTAGTTGGTCCTCTCTCCCACTCTCCCTACTGGGCCGTATCAATATTTTTAAAATGATATACCTCCCCAAATTTTTATATCTTTTTCCTGTCTGCCCGGTTCTGCTCCCTAGGAAGTTATTTAGGCGCATTGAAAGCATGTTGCGTGCGTTCTACTGGCAGGGGGGTTCCCCTCGTTTTAGCCTGGAACTGTTGCAGGCCCCGAAAGAGAGGGGGGTATGGCAGCCCCAGACATGTATCTGTACTACTTGGCCTCCCAACTAGTTTACGCTAGGTGGTGGATCGATATTGATAGATCAAACGCGGCTACTGCGCTGGCTGGGGCTCTCCTGGGATCGTATGAAGCCCTCACTAGCTTACTATACAGATGCAAGTCGTCTACATCTGTCCTTATTCCGCTGAGAGCAGTCGCAGTAAATTGGCAACGGGCTCAGGGGTTGGTCCAAACTGCTACCCCTGCTCCTCAGTCCCCTAGAACTCCTCTTTGGCGGAACCTGTGGTTGGTCCACTTTGTCTCCCTCCCTGGTTGGACCATGTGGGGGTGTGCACTTCACATCTGCTAACTTGTCGGGAGATAATATACGCGCGGAGCAGTAAAGAATAGATTGCAGATGTTTGCATACATCTGCTAACTTATCAGAAGACATTCTTTTTCAATTAATTAACACCTTTTATTCCCGAACCATGGTCCCTTTGAAAAATGCTCGAGTCTCCCATTGACTTCAATGGGGCTCGTTATTCGAGACGAGCACTCGAGCATCAGGAAAAGTTCGTCTCGAATAACGAGCACTCGAGCATTTTAGTGCTCGCTCATCTCTAGTTATCATATCTTGATTCTTTACTCCTGTTACCCCTGGAGTGTTGATATGCTCTCTAAAATAGTGGTGTATCTGTAAGGTTCTATAATTGTAAAATGTCACCTTTCGAGGGTCATTGGTTTTTGTCCATTGGTTTTTGTTCTTTTAAAAAATCTAAATAAATCCTTTAGAAAAAAATTATTGCAAATAATGGAAAAAAAGTAAAAGATAGAAGGGAAAATTTAGAAATAATTTAGAATCTCCATTTATTAATGTATCCATCCTTTTTTTCCTATCTAGAGGAATTGGTGAGATAGTGGCATGACATTACAAACATGATAATTTATTATTTCATATTTATTTCAGGACTGACACTCAATCAAGTGCATGACAACCTATCTAAGTGATGAATGGGTAACAGTATACTGCATCCTATGCCTAACAACACAACTACCCATTTGACCATTCATAAATATTGATGCCACCGTTACATGAGACAGTGACCCTAGTAGTGTACCTTCACACCTCTCTGAGACATCCATCCACTATCTTAAGGGCATGACCTTCCTCTGTGGTACTATGAGCACACCTCCCCAACATTTCTTTCTGTATGGCATGAATGCAAATGGTATTAAAAACTATACATTCATATTCCTGCAGGTTATGAGTTCTTAATGGTCGGGGAAAATTTTTTGTGTGTGTGTTTTATATATGTAGCACCCTAGAAATTATGCTTAAAAAAGAAATGTTGCTATTGCAGTAAACATATGATTACATAATTCACATATAATATATTTCAAAAAATCTGGATGTTCAAACAATACATACATTATAGCACTTTCTGCATGCGTTATGATATTATTTCATAATTGACAATTGTTAAATTGGTATTCCGAGAATCACACACTATCATCCACCCACCCCTCTGTCTCTATATGAATAGGATGGAGGTTCGCCATATGCACTGCCATAGGTCTCTCATTATATGAAGCACATATCGGATACTTAAAGGATATATTTCCTGTCCTTTAAATAGGTGATTGAAAAATTACATACTGTTTCCACCAATAATTAATAAAATTACAAAAACATACTGTACCTTTTGCCCTGTGGGGACATGTAAGCCTTCCATTACTTTTGCAAATGAACCTTTATTGATCATTCTTCCAACCAAGTAATTTCCAACTCGTTTTGTGTGAGGAAAGTTCTTTGCAGACTCTTGCGGCATCTGGGAGAGACAGGAGACTAAATGCATTTCTTTGCTGTATGTTTCACATTCAGTCAATATTCTACCAAACACCGGTCCATCAAAAGCAGCATTTCCTGCGGCAGGCATCTTTGACCACAGATTAAGCAGATCTATTTTATTTGACAGCGTGCTGCTGTAGAAGAAGAGACCATTTCTACTAGTAGTAAAGCCACAAAAACATATCAGTCCTTTAACAAGCAGCAGAGACATCTCCGCGATGGTCCCTGCACACAGTCATGTAGATTTGCTCATGCACATCCAGGCTGTAGATTATTAGACAAACCTGATACACACAGTCAGTCAAAGCTAAGAGGCTGCATGTTACAGTGACACCTTACACCAGCATTAACATGAATGGGCTTCACATTTTCACATAGTACATAAAAGGGACAAAATTATTAGGTTCATTGACAGCCAATATGCATCAATCAATCAATCAATCAATCAATTAATCAAAAATAACGTTCTCATTTAAGTTAATTATTTTTGTTAATATAAAAAAAATATTTTGAATAATCTAACTTCAATAATGTACCACACACCCCCATATCAAATAAACTGTGCACCTACATAAGACTTGTGTATTAAAATTATAATTCTAGCGCACACTAGACCAGCGTACATGAGTTGCTCAGGCATATTACGTACTTTGTAGATTACCTGGCAGGATTTTTTAAGACAAAGGGCGCCATTTATTATTTGCCTGCTCTGGTGCGCCGGTGTATGATAAAGTCTTCTGGCAGCTGGGCTGTGCAGTGTATAATTTTATTCCAGTTCTTGCCTGACGTAGAATTGTGCTATTGAACAGGGTGCACTCAATACTTGTAGTGAGTGCACAGTCTGCCGCCAGCCACACCCCCCATGGCCATAATTCTGAGCCCCCCAAACAGTACCAGCCTGCTTAATGGCTACTACACCCTCAACGGTGGCTAGTAACTGGGCATCAGCCCCTCCCTACGCCAAAGTAAAAACATGAAACAGGACAAACAATATGACAATACAAAGAAAAATGAACACACCAGGGCACAACAGAGAGAGTTGTAGTCGGTTTCGGACCTTAGTCATGTCTTATGTGTTTTATTCATCAAGTTCGCCTTTAAAACCTGCCCACTAGATCACTGTGATAATGTGATAAAGTGGACAGGTTTTAAAAGGTAAACTTGTGGAATAAAATGCAAAAGCGATGAATAAGGTCTGAACTGAAATGCGTAGACTTGCTTACTTAAGCTTATTTTGTCCAGTATGCTGTGCTTTATGCTAATTTTTTAATGGATAAAGGCCAAGGCCAAGGTGCCACAGTTCTGCAATGAGCCCCTTACTATATATAGTCCTCTAGTGACCTCTCTATGATATATACAGTCCTGCAATGTGCTCCCTTATTGTTTATAGCCATCTAATGGCCCCCTTTTTATGTACAGTCCTACCTCCTTATTATATATAGTCCAACAGAGCCCCCCACCTTGCAATTTATAACACTCACATAGAGACCCCACATTATTATTTACATAACCACCTGAACCGACACACTTCTTTTGTTGCGGAATGTGAATAGTTAGAGAAATAACAATTGCTTACCTTGGCAATGTTCCCGCATCCTCCGTCTCTCTTCTCACCGCTACAGTGGGACTGACAGGAACAGGATGCACGGCAGTGTACATCATCACGCCGACACACTTTAGGGCTCAGAGTGCAACTTATCCCAGGCCCTCAGAATGTCAATGACAGTGCTGTGGAATTGACGGCTGTGTTACATCAGTGATAATAATCGAGTGGCCGGTTACCACCGCATCGATACCAATGCTATCACTGGCATGGGCCTCCGATGGGGATAGAGGCCTCTTTCATAGCATAGGTGTTGGGGCCCAGTCAATGGGAGGATCCACCCATTGACTGGTGGGCCAGTCTGACCCTGCGTTATGGCTTCTATTTATCTATCTACCTACAAAAAACTAAGCATTGAATTGCAAAATTGCGGGTACATGCAATTCAGGGACAGGCAAAAGTCCTCCAACAATAGTATACAAGAAATGATAACAGCACTCCAAAAAATGTTAAGTGGATTTATGCCATATTGGCAGGTGCTAATACGGAATAAATCCACTTAACATGTTTGCCATTTTTTGGAGTGCTGTTTGTATTTCTTGTATAATATCTATCTATCTATCTATCTATCTATCTATCAAAATTGACACTGTTTCTAACTATCCATCTCCCATTGACTTCAATGTAAAAATTATAACATCTGTTGCATGCAATTTCTTCAAAGGGAAAAAAGCCACTATAATTTTTTTCTTCAAAAAATTCTACATACATAACCGATTACTGCCTGAATTAACATAACAGATAACATTTACGTTGATGCTAATCCCACATCATGTCATTAGGCATCCTAAAAGTCATGCTTGATGGTAAGGGGGCTGACTTACTTGGTAGTAACATAGGTGTGGTGGTATTCCTTGTCCCATCCTGGAAAACTTATTTGAATATTTACCAGAATCCCCAAGTGGTGCATGAAATGGCTATAAGTCTCCACAAACCTGCAAGGTAGCCTTAATTGACAAAGTTTTTGTAAGGAGAACTCTTACTTCCTGAACCTAGTCATTAGCTTCTACTAGACTGCTGTCTACAGCTGTTCCATCTGGCACAAATATACTAGTTTAGGGCACATTCACATGGCCGTCTGCGGGGACGTACATGCGGCCGCAAATTTGCGGCCGCATGTACGTCCCCATAGACGGCAATAGCGGCGCGGCGCAGATGCGGTGCCACACATGTGGCATCAGAATACATCTGGGATCATTTTGGTATCGAAAACGTGTGACGGCCGTGCTACATGGTCGTGTGAATATTAGGACTATTATTGGGACAAATTAAAATTTGTTCGAAAGTTACGATATGCTTTAAGGGAAGTCTACCAAACCCCCACACAAGTTTAAACACCATTGTGCAATACTTATTTTAGAGGAAATGTTTTTATGCAAATAAACGTTTCAATTCACCAAGGCGTGGACATGACTTCTTCTCCATCTTTTTTTCTTACGTGTAGAATGCCAAAGAGCATGTAAAGGCATAGTACTGTGCAATTCTGAATAGTTTAGAAAATGAAAACATTTTTTTTCTTAACTTTGACAGTATAACGGTCAACAGTGTTAATTAGCAGCCTTGGTGACAAAATATTTCCAAGGGTAAAACCTCTTTTAGCTACCACTCTACAACCATCTTTCAGGATATGTTCTATTTTTTGTACCCTCGTACAATATATGTACAGTATGTACTTTGTGTTTGATTTGATGATATTGTGCGCTGAAGCGTAGTGATAAGATAGGCACCTTGCTACCAGTCACAATTCCCATATTGTTGTTTTCATCTTTTTTCTCTGGAGTACTATCTGTCTGTCATGTTACATGGGACAATCTTTTTTGCCTTATTCAAGGACCATTCTGGGTAACTCCTCTCCTGGATTTTAATCTTTGTGAAATTTCTTGAGTTGCACTCTAAAAATGAGAATTCTGACTACATTTGCTTCTGCTTCTTATCATTTCACCTACCGGGTGTTATTATGCAGGATGGTGTTCCCTGAGGTGGATTTTGTATATGTACATGACAAAATAGTTTTGTTTAACTGTTCACCTTAATCTGTTCACCTCTGTTTTAGGGTAATAATGTGTATATTTTAAATTAAACTGCTTTTCGTTAATGTATTGAATAAATGAGGGAATGGCAGATACATTGTCCCTCAGATTTGGAGTAAATCGTTGATGTACCTGCAATACTACCAAATTCACTCGCAAAATGGATTTTTATCTGTATATATCACATTCAACTATCACCATGACATTACTAAGTTGGCCAATACAGGCGGTCCCCTACTTAGGAACACTCGACTTACATACGACCCCGAGTTACAAACGGACCTCTGGATATTGGTATTTTATTGTACTTTAGTCCTAAGCTACAATAAACAGCTGTAACAGTTATCAAATGTGTCTGTAATGAAGCTTTAGTGTTAATAGTGATTCTTATGACAACCCAACATTTTTTAAATCCAATTGTCACATAAACCAAAAAAGTTCTGTCTGGGATTACAATGATGAAATATACAGTTCCGACTTACATACAAATTCAACTTAAGAACAAACCTACAGACCCTATCTTGTATGTAACCCGGGGACTGCCTGTATTTTGCCCTCATTGGCACCCCCTTTACTTGTAAATAATATTTACCAGAAAACATACAATAATTGTGCAGCATAGGATGATGTGTAACCTGCATAATGTATTCTTTTAAATCCTTAATATAGTTACTGAATTTTTCCAAATGAAACTCTAACGCCCTCATTGCAATTTCAAGTGGCAAATTCATTGAGGTATACAGGGAAATGACATCACAGCCCAACTAGATGTAGTTCTCCATCCAAACATATGTTGACAAGATTGTGAATACATTTGATGAGTCTTGTAAGTATCCTGGTATTCTATATACAAGTGGATGTAATAGTCCATCTAACCATTCGCATAGCTTTTAATTTAATGATCCTATTAATTTATTTGATTTAATGATCCTGCCTGAGGGTGCGTTTACACGTTGCAGTTAAAACTGCATCACAATCAGCTTTGAGGTGGTTTTAGGTGCAGTTTTGTCAATTGAACAGGTGAAAGACATGAACTGAATGAGTGAATTTGATTTTGAAGGGGAAACCTGAACCTGAGATGAATGGCCTCATGCATGTAAACTTTTGGAAGTCCATGTATTATTGGGACTATTGGTTGTTCTACTTGTAAATAATCCCCTTGTTTAGTTGTTAATGTTCCTTAATAACCCCCTTCTTCTTTGATCTTCAGTGTTTTTGTTGAAACACTGGTTGGGTTGCGAGGCAGTTAGTTAGCTGTACACCTCCGTATCAGACAATTTGTGAACAATGGGGCACATTTACTAAGGGTACGCGGACCGCATTTCCGACAGTTTCTCCAACAATTTCTCCAACGATTTGCACCGCATTTAACAGGGGATTTTGTTGCAATCGCACCAGCTTTTTTATTATTAGTTCATGATCTATTACACTTTTCCAAAAAGCTGATATTACTTAAAAATTATTCAGAAGAAAAATATATACAGTCAGGAGATGTTTTTAAGGTCACAGAGTTTAGTGTGGTCTCTACACTTTCCCTTACTACTTGTTGTGAGCATTACCTAGGTCCCTGCCTCCACTTTTATGTATATTGTTTTAAGGTATTCAATCTAAGGTCTTCAGAAGTAATCAGTTTTAAATGAAAGAACATTTTTATTTTCAGTAAAGTGGCTTTCCCTTAGATTTGGAAATCACACATTCCATGTGCTAGCTGGAATATCTTCCCCATGGCTGCTTCATAGTTAGGTGGCACACAGATTTGGAGGAATAGTGCCACCACATGGTAGTTTCAATAATTACAGCAACACAAACAATTTCAAACTAGCACATAAAGTACTTCTTTTTTCCAATCTACTGTTGTTAATTTTTAAAATTATACATCAGATAAACAAGAAATAGCTGCAAACAGGTTGCTCCACACCTTCAGAAGTTGACCAGTATGTGGGAGTAGGAGTAGTAAACACAATAATAAGTTTGTAAGTACAATTTCAAAAAATAAAATTCCAGAAATTAGAATGAATAATCACCTCAAGGGACGGGGGCTCGATTTTCATTATAACATAAAGAAAATATAAAACTATAACATATATAGCAAAATTTGAAAAAAGGTCTGCACAGCCAAAGGTAGATAAAAGGCAAACACACTATACATACGATATAACGAATGAAAAGGTGTTTAAAAAAAAAAAAAAACAATGCATGAAACACTATAAAGCTTTATTAGTCCTCTTCATACATCCCTTATACCTCTGCGCCGTAGAGCTACGGCGCAGAGCGTTAAGGGGTTAAATTAAAAATAAATATTAAGTAAATTACAATTCGGGGCAGAGGCAGGCAGGAGGAATCTACCATCAGATCTACTTCTGATAGTAGATTACTCATGGTAGGTTTCTTTTAAACAGATGCATTTTTCAGTGATAGTATTATGTATAGCTTATTGATAAAAATGTGTTTTTCTGTGGTGGGTAGAAAAATCATCAATTCAGTAATTGATCTTTGACTTTTTTTGGTGTTTGTTATATAATCTGTATGTTGCCTTTGTTCTATGGGTCAGGGTGAATATGGTGATGCCATATTTCTGTATCTTTTCTTATATTTTATTAATTTAGCAGAATAAAACCCAAGGATGGGGAAAAAAATCAAGAGTTTTGGCATCAACATCTTCCAAGTGGTATAAAATTTTTATAATTTTGTTTATGGAGATGGTTAAGGGCTTGTTTCTGATGGATTTTTCATTATAATACCCTGCAATACTGATTAAGAAGCAGATGCATAGGCTGACGCAGTGGCCCACTTTTGCGCCAGTTTTTTGTTTGACTTGAAAAGGAAGTGCAAACTGCTTGCATATGTATTTATAAAGTGTCTGCGCCAGTTTGTGTCCCGGCTGCACTGTGTCTGACAAGACAGAAAAAACGTGCACCTAAAGGGGCATTTTAGTGCTTAGGAGTTTGCGGCACAATTCTACAGCATGAACAAAGTGCACCAAAAATAAATGTTGCACACTTCCAGAGCAGTGCAGAGGGCGCCAAATCAATAAAGACTGTGGGGCACATTTACTAAGAATGGTGCAGACTGCACTAAGTGTGGCTTGCCTGTGTATTCCCAGTCTCATTTTTTCTAATAGTGCCTTATGTTTTGATTTTTGTTTTTTATAATCCAGTATACACCATATGAAAATACTTTATATACTGTCTCTTTGTCACTTTATAAATGAATTGTCCCCTATATGTACTGTCCCATAATTGTACTGTATTTTAAATGATCCTCTTATTTTTAATGGATGAATTTAATAAACTATAAATATTTATTTACTCACAAGTATGGCATAAAGTATTTGTAGGTTTAAATGAATATTTCTTTGTGCCGTTTGGTAACAACTTTCAGGGATATTACATAAAAAAATATTTATTTATATAGCGCCTACAGATTATGCAGCGCTGCACAGAGATTACCACATTGGTCCCTGTCCCCATGGGGCTCACAATCTTAGCAACCTACCAGTATGTTTTTGGAGTGTGGGAGGAAAGCGGAGGAATCCCATGCAAACACGGAGAGAACATACAAACTCTTTGCAGTTGACCTGGGTGGGACTTGAACCCAGGACCCCAGCGCTGCAAGGCTGTAGTGCTAACCACTAAGCCACCATGCTGCCCGTTTGTAAATAACAACCACATTCCCACCAAAACAGCCAGGGCAGTGACTGTGAGATCCCTTCTGTAACAGGATCCTTCTGGCACTTACTCTGTACAGTCCAGGGTCCTAAGTCAGACCCTGGGGCTGCCATTGCAATGATCAACACCTGATCATTGAAAAGGATGATCATTTCAGGGAGTCCCCCACAAGGTCTTTTGAATGTTGGCGGTTTGCTGACTGTGGCAGTCCTACTACGGGTGTTACTACACACTCCTACAACGGGTGTTACACTGGGGTATCAGCTATTCATGGGCTATTCTGGCCAATTCTATTGTACAGATCTAGGTGCTTCCAGATTAAGTCCCTTGTATATTTGCTGCCATCTACTGAGCATACCTGGTAATGCAGCTGTATGTTATCTGCCTGGGAGGTGATGTATCCCTTCTGGGTTTCTGGGTTTAAGTTTCAGATCTTTCTAAGGGTACATTCACGCAAACACAGGACACATCAGTGTGCTAGAGAGGAGGAGGGATGAGCCATTGCTGTAACATGGCGAAATATAGGACATGGTGCAGTGAGACATTGTGTGCTTACCGCACAGTCTTTAGATGCCATAGGCGTCAATGGGGACCGATATCTTGCCGCAAATGTTGTGGCTTGGTATCGGTCCCCATTATGTTTGTGTGAATGTACCCTTAGGGTTCCTCCTGAGAGGACACACAGCCTGTAGACTAGCAGCCTTCTCCATAGAGGGAATCTCCCTCCATCAGGCCTACTGCAACCCTGCACCTATATAGGGTCTGCCCTAAGATTGCTGCTAAGCAGATCCTATCTTCTCCAGCTCCAAGTTCCCTAATCTAGGGAGTGAGCCACTCCTACTAGACTGCATCTAACCAGCTACCTCAGACATTGACAGAAAGGACACTACCTCAGCCTGTTATAGTTGCTGCAATAACAGAACTTTGATTTAAAGTTCTGCATCTTGTCTCCACATCTGATACCTGGCTGCCAATAACATCACAGGCTTCCCCTCTACCTGTGGATCCTTAACACATACATACAGCGTGAGTGCCCCAGGGAGAACTTTCCATCTTACTGTGGCCTCTTCTGCTTCTTGCGTCCCTTCACTGGACCTGCTCAGTGTGGACGAGGGCTGTTCCACCTGGACCAAGCAACTGTGACAACAACTGCTAGGCCACACTAAATCCAGCTGATCAGACACCAGGGGAATCCAGCTGCCCCCCAGCCAGTAGATCAGGCTCTGCTGCAAGGACATTGCAGATGCAATCACATTTCCGTTTACATTGCGTTTGGAAAAGAAATGCAAACACTTGGGAACGGGGCACAACCTAATTACTTATGCACTTTCATTTAATGTATAAACAATGCAAAAAACTTGGTACTCGTTACTCATTGCATGCGCTTCATCAGAAATGCAAAAGGAATGCATATGCGATTGGGTCTAGCCCCGCTCTGGTTGTTTGCTTTGCGTTTTCCAGGAGTGCTGCCTTGCTTTCTGTTTTTTGGATTATCCTTGCTTATCTAAGTGGAGGCTTGTACCCACACCGGAATTTATTCCAACACAGTGCTGCTCTACTCTACAATTTTTTACAGACCCTGATATAATATTGCCTATAGACTTCAAAATAAAGTTAAAAACAGAGCTTTTGCTGGAAAAATCATATTAAAGGTAAGATAAACCAGTTAAACTTACTAATAGACCTGGGCACTGTTGCTATGGTGATCTTCTTATATTTGTTATCCATGGCCTGCGTCCTTCTAAAATGAATTTTTAAAATCATGCTAATGAGTCTGAAAGGCTACTGGGATAGTTCTCAGAACCCCTCTGTGCTGCTGTTACAGTGTGCATGGAGCACTTCCCCCTTCCACCCTGCGTTAAAACATCTTCTGCGGCAGTGAGATCACATCAGGGAGAGTGCCAAGAAGGAGCAGGTCTTAGGTCTTACACTTTGAAATATTTGTTGTTTTTGGTAACCTCGCTCCTGTTCTATTAAACATTTTCCCTGTACAAGAGTGGCCACCTTTGATTGCATTCATGCACTATTATTACCACCCCAGCCTTTCTATGATTTTAAGAAATCTCTAAGTTAGACAAAACTTTTTAGTGTCAATTTATTTGTATTTATAGTTTGTGTGGATTTATTGTATTAGCACCTTCATATTGTATATATATATATATATATATATATATATATATATTATATTATATTGTGTCATGTAAAATGTATTCTTTGCGGTGGCATGTTGCTATTTGTGCACATCTTTGTATGTGGATTTTGATTGTTTTTAATTTAGTGTTACCAATAAAAATTAATCTTTTTCTGGACCTTTAGTACATCTCTTTTATTATTTAATGTGTGTGTGTATTTATGTCAGATTTCTTTCTTTGCAATTATCTACCAGTAATTTTATTAAAAACATATTTCATCTACAATTTTTTTTCTAAACTAAATAGCATATTGAGGATCAGCTGGAGCTCTGTTTACCGAACTAGGAAACTGTACAGACCAAATGTGTTAATATTAATAAAATAAACTAAGCAGATGTCATTTGAGGTTGGAGTAATATAGCTAGATTCCTTTACCAAATAGTAACTGCAGTTTCAGCTTGTTGGTTTTAATAGAGACATTTAATGTGAAATGTTAAAACACAGTGGGTGATATTTATATAAAATCTCCAAGAACCATGGTATTTTGCTTATGTGGAATATGATGGCATTTTGCCTAGATCAAGCAACCAGCAGATTAGCACATTAACACTTTTAAGAAATATGCATTCATGCAGTTCTCTCTGAATGTGGTCTTTGACTTTTTGTAGCCATGTCTAATCATTTTCAAATTGACACTGTTACTCATAAAATTTTATATAATGTCCAAAGGTTTTTATCCCTAAATAACACCTTACAAGATGTCTGTAGTACTATTCATACATAAGTATTACTATTGCTATAGGAGTAGTAAAAGTACTTGTGTTAAAACAAATGGTTGATGTACCGGCGCTGCGTGCGCACGCCTACATAGGAAATAGCGGAGATGTTGCGCACGCACGGTCGCGCGCAGCGCCGAAGCCTCTCCTGCTCTAAAGCTTAAAAAGTGTTAAAAACCGCGATACCGCGGTTTATAACACTAACGAAAGTAAGTACCGGCACCAGCTCACCCTGAGCTGGTGCTCGGTAATTACAGCTTACCCCTGCCATTCTAAATGGTAGATTTCCTTTAAAGGGTGCAATATTGTCTGCCTAGTAAGAGATTTCACAGTATCAAGTAAAGACCCACAGTTCCACAGGCCTCCCTTTGTAAACAATATGAGATGGTATAAAATATTAGTAAATCTAGCGAAAATCTCCTATTGATATCCAACCTGAGCAAAGTGCTTTATAACATGAAGCATGAGAGTAGGGCAGTTATAAGAATTAATCTGCATAGATGCTCTGCACAGAACATATAGATAATAATACCACTCCTAATCAGCTGTGGAGGTTGTGTGGAGGATGGACGACACAAGGATGTAATCTTGTGGAGGATGGACGACACAACTCACCTTTCATCAACGAACAACTTTGTCATACATAGTTATAATAAATAATTTTTGATCATTTTAACCTGATATATTTGGTGAAAAATCATTGAGTGGACTTTGCTCAGGTTGCAACAGTTGGTTGTCAAAATGATATGCTCTTAGGAACACTTTCTAGAGTCAAAGAAAACATGCCTTATTGGCTGCGTCATACATTACACCGGACTTGTTCTGCTACTTACAGTATACACAGGTTAAATTAACCATTGGTTCTTAAATAAATAGTTTTGTTATTGTATTTTTTAAATGTAATACATATTCATCAGCTATCACTTTTGTCACAGTATCTGGCTAACCACACTCAATTTCCCACCTGGAATTTTGTGGCCACTGACTGGCAAATTTTGTGGCCCCCTGATTCCCCCATCGAGCACATTAGTTTCCCATCTTATAATATTACCACACATTGCATACATAAGTTTAAAACCCACATGGGTCCTGGGCTGTAAAGAGATTGTGGCCTCCCCGGGGATCTAAAGTTTTTAATTAACCCCTTACTGACCAAGCTTATTTACACTTTGATGACCAAGGCCTATTTTTCAAAACCAGCATGTGTCACTTTATTCGGTTATAGCCTTAGGAGGCTTTAACTTACCCAAGTATTTTTGATTTTGTTTTCCGTGACATTTTGTACTTCAAAATAGTGGGAAATTTTGATTGGTATATGTAACATTTATTTATGAAAAAGGGTGAATTTGGTAAACATTTTGAAAAAATTAGCTATTTTCAAACTTTAAAATGTGCTGGTTTTTAAACTACTAGCTAACATTTACCATATCTCAGCTTTATGTTGGCATCATTTTAGAAGTGTCCTTTTGTTTTATTGCGACACTGGACAGATCACAAATCAAACAGTATTTTCTCAAAATTTTAAGAATATTTTAGAATAAATTATTTTAGGGAGCATTTCATTTCTATAGCGGTTTTGGAAGTTCTGTTAATAGAACCCCCCCATATTAACTTCACCCCTCAAACTATTCAAAACAGCAGGAAACTTGTAAACTTTTTATGTATTTTACATAAATTCAAACAAAATGAAGGTTTGTTTTGGAATTCACTAATATTTATCATTAATACATTCTTTTAGGTGCAAAATTTACCCACATAAACTGAATAAAAGTAGAAAGGAATATATTGGGCAGTTTTTTCTAAGTAATAGGACACCCCATATGTGGATGTAACCCACCGTCAGGGCACATGGCAGGGCGTAGAAGGGAAGGATCCATTGAGGTTTTGTAGGGCAGGATAGTTTTCAGGTGCCATGACGGGTTTGTACACGTGGCATTTTGGTTGCGTTTTGAAACACAATCCAAAGGCTCTACCTGTGATCGCATGATAATGTAAGATTGCTTTTCCTTCACGTTCAGTAAACATGTTGGAAACACAATGTTACCAAAATATGTTATCACGAGTGGATTACATATCCAAACGCAACCAAAATGCCACGTGTGAACGTTGACTCAGGTACCGCGAACCCTTATCCCAGAGAATTTGTACATGTGGTATAGGGGGGATTTTAACCCCTCTCCACTCATGGGATTTATCCATTTTACTTTATGTTTATTGCTCTCCACTTGCGTAAAATATTGTATTTCCTAATGACTTTATTTTATATTCCATGCCGTGTACTGGGAAGTGGAAATACAATTTAAAATGCGGTAAAATTGACAAGAAACCGAATTTGCGCCATTTTCTTGTGGGCTCTTTTTTTACATCTTTCACTGTACATTGCAAATGGCATCTCTAATATATTTATTTTGGTTTGATACGATCACAGGCATACCTAATTTATATAGATTTTATTAGGTGTTAATAAATTTTACCAAAAATTCAAACTTCTTGTACCCCCAAAAAATTATTTTATTTTACTGTATTCCGACTCCAATAACTTTTTCATACTTAGGAACATGGAGTTGGCTAAGGTGTCATTTTTTCTGGGACAAGCTGACGTTTTTATTGCTACTATTTTTGGGACTGTGAAACCTTTAGATCACTTTTTATTACATTTTGTATGTTTTGCGAAAGGGCAAAAATTGTGATTCTGACATTTGAGTGCATTTTTCCGTTACGGGGTACACTGCCGGGAATAACTGGTTTTATATCTTTATAGATTGGGTGATACCTAATATGTTGTATTTTTTTACTTTTTTTCCACTTATTTATTTTTTATATGTGTTTTTGGGACATTTTAGTGAATTTCTTTTATTGTGTTTTTACAATAATTCCATATGAACTAGGGATCATGTGATCCCTAGTTCATACCAATGCACTGCAATAACCATGTATTGCAGTGCAATAGAAGTGTCAGCCTATGCATCAGTCCTATTGTATACTGTAGATATATCTCACCCCATCTAATCCCCTAATATGGTTGTCCAGGATGCCTGCCATTTTGCCTGCTTAGTTTGTGCATGTCTTTTTTAACCCATTATTGATGTATTTATTACTATCTAGAAGTTTGAACAATTAAATAAAGATAGTTCTTATTACCATAAATACTCGAGTATAAGTCAACCCAAATATAAGCTGAGGCCCCTAATTTTGCCACAAAAAATGGAGAGTAGAAGCCTTGGGTGGGAAATGCATTGGTCACAGCCAGTAAATAGCTAGTAAGTTCCATTCCCCCTAGTATATAGTAATCCAGCCCATGCCCTCAGTAAATAGCAAGCCCCCTGCTCCAGTAAATAGCCAGCCCCCTTCCCCTGTAAATAGCCAGCCCCCTGCCCCTGTAAATAGCTAGCCCCCTTTTCCTGTAAATAGCTAGCCCCTTCTCCTGTAAATAGCTAGCCCCCTTCTACTGTAAATAGCCAGCCCCTTTCCCCTGTAAATAGCCAGCCCCCTGCCCCAGTAAACAGCCAGCCCCCTGCCCCTATAGTCAACCAGCCTTCTGCCTCTATAGATAGCCAGGATTCCCCTAATTTAACCAGCCCCCTGCTCCTGTAAAAAGCCAGCCCCAGTTTTCCCAATTACAAAAAAAAAATAAAGTCAAAACTCATCTTTCCGACGCTGCCCACAGGTCTTCTCTCTTTCAGTCCGGCAGCGGCAGGTCTGCGTGACACTCCTCCGCACATGCTGTGTTGTCAGCCGCTGTTGACTTCAGAGTATGCGCCAGCACAGACAATATAGTCATAGTCATAGACATAGTCTGCCCTGGCCAGAGCACACCTGTTGCTGTGGGACCGAAGAAGAGGAGACCTATGGGGACGGTGTCGGAAAGATGAGTTTTGTCATTTTTTGTGCTGAAAAACTTGGCTTATACTCCAGTTTATACGGTATATATATTTTTAATTAACTTGTTCTTTCTGAAAACATAGGGATTGTGCCACCAACGTAGGAAATATATTGCCAATGTTGCACAGTACCCATACTCCAAATGACCCATCAGTAGCCTAAAGTTACAATACTCCCAGGAGCCCCTTAGTCACTTTGCCCCCAGTGGTCCATAGTTGCAGTGTCCCCAGTGGCCCATAGTCCAAATGTCTCTAGTAGCCTATAGGCACAATACCTTCAGTAAGTCATAGTTAAAGTGCCCATTGCTAGCCCATAGTCACAGTGCCCAATGGTAGCCAATAGTAGCAATAACCACAGTATCCTACAGTCAGAGGTGTTCATTTGTCTTTAGTCAGGACATTTGTGTGTGGGGTTTTTTTAGTTATTTTGGGTTTTGGACCTTATATAGAGGACCTCTTCTCAAGTTTTTCCTATGCATAATCTAAACTGGAGTTTCTTTGTGAGTTTTTGAACATGATTTGTGCCAAAATTGCACCATTTTTATAAATCCACATTTGGATTTTAAAAATATGTTGCAAATATAAGAGAAAAAAAGAGAAAAGCCTAAGATAAATGACCCCTAAAGTGCCCTAAAAGTAGCCCAGTCACAGTGCACCCTCAGAAACCCATTCCACTATGGTGGGGATTGTGTGATGTAATAACGTTGCATGAATCTTTGAATGACAGCACATTCAGGAGAAAATATGCACTGCCACAGTAACTAGCCATTGTACTGGTGTCATAAAGAGGAGATTACTGTGACATGGGCTTCCTTTACTTGCCAGGCCGTGACTGTCTCTATGGCAGCCATGGGATAAAATGTTAAATGTTGCTAAATATTTGTGTTGTGTATAACGTGTTTCCAATATTTTGCAAAGGCCATATTCTGTAACATTTTGTAGCAATTATTCTGGAGTGAGGATTTGATAAATATCCCACAAAATGTCTAGAGCAGTGGTGGCGAACCTATGGCACGGGTGCCAGAGGTGGTACTCAGAGCCCTCTCTATGGGCACATGTGCAATCACCCCAGTGCATAGTTCGCCAGACAGGACGCAAGGCCTCTTGCAGTCCCAGGCAGCCCAAGACCCTGGAAGGAAGCTACAATGATAATACAAACTTCTTCTCTTTTTTTCTACTGTATTGGTGTCCTCAGGTGCCTATACAATTTAAACCTGTGACAGAGCAGGGAGTAATAAGTTACTGTTTAAATTGTCGCATCGGCACTTTGCGAAAAATATGTGGGTTTTGGAAGTAGTTTGGGTCCTTGGTGCCCTAGTTTTGCCATCACTGGTCTAGAGGGTAAATTACTCAAATACCAAATCTCTGTGAATACAAGAGTCTATTGTAAAGCTGTGTTGAGAGTACCAGTGGGATGGGACTGGAATGGCACCAAGGGATAGTGGGAATTGTTAGTTGGGTCCACACAGTAGCTAACAACGTTAGTTTATTTGGATTACGCGTTTCGGAGGTTGTCCACCCCCTCCATCAGATCCTTTATGAACTACAGCGCTGGTGTCAATGTAGAGCTATGCTATTAATTCAAACAGTTATGAGCCAGATATTAAATAAACATGAAAAAAAAAATCCAAAAAAAAATTTGACTGTTTAAGTTTGAGCATTTTATTGAGCATAATACACTTATTGTATAATTGCATAATATATTTCTAATAAACAAAAAAACAATATTGAAGGTATTTTTTCCCAGAGATATTGTACAGGTTTCTGGCATCTGAGTCGTAAAATAGAGGTTGATCTTAAGTGTGAAAAAAAAACAATCATTTTACAACATTTTACATTGTTATGCCATATACAGGCAGTCCCCTACTTAAGAACACTCGACTTACATACGACCCCTAGTTACAAATGGACCTCTGGATATTGGTAATTTATTGTACTTTAGTCCTAGCTATAATAAACAGCTGTAACAGTTATCACAGGCGTCTGTAATGAAGCTTTATTGTTATTCCTGGTTCTTATGACAACCCAACATTTTTAAAATCCAAGTGTCATAGAGACCAAAAAGTTCTGTCTGGGATTACAATAATAAAATATACAGTTCCGACTTACATACAAATTCAACTTAAGAACAAACTTACACACCCTATCTTGCATGTAACCCGGGGACTGCCTGTACTCTACTTTGAAATGTGAGAGACAGGCTGTGCTTCAGCCTGGCAGGTTTTATTTTTCAAGAGAGAAAGAAATTCTAAAGATAATCTTACCATAGTAGGATGGCATCACCAACAACAGTTTCAGAGAGTGTCAGGTGTTCCAAATTTGTTAACCATCATGCCTCATTTAATACATAATGGACCAAATTCACAGACTCCTCCAAAAGTAACCTAATCTTTTGTTGATGTTGTAGTGAATAATATTAGTTTGTAATTCATAATTTACAGAAAACATTTATTTATCTAAAACATTTGATTTCTCTTACATATTATCAACTTATTCAAATCAACTTATCCAAATACATGTTAGAAATGATGAAAGTTATCAGTCTAAGCAGTTATGTGCTAACAGTTTATAATATTTGCCCTGCTTTCAGGAAATTAGTGGTCCAGATTTTATGTGTAGGGTCAGTTAACTGTAATGAATTGAGGGTAGGGGGGAGCCAGTAAAGTAACAGATCAAAGACTATGGTTTTAAACCTGTTTTTATGATGATATTTTTTTTTCAAAATCCAATTTAGTTTATATAACATTTATAATTCCATGTCAGCTGTCTGTTGTGTGCATTTTAAAGATGCCTAAGGTACCTCTTTTATCAATGTTCTGTTGCATAATACCTGTTTTCTTTGAAGAAATTAACTTCCTGACCTGACACAGTGAAGCTCCCTCATTGTACCTGACAACCTACCCACTGGGGGATGCTCTCTAAACAGCTACTTGGCAGGGAAGACTATATTCACATAAATAAGATATTTCTCAGCTATGTTTTCCAAGATTCAGTTTTTAACAAACCTGTTACATTTTTAACGGTGAATCAAATGAGATCCTGATCCAGGAAAATATGGAGTTAGTATTAATTTCTATAGCTTTTTATAGCTATATAAAATTATTGAAAACCACTGAAGTGTGACTTATGGAATTATGTATGATTTACGCAACATTTCTATCTATAAGCAGGAAGACCCAAAAACATGTGAGCCTGCACTGACAGTATGAAATGCTTCTGGAACAAGACTGGGCTCAAATACTTTGTTTCTTGTTAAAGGACATCTACCATCAGATTCACTGATGGTAGATGATTAGTACTCACCTCCCCATCTCTTCTCCCCCATGCTGTAATCTTTACTTGTTATGTATGGAAACAGCCTAATTTTGAAGAAAAGCACTTTAAAATATTCAAATTAGGCTAAGGCACTCTGCAGAACCTCTCTCGGTTCAGCCAGGGATTTAATTTATGCATGTCCTCCCTCCTGAGTTGTCCCACCTGGCACCACCTACAGTGATGTTACTGGCTCCCTGCAAATCTTGCGCATGCGCAGTAATTAGAATTCTTGTGCAGCCACACTTTCACCCGGCCAGCTGTGCAATGAATGCAATCATCAAAAGCAAGATTTGCAGAGATACAGTGATGTTACAAACTATTTGCAAGCTCTTTAGGCCGTGCCAGGCGGAACAGCACAGAACCGGGTGCATGCATAAATTAAATCCTTCTAATTAAACTCTGCTGACCACCTCAGTGTGATTTGAATATTTTAAAAAAGTGTTTTTCTTCCAAATGAGACTGTTCCAAGACATGCAAGCAAAGATTACAGCACATGTGCATTAGATGGGGAGGTGAGCACTAATCATCTACCATCAGTGAATCTGATTATTTTTAGAGATGAGCGAACATGCTCGTCCGAGCTTGATGCTCGGTCGAGCATTAGGGTACTCGAAACTGCTCGTTGCTCGGACGAATACTTCGCCCGCTCGAGAAAATGGCAGCTCCCGCCGTTTTGCTTTTTGGCGGCCAGAAACAGAGCCAATCACAAGCCAGGAGACTCTGCACTCCACCCAGCATGACGTGGTACCCTTACACGTCGATAGCAGTGGTTGGCTGGCCAGATCAGGTGACCCTGGGATAGACTAGCCGCTGCCCGCGCTGCTCGGATCATTCTGTGTCTGGATGCCGCTAGGGAGAGAGCTGCTGCTGGTCAGGGAAAGCGTTAGGGTGTTCTATTAGCTTACTGTTAGGCAGGAGTGATTCTCAAAGAACCCAACAGCCCTTCTTAGGGCTACAATAACGTTCTACTTTTTTTATTTTAATTTGCATCTTTTACCATTTTGTGAGGAATTAGCAGGGGGACTTGCTACCGTTGTGTTTAGCTCTTAGTGGCACACATATCCATAGCAAAGACCGAAGTGGGAAAATTCAGTAGGGGTTGGATTTCTATTAGGCAAGCCTTAAACTACTGTACTATATACACTTCCTGCTGAGATGGATGTGTCATCCAGGCTTTTCAGCGACTGTCATCACTCTCTCCCCTATTCCTAGCAGAGTAGGAGAGGGGAGTACAAAGAAGGAGAAGAAAGTAGCTGGAGACTGTACACATGAAAGTAAATAATGTTTATTCTGTGTATAAGATTGTTGAGACCTAACTGTGGCCTTATCAAAAGCCTAGAGAGAAGGGGGTGTAGAGCAGTCTTATGAATGATACTAGATTATTTATTAAATAGAGCAGCTGCAAGGGCTGGAGGAGCACTGTGTGTGGGAACATGATGGCAGACTGTAAACAGGACAGTGCAGACATGCCGCTCAGCTGTTGTCTTCCTGTAATGACTGAGCAGTGAATTGGGAGTGAGCAAAGTGTATAGCTCCGCCCCTCACCTCCTGCTCTTCCTGGATACTGCCCTGTTATGCCTACTGTTTCGGTTTACAGAGTTTTCATGGCAATTAAAATTCTGTGGAAAAGGGAGGGGGGCTGAGACAGATACAAAGCAGTACATTAGCATGCAAACAGCTTTGGAGAAATGATAGTTCCAGTTATTGCAGCTGTAGAAAAAATGTATAAACTTTACAGTTACATTTTAAATCAGGAAGCAGCCAAGTAAATGGAGATAAATATGTGGAGAAAGGACTTAGCACTCATGAAATTTATTACAAAATTTCTTTAGTTCAATTGTTCTACTGAGATATGCAAATTAAAAAAAAATCTTATATTTTGCAATATAAGTATTTATGTCATATTCTCTGCTTTAGGTGGTATATGTTGAATTAATATCAAAGCAGGTGTAAATCCCATAGCATGTTAAATGTTAAAAACAGACATTTTGTTCTTCTAAGCATTCACAGTAAAACAGTCGAAAGAAAAAATCCACATGTTAATAGGTTTCAAGGATGGGGGTTATCTGAAAAACTAACCCCGCACTGTTTAAAAGCATTACCCAAGCAGTGCAATGACAGTATACAATCACTAGTGTGAAGCATATGTAATAAAGACATTTGTAACAGATACAAATACCAGCGATTTTAGATGCTCGGTACAATTAAAGTCAAAATAGGCAGCTCTGTATAATTAATTGCCAAGAGGCTAAGAAAGATGTTGACTTGAAGTCTTCACAACTAAACTGGTAATACAGAACGTATGGAGCAAGGTCCAAGCTGCTCAGTCCAAATTGGAATGTAAAAGAAATGTGTTGGAAGGTGATGACAGAAATGAAGTAAAACAGTTGTTTCCTGATCCGAGTGCCAGATGTGTCACATACTGTGATAAATAAGATCTGTGTCTTGCACTCCAGATATTGGGGAATATTGTGAGCGTTTATTATAATGAGGTACTAGAATTACTTTGTTTCTGCTGGCACCAAGCAGGGAGCTGTTATTGCACAATGCCTGGAGCTGCTAATTCTTTTGTTTAGGTTCAAGCCAACACGGCCTATTAAAAGCTTAAGTTCAATTTTATTGTTCAGGTATTTATTAACTGATTATGAAAAGACATTAAAAAAACTCATAATTAAGCTACCAATTGTTCTTAGCATGGAATATTCTTTTCTTAAATCCCTTCACATCAAGCATGTTGTATGTCACTGTATTTATTTTCACATTTTCCTCCAGCAGCTGGCCTCTAAACGAAGTAACCGCAGTCCTTAAACCATAAAAATATAGCTATAACCACGGAAGTTAAGGATTTTACAGAAAAAAAATGTGCTCTTATACTTGTCACACACGTTTTCTCTCAGCTGCCGTGCAGTTTCGGTCTGCCCGTACTACACAGGGCTGTGTTATGGAAAGTAGAAAAGCAACCTAATTCTTTTTTATTACTTTGCCACAACTGTCTTGAACGATTGTGGGAGAACATACAGCTATTAATATTGCACATTCCCGAGCAGGCACAGTATGGCTTAAATGTACTGTAGGGTGGAAATGGCTTCGTCTCAGGGAAGCATTAAGTTTGAGGCAGGAAGGAGATCCACTCATTTGCAAAAGCAGTAAGGTGTCTCCTGCTTGCACAGTATTAAAACAATCCTGAGGGAAGGTAAAAGGATACATACAAGTAAAGCAGCCGGTATAAACGTAATGCCCTCAACAATGTTAACATTGTAAACCAGAGATTTATTTAACTGAACCATAATTTACAGTTTTATGCAAACTTTTAGGTGTTGTGTCTTCTATTTGTAACCCTTGTAAGCAGGGTCAACTCAAGGATTCAGTAGGCCCCTGGGCAATAGAGCCTCAGTGGCCCCTTTGCAGTGAACTCAGGTGGCGGCATTAAAAATTCAGAAACGAAAATATTCCCTAGTTTATCATACCAATTAGCCAATTAGCCCCCCTCACCTCCTATGGATATGTTAGATACAGCCCCCTCACCTGCATTGATTCCTTATGTACAGCCTTATGTGGGCCCCCCAGCAGCACTGGGCCTTGGCACTTGCCCATGTATGCCCAGTGCAGGCGCCATCTCTGCTTGCAAGGCGTAACTTACTGGTTATTTCAGGCCAGGTACAACCAAGTGCATGTGATTTACCCAGATTACTGTGTTTAAAAGGGTATTCTTCTCCAAAACATATTTTTGTTTTACATACAAATGATTTTACTTTTTAAAATATACTAAAACATAATAATACCTACAGTATATAAATTTGGTATTTTCATAATTGTACTTACCCAAAGAATAAAGGGGAGTTATCATTTGGAGCAAAAAGTAAAAGCTGTGGTTTTTTTTGTGTCTATGTAACCACATATAGAATTTTTTTTCCCAGCTTCCCTGTTAATGGCATGGTAAATTAAATGTCACTACTCGCAGGTCCAAATTCTTACACATAAAAACAAGTCCTTATAAAGCTCTTTACACAGAAATATAAAAAGCTATGGAATTTAGACAGTGGAAAGTGAAAAAATGGAAAAGGGCAGTGTCCTTAAGGGGTGAAATTGTATTGCAGCCTTGGGAGTGCTGCATTTCATCGATTGATTGATTTTAAGCCTGTCCCTCCATATGAAGTTTGCAACCTGCTCTTGCTTTCAGACTTGGGTAGCTTATGCGGATATATCCCTCTTAGTAACACATCCCAAGCATGAGTTCTTTGGATTTGCATTGCATTTGCTCTGTCTAATCTGAAATGATTTTAACATGTATACTCAAGTATAAGCTGGCCCTAGTATAAGCAGTGCCCCCTAATTTTACCACAACCAACTGGGAAAACATATTGACTCGAGTATGAGCTTAGGGTGGGAAACGCATTGGTCACAGTCTCCCCCAGTAAAGAAATGCCCCATATAGCCTCCAATGATGAAATTCCCTACAGCAGCATCCCCTAGTAAGGAAATGCCTGATGCAGCCCCCTAATGAAATATCCTGTAGTCTCCCTATGAACGTATTTCTGCCAAAGACACTTTTCACCTACCTGACACGGCCCATTTTTTCAAATCTGACATGTGTCACTATTTGTGGTTATAACTTTGGAACACTTTAACATATCCAAGTGATTTTGAGATTGTTTTCTCTTGACACATTGTATTTCATGTCAGTTGAAAAATTTGGGTGATTTGTTTGGCGTTTATTTATTTCAAAATTCAAAATTGTTTACTTTTTCAACAAAATAACTGGATAACTAACATTTACTAAATGCCTGTTTTACTTACCCGGTCCTGACACTATAAAGCGGCAAGTTCTCTGTGGAGGATTCCGGTCTTCCGGAGATTCACTAAGGTAGTGCGCCCGATGTCCACCAGGGGTAGCTGCTGTGCTGAAGTCCGTCGGAGTTCACTGGAGCTCACCGTTATTTCCCTGCTGTGGATCTTAAATATGTGCCTAAATAAGGAATAATGAAGTGTTTCTGAATTGGCTGGATATCGGATTATCTTTAGTTCACCCTCCTACCCTGGGTGCTGGTAAGCGACACTTTTTTAAAAAAAATATGACGGTTTTCTAACGGCCACGCCCCCCATTTACGTCACCTGCATGCCGGCGCCGATGCGCCACAGTCCGATCGTGTGTGTCAAAAAACCGGGGCAATACAGGGAAAATCGGCGCAAAACTGTAATATTCGGGTAACCCAATGGAAAAACGCGATTTGGGCCCTTAGTAAATGACCCCCATTGTGTTTTATGTGATTTCTCATTTCTGTAGGATTTTATGAGGCTTAGAACTTTAGGTGCGATTTTTCACATTTTCATAAAAATGCTAAATCATTAGATATCAAGTCACTTTGAGAGGCCTAAATTATAGTAAAACTCCTTAAATTGCACCATCAACGTATGTTAAACAACTTTTATGATGTTTGCTAACCGTTTAATAGTTTTACAGAGGTTCACACAAATCATCTGTAAGTTTGCAATGTTCCTTTTTTGCACTTTTTACTGTACCATAAAAAAAATAATGATCCATAGTATCAGCTGTATTTGTCGGTCTGGATTTTATTGAATAAAGGAAGAACTTTCGTCAACATGCCATGTACTGCGAAGCTGAAAAAAAATTCCAAATGTGGAAAAATTGAAAAAAAACGCACTGGGCTCAGTTTTTACGACTTTCACTCTTCGCTCCAAATAACACGCCTACTTTATTCTTTGGTTCGGTGCGATCGCGGTGATACCAAATTCATAAGACACCACCCACAGCTCCGTACACCAAAGTATGAAAAAGTTATTGCCACCAGAATTTGGCAAAATCAAAAAAAAAATTTTTGTACAGGAGGTTTTAATGTTTTTAAATGTATGAAAACATTATAAAACCTATACAAATTTGGTATCCACATAATCGTAGCAACCCAAAGAATAAAGTAGACATGTCATTTGGGGCACACAGTGAAAGCTGTAAAATCCAAGCCCACAAGAAAACGTTGCAAATGTGTTTTTTCACCATTTTCACTGAATTTTTTTCGCGCTTCCCAGTAAGCACCATGGAATATTAAATACCATCACTACGAAGTGCAATTTGTTACGCAGAAAATAAGCCATAACACAGCTCTTTATGTGGAAAAATAAAAAAGTTATAGATTTTTGAAGGTGGGGTGTGAGAAATGGAAGTGAAAAAACTAAAAAAGGCCAAGTCGTTAAAGGGGTTAAACAACTTTTATGATGTTTGCTAACCGTTTAATAGTTTTACAGAGGTTCACACAAATCATCTGTAAGTTTGCAATTTTCCTTTTTTTGCATATTATTTTTACCATAAAAATAATAATGATCCATAGTATCAGCTGTATTTGTCGGTATGGATTTTATTCAATAAAGGAAGAACTTTCGTCACTTGTCCGTCTCCGAATGTGGCCTGTGGACAGATGCCAGTTTCCTGAGCACCTGCCGTGGCCTGGAGTTTGGACACTATATTGACACCAGAAGAACGGGTGAGCCAGCGTTTTTTTCTATTTTTATCTGCTGTATAAAAATAATGTTATCCTTATTCTATAGATCGCTACAATTACGGTGATATGTCATTTATATATAGTTTTTCATATAGCGTTACAATTTTACTGAAAAACTAATTTAGAGAAAATCTATTTTGTTTTCATATCGCCATCTTTTTGGTTTTTGTTTGACAGAGCTGGATTAGGTCTTATTTTGTACATGTTGAGTTGTTCTTTTCAGTGGTACCAATTTCACACACGTAACTTTTTAAAATACTTTTTAGAACATTTTTGTAAAGGGATTTTATGAATTTTAATTTTTGGCATGTTCTTCAGGTTTTTTTATGGCATTCAGCAAGCAGCTCTTATAATGTTTCTGATTTATTGTACAGATTGTTATGGACACGTCAATACCAAATATGTGTTTTATTTGTGATTTTGTGGTTTTTGTACTTTATTATATGCAGAGGGAATATTGGTATTTAACCCCTTAAGGACACTAGATTTTTTATGTTCATTTTTCGCGCTCCACATTCAAATATCCATAACTTTTTAATTTTTCCATGTACCGAGCTGTATGAAGGCTTATTTTCTGTGTAACAAATTTTACTTCTCAGTGACATTATTTATTATTCCATGTAATCACGGACACCCGTGCCCTTCCATGTGGCCCGAACTTTCCTCTTCTGGCTCTGCTCCGGATCCGATGAGGCTGCACGCCTGCTTCCTGTGCAGGCCGCGTGCTCCCGCTGCTAGGGCGCTCGCGCCGGCTTTTTAGGATTTAGATGTCCTGGAGAGCCCCCTGATTGGGGGCTGGTTACTCCGGCTCCACCTTATAATCTGGCACTTCCCTTCACTCCCCGCCGGATCTTCTCCTAGGATGTCTATGGTTTCCATGCCAGGCTTCCATAAGATGTTCCTGCAGAAGTGATTGCCACCCAGCGTTCCCAAACGCTCCTGTGTCACCGGTGTTCCTCCGTATTCCTGTCTCCAGCGTTACCATTGTACCTCCATTTTCCTGTGTTACCAGAGTTTCAGAGGCTTATACACAAGTATATACAGTTATTTTAGGAGTCAATGAGGGATGGCCTCTCCTTGTTTTCCCCTTTTAAAGTCTTCTGTTTGTGCTCTTCAATGATACATCAATTCAATGAGATGTATCCTCTGCAGGCTCCTTTGTATGTGTGTGCCTGCCTTCCTATTTACACTGTTATACAGTGCATCATCTGTGATCTAACTTTCATGAAGACTCAGCAGCTTGGCTTTCCCCCTCTCAACACTTGTATTTGCTGTTTACATCTTGATCTTCCTACCTGCAACTATTTCTACCATCGAAAAGTGTGTGATACAACTTATTAAGCTAAAACCATTGTGGTTATATTCATATAGCTCATTTTAATAAATTTATAAAAAGAGATTTCCTATATTGCCGTTTTGAGGTCTTTGGTGTTTCAAGACATATTAACTCACATTTATCAAAACTAGTGCAGTCTGTACTGGGTGCAGTTTGCCTGTGGAGTGTGCAGAGTGCAGCAGATTAATTAAAACTGGGAAAGGTCTTCATTAATATGGTCCCCCTTGCTCTGCTCTGGAAGTGTGCCCCATTTTTTGGGGCACTTTGTTCATGCTGCAGAATTGTGGCATCGACAGAATTGTGGCGCTTGTCAGTAATAAATGTGGCGCAACAAAGCAATAACATGCCCCCTTTAGGTGTACTTTTGCACTTCTGTCTTGTCAGAGACAGTGCAGCTGCGACACAAAAACTGTCGTAGACATGTGCAAGCAGTTTACATGTTCTTTTCAGTGAAAAGCCAGAAAGAAAATGGGCGCAAACGCTTTAATAAATGTGGCCCATTAACTTTTTCAAAACCATTGTGCGGTGTGATCTATTTGAGGAATAGAAGAACTAGTTGCTGAAAGGACATCTAAGATCATATTACCTGTTGGTAGATGCTTACTACTCACCTCCCTTTTCTGTGCCAATCTTCTGTAATGTTCTTTTAGAATGTTTTACAAATACCGCCTTTAGTAGAAAAAAAAAGCTTTTTAAAATATGCAAATGAGTCAGGGGTACTCTGCAGCTAGACTGGCAGACCTACAGTCACCAGCTCTCCTTATACAATTGTTGCAATATGCAAGATCATAACATTCTCACTCTCCCCAATGGGCAGTGCAGGGAATGCTATGATCGTATATAGTACTAGAATTGCAGGAGAGCCAGTGACATCACCAGCTCTCTGAACACTATATTGGCATGCCAGTTGGGCCGAGGGGCATGAATAAATTACTTAGCGGTGGAGCTAAGAGGTGTAGAGCACCTCCAGGGGAGTAACTACAGTGGTAGCAGCCATAGCAGCTACTATGGGGCCCATAAAGTCAGGGGGCCCAGGCATCTGACCTGACACACTAAAGAATGGAGGATGTGCATCATTATATACATATTATGCTGCATATTGTACAGCATGTTTATCAGTGCATAAATGTGTGCGCATAAATGTGTGTAAGAGTGTATAAATGTGTGAGTCTGCCCTGCCTCTCCTTGTAGCACCCCTGTCTGGCTCTTTTGAATATTTTTAAAAGCTTTTGTTCTACTAAGTGCACCATTGTAAAACATACTAAAAAATAATTATAGAAGATGGACACGAGACGGGAAGGTGAGTAGTAAGCATTCACTATCAAGTAATCTATTAGTAGATGTCCTTTAAGTTTGCTCTTGTGCAACAAATAAACAAAACATAAAATGTACTTATTTTTGGCAAACTTTCATCAGTTGATTCATTTAATGAAGGTTACAATGCATTAATGGTGGTGGATATAATTACAACATTGAATTGGGTAATGGAATGTAGTAGAACTTTTTGGGGAATTGGCAAGGCATGGTATAGTTACTTGTTCTCCTAATCTACATGAAAGGGCCTGAATAACATGGTGTACAAGCTGCTTGCCTTTTTTAAATTTCATTTTGTACCACAGGCATACATATTAAAGAAGAAGTCTATAGGATTTCTGTAGAATAATGGGGAGGGTGGCTTCTATGAATCATCCTACATACTTTTGTACATAATAATAAGATTCTGAAAAAGACTTAAGTCTTCAGGAGAACTGCATTGTTGAGAAACAAAGGGGGGGGGGGGGTTGGTCCATTGTCTTCAACAAACTACCGTAATTCCAAAATACACAAATGTTTGGGTTTTCTAATACATTGCTATCTTTGTTATGGGTTCTCTCTCTGTATGCCACTGCCTTGTGACTACATTAATGTATACTTAATTATTATTGAATCCATTGTATGATGATGACCATTATGATACAGGTAATATACAGAATTTTTAAATACAAGAAAAAGCAATATAAATATTTAAAATGTATAGTGAATATGTAATAGCAGGAAGTTTATAGCTAGAATCATGGTTACAATCCGTGCAGCTCCATAAACGATCCTTTTGGTAGGTGAGACATTTCACTATGCATAATTTAGTTAATCAAAACTTAATTCAATAATAAAAAATGAAATGCGTACAAAAAATGCTGCATACAGGTAACAGAAAGGATTGTTAATGACTATTCCAAATTAGCAATGTAAGTCATATTTCATAATATTACAGAATACACTTTGTCCTTGATATTAAATAACCTATGAATACATTCCTCTTTTATGACTCTTTTTTAAATCACTCCCTTCAAGTACAAAAAAATACTGTTTCAGGTTAGATTAGTTCCTACAGCTGGGCAACTTTGCGGTATGTTTGGAGCTTTCAGAGAACCCTATGTGTAAAAAACTGAAATCCTACAACTTTAACAGTTTACTGCATGGAAGAGTTTACATTTTTCCTGCCAGTCATTTATTAAGCATCAAGCTGGAACCTTTCTTTCCAGAAAATGATTTTCTATACTAATAATTCTCTCCCACATGGAACAGAAATATTTGTGACCACAAAATGTCCAGTCTTATGTAAGAAGCACAAAATAAAAAAATATATATTACATATGAGTGTACTTTGTAATTTGGAAGTCAAAGGGTTCATGATAAGTATCTGGTCATCATTAGACTGGAGTGTCTCTATAAAAGGTATGCAAATAGTCGCATGGATTTTCCTAAGTTCTCTAGGTTTGTTCATAAGTTGAATTTGGAACAGTTATATCTTAGTGTAGCTTCAGACAAAAATGTAGCTTCAGACAAAAATGTGGCCACTATGTTGGAAAAAACATTCCCATGATCTCTTAAACATGTTTCAACTTTATATATACCAGGATTTTGGGGTAAACGTAAGTTATTCTGTTTTTTTAAAAGAGGTTTTACCTTTTAATCCACAAGTGCCGTAACACTGTATAAATATGGCCATGTTGGAGAAACCAGAACGTGCAAAGCATGGTATTGTGCACTTCTATGCCTTTCCCGATGGAATCTAACCACCAGGCGCCAAGTCACCATACATAAAGCTTGTGTTGGGAGCAGCTGTGTGCTCATAGCATGTGAAAACATCCCCACACTGCCACTAGGCATGATTAAAATTCTGTGTGCACGCACTCAGCAGTCTGCTATAAGTAAGCAGCAGTCCAGAAGAGGGGACACTACACGCATGCGCAACAAGAGCAAGCTGTAAGACTCTTGGCAGTTATGAAGGGGATTGAAGGGGTACACATTTCTTGGCTAGGGCTAGAAAATGCTTTCTAAAGCTCTAAATCGGGCAGAAATTTACAATTACATTACATTAGGTTATAATAGAATACCTCATGATAAAGCATGTTTGTCACCATACAGTCCCTTTAAGTCGTGGGATCGCCTGTAGAGTCCAAAAGAGTTATTTGAGGTCTTTATTTTAGTGATAGGCCCAGCCCATGGACCGATGACATCTTCTGATTTTTCTTAGCAGTATGTCAAAGATTGTATAAAAGTGTTGTCAGGCTCCAGGGGTAGTGGACCCACTGGGGCACTGTCAACGATGATGTAAGCCGACAGCTGGGATCTGAATCTAAGGCAGTCAGTGGAGGAGCGTAGTCAGGAACGGAACCGGGGTCACAATGGTAAAGAACAGCACAGAGCATAGAACAAAGTTTTCTCTAGGGCACAAGGCACATAGATCTGGCAGGGAACACTGGACGGGGCTGGGAATTAAACAGAATTGGCAGTCCGTCAGCGACAATTATTGAAGCGCTGGCCCTTTAAATCTCCAGTGGCTGGCCACGCACCCTAGGAGCCGGGACACCCCAGTGCTGGGTTGAGGAAAGGTGAGAGCAGTGGCAGGGAGGCACGGAGGCACGGAGAGGAACACGTGAAAGGTGTTCGGAGCTCCTGACAAGTAAACCTGATTTTTAAAATTTATTATTTACAACAACAACGTTGCACATGCATATAACTTTGTAAACAACTCAGTGTAGTAATTTGCCATAGTAACACCGCTATTTGCTGTCTGCTCTACTAATCATAATGCATTCATTGAAAAGAGTGAATGGAAAATAAGTCTGCATTGTCTACTACATTTTCAGTGATTTCACCATGAGAATAAATACATGTGTGCTTATTGGCAGCTAAATAATAGCTGCTAATTTCCAACACATCAGCACTGGTAGCTGTCCAGCTTTAGAAAACTTGGTATATTTGGCTCATTTTATGTAATGTAAGAGTGCTAAAGATTTTATGTGCAGCATATTGGCATCCTCAAATTTAATATGATCTCATTCTAGTGTGCCATAGCCCAAATTAACACATTCTCAGGCTCTGCTAGAAAAAAGGCTAAGTTTTCATTTGGCATCTTAACACTAATCATGAGTCCAAAAACCGATGTTTGAGAAAACAAGATGTATTTCTCAATTTGTATTTTTTAACTTACATTTCTCCAATAAAAAAAAATTGATGAAAAGTCAGCAAAGAACTTATTATTTACTGAAAAGCAAAATTGTTAGAAAAATGTGACTGATGAAATTAAAAACTACTGTAGGAAAAATCTATTAGAAAACACAAACCAATTGACTATGACTATGCATAACCTCTTAAGAATCAGTTTTTTTCATTTTTCGTCCTAGAGTGATATGTTGAAAAGACTCTATGAGCCCTCTAAATACACTATTTCACCACTGGCCAACATATTTTTACACCACAAAAAAGGAAACAAAAACTAAAATGTTGAAAGTATAGAATAACATTATTTACATCAATTAAAACAAATCCATTTAAAAAGACAACATATCAATTTGGCAAGCTCTGTGCAGCACTGCATAGATGCTATATATTTTGTCTTTTTAAATGAATTTGTTTTAATTGATCTAATAAAGTGCTGTTTTATGATTTCTACATTTTGTTTTTTGTTTCCTTTTTTTTGTGGTGTTATTTGATTTTAAGGAACAATCTATTTAATCTATTTGGGGTACATCATGTCTGTGTCCCCTATTACTTGTATCAGTGTTCAGTCTAGTTGCAAAAGTTATAATACTGAAAATGTTCTTGAAATTGAATAAATATTCACATTTTCACTTATGTATATTATTCAGTCTCTTAGCTACAAGCTCCACATTTGCCTGTCTGGGTGTGTCTAAGATGCACAAGCTATGGTCTCATTGCTCAGCAGCATATGCTTATGATGATGTCACAGGAGGCAGGTCCCGCCCCTCCATCTTGCTGATTGTAGTTCTTTTTAGCGCTGGAAACCATGGTTGCTATGGGTCAACAAAGGTACTTAATGGGGTCTGAGGGGCAAAATACTTTGAGGAATGATTCCCATGGATGCCTAGAGCAGAATTATGTTTTTTTGCACAGAATGATGATTACCCTTTAATAGATCTTAAACCAGTATTATGTACAGGAGAGGATAAAGAGGAGTTATTGAAGACAAGAGAATTACAATGGATTTTCAATCTGGATACCCTGAGACCTAATGGTCTCAATATGGATAATAAATTACATGCAGTTTAAATTTAATATTGTGGTATGTGAAGTATTAACTCATTTCTTGATAAAGTAGGTGAATACAAGTACTATTCTTTTACTAATTGTTCTTTTTTTCTTCATTCATAGATGGAATCTATGTAGTTATTGAAGCCAGTATGTACTGACCTCCATCTGCACCCTCTGATTTTAGCATATTAAGTTTATGTTAATATTAAAATTATGAGTGTTTATGTTTTTTACATCATGAATTTGTTCCGGTGACTATATACTTATGTGCTGTTTTTTCTATATTTTTTTTTCTATTTTGGTTCATGAGTAGTTTCTCAACTGTTGCCATGTAATTAGGGTTTAAAAATAGAAAAAATGAATGCCATGTAATTAGGGATTAAAAATAAAATATAAGTAGAACTCATATTGGGTACATCACATTATTATGCAGTATATTACATGGTTGGGGTTGCCCAAAGGGTCCCTTGTTACAGGAATATTGTGATAGGGGACCCTTTGTACACCTATTTTGGGGTTTTTGACTCCCCCTGATGGAGGCTGTCTTTATCCTGTTAGACCACGTTTCATTTCACCTTATTAGGTTTGTGTACTCGTGGCAATGGGGGTAAGAGATATACTGTATATTGGTTCCCCCTTTTGTGGTCTATATATTGTATTGTATTATATAGTGTATGTTGTTGGCCATATATGCTCTGAACTATATTAAATACATTCCCTCATTCTTTATTTCTTCATCGCGACAACTTTCATGCGACACAAATCAGGGGGCGTGGCCGTCGGACAATCCGACTGATTCGGACTAAGCACATCACGTGATTTTAAATTCAAGTTGTGTTGCAAGACGTGCACTCACATACACCGGGAAGAAGAAAGTGAACTCTGTCGGACCTGAGCGGGGAAGTGAATCGCGCTGGACTTCATCCTCGTCGGACAACGCACAGGATCGGGTAAGTAAATGTGCCCTGATGTCTTATAAATGCACTTTATACCCTGTTGATGCTATGATGCACTTGGTAGATATTCACTATTGATTTTTTTGTAAACATGTACTGTATTATTTTGTTTCACTATATTATGTTTTTTAATAACAGGGAGTTACCTATATGGTCATGTGATCAAACGCCGCTGACTATGAAATAAAAGACTCACTTCCAGTTATTGCCCATTGGATTGCTGTTTTTTCAATTAATATTGTAAGGACCTGAAGACCAACCCTGGTATACGTGCATTTTTGTTTCAAATGCTTAGAACTTACTATATATATCTGTCTATCTATCTCTGTCTTCTGTATCTATCTTTCGTATCTATGTATCAATCTATCTAATCTAAACTGCTGTAAAGCACATGGGGCAAATTGGAGAATTGGAGCGGCACAGAGCACATTGGGGCAGATTTACTTACCCGGTCCATTCACAATCCAGCGGCTCTGGCTTCGGGTCTTCCAGCAATTCACTAAGGTAGTTCCCCCGATGTCCACTAGGTGTCGCTGCTGCGCTGAATTCCGTCGGAGTTCACTGAAGTTCACCAAGCCAGGCTGGGTGCAGGTAATCGCACATTTTTTAAAAAAATATGGCGGCTTCTCAGTATCAGACGGTTTTCCGACGGCGATGCCCCAATGCGACACAATCCAATCGTGGGCACCAAAATCCAAGGCCAATTCAGGGAAAAATGTCGCAAAGCGGTAAAATTCGGGTAACCCGACATAAAAACGCAATTCAGGCCCTTAGTAAATGACCCCCATAATCACTGCTCTCCCTCTCATATCCTGTCTGCCATTTCCTGCTGCCAAGTCTGAGGTGAAGGGGAGGGGGGACTCTCAACGAGAGCTACAGCTTCTCTCTGGTGAATTATTATTTTATATATTGGTGTAGGGAAAGCTGAGGGTTTATAGGGAGAGATAAGAGTGTTGGTGCTTTTTTATTATTACATTAGGAAAGGCTCCTGGCAGCGCATGACTAAGTGCTTGCTAGGAGCAGCATGAGGAGAATTAGCTGAGCAGTGAAGTGGAGAGAGGAAGCTGGGCTGACAAGTAAATTCTCACTCCATTTTCAGAACAGAGAGTATGGAGAGAGCATAACAATCCCCATCTGAGGGATAACTGATAGAGGCTGATGGCGGGGGGAAGACTGCTGTATAGAAGAGCAAGATTTGAGTTACAGATCCAATTGCAGAAGGGTCTCTAAATTGCATGCCCTACAACATATCAATTTTTTTTAAATGATGGTTCCTCTTTAAGATGTTAAATGGAGATTTATTGCTACAGCGCTCAACTGATTAGTCCTATCATTACTTCGTTAAAGCATTCCATTTTTAGATGAAAAAGTCATGAATTGTGCATTGTTTCTCCTGGTCTGTTTAATTTCTTTCTAACAGCCTGCATGAATAAGTCCATCACATACACATATCATAATTACAAAGTTTTCTATTTATAACAGAGCCACGTTCACATTGGCTTTGTTTTTCAAGTCCACGGTTCATTGATTTCCACAAAGCCATTGTCTACTATGGGTGTTTTCACATTGGCTTGTATTTTCAGTGATCCGTTGTCCATGGAAAAAAAACATCCTATTTATTCATTGATGTGGATCACGGAAGGCAATAGAAGTCTATGGATCCACAAAAAAACTGATAAAACATCATTTTTCAATGATGAGGATGATAAACCAGGTGTAATGTTTTCAAAGCAATGTTAAACCTTCATTTTTTTCAGGTGCAAATTATTCCAATTTTTTGGCGTAGATATCCCCTGTATATATATTTGAGAATATATACAGCATATACTACATAAACAGTACCCAAATATTAATATGTACCTGCAGCGAATTTAATGCAAATATATCAGAAATGTATGTACTGTACACATAAAGATATACCAGCATTTCCTATGCTGTACTGCACACCTGGGCTGAGGTACATATAGCATCACTTACTGTATAAATCAGTTACATCTGTTGCCCTTTCCCTTTGTGCTGTCCTGGTCAATCCTAGTCTGTATCTTGGTGGATTCCTCACAGGTTGCAATTCTCCATTAAGTATTTCTATTTCCTCACAATAACTTTTCTGGGCTATGAGCTCCCTGCCAGGCAACTTCAGCTCCTTGCTGAACATCTCCACACTGCAGCTCAAAAAATGTGTTACTAACTAAATAGTTACTAACAGTATAATGTATCCTGGATAGCAGCAATTTCCTACTCTGTGCCGCTAAATAACATTCTCCAGGTCCCAACAATACAAGGCAGTAAGGATTGCATCAAATAAACTGAAAGGCTTATTTATACAGTAACTAATGTTGAAATCAGAAAATTGGAAAAAGTCAACCCAGTCATTTTATATGCATCACATAATGACAGAGAATAACAGCATATGTATGTTGGTATAATAAACCAGTTTGCAAAAAACTAAATAAAAACCTTTAGTTTAGAGAGAATCCGACGCCATGTTGATTCTGGGGAGTAGTAGTGAAATCACAAAAAGGCAGTGAAAACAGAGGAAGGCCTAAACGTTAGCCAGGTGACTGAATTAGTGGATCCTACATTATGAGATTCAGCTGTGAGTTTCTCTATCCTTTGAAGGTGGGTTATTTCGCCAAACCAATCCAACATCTGAGGGACTCGGTTGGTTATCCAAAATCTCGGAATGAGGGCCGGAATCAGTATAAATCCTATTAAGGCTTTGGCGACAGATGTGGGTAAAAGAGACAGAAGTAGAACCGCAGGGTCATCCTCTAGTTGTTGACTAGTCAGTTTAGTAATCAATGTACTTGAGACCAAAAGGGACATAGCACCTGACAATCCCCCCTTATATAGGACATGGTGCCAGCAGCCTGGTGACATCTCCAGCAGACATCTGAGCAGTTTGGTAAAATGTATTGCAATTTAGTACCGAGTCCTTTCTTGATAAAATCTTGTAATTCATCTCCTGAGATTTACAGGAAATGGATAATTTTTTATTCAAATACCTTAGCCCAATCTGCCTGGGAAAATGAAGCACCTAATTTCAACTCCCAGGCCTTGACATAGTGGAGCTCAGATGTGACCCATTTATCTAACAGCAGCCCATAGACCACCGAGATTGCATGTGGCACAGTTTCCGAAGGCCTCAAAAGGTGTTAGGACTCGGTGCAAGTCTGATTTGGGCTACATACGAAGGAAATGCAGCACTTCTGTGTACTACCATTGCAAGTGTGCAGTGGAGCGGGAATCATTTCCTCATAGGGTGTAAGTAAATCAGCTTTAATGAGAGCTTGAAAACGAGGGGACCCTAATCTTGCAGTGGGAGGGAAATCTGGATTATCAGAGGTTGGAGTGAAAGGACCACCAGGAGTAAATAAATGCATGGCACTGTAGAAGCGATTCAGTGTCCTCAACACCTGGAAGGCCACGTATGGCATATGTAGGGAGTAAGGAGTTGTGGCATACTTAGCAGACCAAAGAAGGGTCATGAGGGATGAGACAGACAAGTGTTATTCTAGCTATACCCAAAGCTTATGCTCCCTGTTGTGAAACCAGTCTAATAGCCTGGCTAGTGAGGAAGCCAGAAAATAGCCTTTACAGTCTGGCAAGCATAATCCCTCTTGTAGTATCCTACGATTCAGAGGGGGACATGTATCTTAGTTATTATCTTCTTTGGTGTATAATTGAGGCATTTGGAAGGTTTTTTTTTTGCGTCTTATGTATGACTATGTCTTTTTTCTTGTGATACAGGTTTAGATTTACCAATCCTGGCAGGCGCAAGTTTTGGCTTTTTATTTTGCCAATGTCTCAAATCTAGATGGACACAAGCCATGTGAGGTGGGAGGAGTTATATACAGGAGTGGACACTACTGTAAATTATAAATTTGAGGCTGTGGCCTGCATTTTTAATGCACTCCAGTCACACCCCAGAGATATGACGACATATGAGACTGTGGTCATATGTAATGTTAACACATGCGTTTTCAAACTGATTACAACAGCTGAGAAGAGGAGATTTGTCTAATTACATTGCTGCCAAAATGCATGCGTTTTGTAAACACTGGGGCACATTTACTTAACTGGTCCTGTTGTGATCCAGCGGCATGTTCTCCATCAAGGATTCGGGTCTTCAGGCGATTCACTAAGGTAGTGCGCCAGATGTCCACCAGGTGTCGTGCCGCGCCGAGGTCTGCCGAGGTTCGGTGGAGTTCACCATCCTATCCTGGGTGTAGGTAAGCGCGTGTCAAGCGACAAATTTTTTTTAAAAAATACCACGGTTTTTCCGAATCCGTCGGGTTTTCCAACGGCCACTACCCACGAATTCTCTTTGCATGCAAAAATTTATGAATTAAAAACAATACAGTCCAACCTTGCCCAAATGTTAAAGGTTCAAAGCAGGTGAAATACTGTATTTCCGGTTTACATGTTCAAACATGTTCAAAAAATCATTCCTTTGCACCTGCCCTGGGCCAGGTACAGATTTGCGCCTAAAAAGTCACAAAAATAAGCAAATAAAGGGACACATAAGTTGCACGGAACATCTGGAAAATAAAGATACATAAGGCACACTGCACAAGGTGCAGACCAAGGTGCACTTGAAATACAACAGCAAAAGTCGTAGTGAAAAGTCACAAAAACGTTGAAAGTCGCAAAAATTAGACAATTAAACTAGCAGAAATAAAGATACATATCCCCCAGAGTTTTTTTTTGCTATTCGGGGCTGCCGAATGCCTATAGAAAGAGGTTAAGGATACCGTTAAGTTTACTGAGGAAAAGTTTGGGGACTGATAAGGTAATCGTCTGAAAAAGATAAAGTAGCCTGGGGAGAAAAGTCATTATAATACAGGCCACTCTACCAACCCACAAAAATCCACTTTGTGAGGTCAGCTTTAAGGGTCTCGAGGAAAGGCCCATAATTGAACCAATAGGTTTGGGTAAGGATCGCTGGAATACGGATCCAAAGGTAGGGTATCACCTCCATTTTCCAGGTAAAAGCATATTGACAACTCAGTTTCTGTATGGTCAGTGGGTTAAGCCCGACTCCCATCACCACATACTTAAACAGATTGCTTTTGTGATTGCTGAAAAAACCAAATGTGCGGAGCGTCTCCATCAATGAAGGGAGGGACGATAGTGGATCAGTAAAATATAATAGGACAGTGTCCGCAAAAGCAGAACACTAATATCAGGATTCGCCCACCTGGAATCCTGTGATGTTTGCGTTAGTGTGCATTGCTACCAATAGTTGTTCAATTTATAATTGAACACCTGTTGGTGGCAATATGCACTAGAGTAATAGAGTAATGAAAAGTGATAGCGGGCATCCCTGGGCATAGCGGCTCGCTGACTGGAGCTGATTTAGGTTCAGGAAGGGAGCCTGCGGGATCTCACTGGACTGTGCTCTGACAGCTCTTCTGAGAACTTGAGTGATTTTAGCTACCACCACTTGTCATATATAGGCTGATGAGACAACTAGAATATATTATGCACCAATATAATATTACAGTCACAAATTAAGCAATCAATGCAGGTAACATGCAGTTATGGAATTCGTTAGAACACAAGAAGACTCTCATTAAATGGATGTTTAATATCAAAAGGACAGTGCATACAAATAAAAAGGGTTATTTTTTTTTTAAAAAGGTGACAAATTAAACAGATATAAACATAACATTTTGGTAAATAAGAAGGGATAAAGAAAACAGAACATAATACATTACGTGACATTTTAAGTCTGGCGCCAGGGGAAGCAGAGATGCCTGATCAAACTGTACACCTGGGACCTTCAAAGAATGACAATTTTTAGATATAGACTTTCATCTAAATAGATGCACGCACAGCCCATGGGACACACTACCACACTATGTACTACCACTCCCATCCCTAACACTGCACAGAGCCACTCTGCACCCCGATACAGTCGTCCATTAATTCCATACACCTCAACGCTGCCATCACTCGTAATTATGGCTTACGAGACACCCACGCCAGGACCAAACAAAACTTGTATGCCTCAGAATTGTTTTTGCCTGATTTCTTGCCCTGTGGGCATACTATATTCTTGTTTTTATTTCCGGCTTTTCTTTCATAGTATCCCGCATGCATACATACTAGGCATAATGATTTTAGTTGTAATATTTTAGGAATTATGTAATTGCTTCCTGTTGTAGTGGAGCCACTTCTTAGCTGTTGACATAGGAACAGCAGTAATTATTAGGGACATTGGTGAAGCTGAAATATGGATTATGGCACATTTGGGGATGGGGATTTATTGAGTAGACCATAAACCGTAAATGGTGAGGAGAGAGTCCCGTTAACCCAGATTTGAGCATGTGGGTATTGTACAGGGTTTTTCTGTGGGCTAACATTACAGGACCAATGTCTATTGGAGTTAGCATCGCATCAAGGAACCCCCAGTCCATCCAGCATCAAGAAAAAGTGCCAGAAATGGAATAGAGTATCGGGTGGCATAATGAAGAGAGAAGATTTTAGGTGTATAATCTCTAGCTTCTCTAAAAGGTATAAAGCCAACTTAATCCCGGTGGACTAGGGGGCCCAAAAGTAGAGACAATCGAGAGCTTATCTTCGCATCTGAATTTGATTAAAGCGTTGGGTCTTTTCCTTCTTTAGAAATTAGCACCAGGTCTATAAACCAACTGCCACCACCCCCTGTGATTTTCCTGTTTTATCAATAGAAATGTTAATACATTTCCTCTGTCCCTTGAATTGAATGTTAATTGACCCAAGGCTGTCATGACAACTGATCGCCACCCCCTGATGACGTTTGGGAGAGTAACGTTTGGAACCAAGATGGCGGAACCCTTGAACTGCCGTTTTTTAAATGCTGGCGGCATTGGAAGGGTTAATATGCTTGATCTGTGCAAGCACCAACAACGGTATTAGCGGTGTGTACCTGTGTACCTATGTATGAGGAAAGCTCAGCCCGTGAGCCCTCTTCATACAACCCCCTCACCTCTGTGTGCCGTACATGTACAGCGCAGAGCATGAATGGGGTTAAAAATGTCCTAATTAATGATATAGCAAAATTATACTTCATAGAAAACCTTGTCATACATCAAATATTTCAATTGCTGGTGAACAAATCTGTGATCAGCATCATCTGCTCATCCTGGGGTGTTGAGCACCAAGGATTTCAGAGTTGGGGAGCCAAAATAGCTATTACACAATTGGACCAACATTTGATGTTTGATATCGTTTGATTTGTTAATTTATGCTGGGGAATGCGGTGCTCATATCTTCTTTTTAGGAGACCCATGGAAAAAGATATGACAAAATTAAGAAATATGGCTCCAACTTTCCATCTTCATTCAGGTAGCCACACCACTTCCACATTAGGCTTTTAGTCAAAAGCTACGTCCAAAAATTTCAAGTGTGTCCGGTCGATGTAGATGCATTATGTTTGCAGGGCGGTCCAAAGTTTTTCATCGGTTTCTCCTCCAATCTCTATGCCAATCCAATTTGTAAGAGGTCTGTTTTTCTTTATATTATCTCTTTTTATTTTTCTGTACGCTTATATGTATGTCTGTTATTTTACCACTTTGTAACTATTAAGCATTGTGCCTATTTTGCAGCGAGAGTAAAGCTACAAGCTACAGGCATATAAGTTCTTTATCTGGGGAGGGGAGGGAGGCACATCAGATCTGACAGTGTGGTGTAGCAGAGCAGAGATATAGCAGTGCTGTCTGTGTCATTGTGTGTAATATGTATCTCATGGATCTTTTCATCTCATCTCTGATCTGAGTACAATGTTCAGAAGGTAAATGAAAGTGTATATAAACCTTGTACCCTGATAATCTAACTACATTTTAAGCTCACAGAACTAGAGGAATCATACAGTGTCTGCTTAAAGAGTCCTCGCACACACCCTGGAATTTTACACTGACCAGGAGTTTTACACCAATAGGAGCTAAAAAAGCAATAAAACTGAGTAAAAATGTAAAGTGAAGGTTAAAAAAAGACCTGCATTGTGTTAACATCACTAGGGGATTGAAATTTGAGAATTTTCTTTTTGTTGGCAAACCTCTTTAAATGGTCAGTACTTTTTAACAAACAAGTCAATAGCACAAGTGACCACAAGAAACTTTATAATAAATATTATTAAGGCAGAGTGTTTCCTTCCCTCTTTCACAATATGATTATATTATATTAATTAGGTATTGTTGGAATCATAAGAATTATATATTTATGCCAAATGATGAATGGCATAGAATTTTAAATAAACAAAATAAATGCCATGATTTGTGTTTTTTTGTCCCTCCCAGAAAGAGTTAGTTAAATTTCCTCAATGGACACAACAAAAAAGCACAACTTGCCCTGAAAATAAAAGCCCTAAACCAGCAAGATTAACAATGGCTTTTAAAACTTGATGTAATAAAAATATTTTAAAAATATTTCCATTCCAAAGGTCAGAACTGTTACGTAGGGGTTAAATTGTTTTCCTTCTCCACCATGGCCATGTTCATTACTGTCACTATTCATTTTGGCCTTTATACACTCACCGGCCACTTTATTAGGTACACCTGTCCAACTGCTCGTTAAGACTTAATTTCTAATCAGCCAATCACATTGTGGCAACTCAGTGCATTTACGCAAGTAGACATGGTCAAGACAATCTCCTGCAGTTCAAACCGAGCATCAGTATGGGGAAGAAAGGTGATTTGAGTGCCTTTGAACGTGGCATGGTTGTTGGTGCCAGAAGGGCTGGTCTGAGTTTTTCAGAAACTGCTGATCTACCTCGATTTTCACGCACAACCATCTCTAGGGTTTATAGAGGTCCGAAAAAGAAAAAACATCCAGTGAGCGGCAGTTCTGTGGGTGGAAATTCCTTGTTGATGCCAGAGGTCAAAGGAGAATGGGCAGACTGGTTTGAGCTGATAGAAAGGCAACAGTGACTCAAATCGCCACCCGTTACAACCAAGATAGGCAGAAGAGCATCTCTGAACGCACAGTACATCAAACTTGGAGTCAGATGTTGGACAGTAGAAGATTGGAAAAACGTTGCCTGGTCTGATGAGTCTCGATTTCTGCTGCGACATTCGGATGGTAGGGTCAGAATTTGGCGTCAACAACATGAAAGCATGGATCCATCCTGCCTTGTATCAACGTTCAGGCTGGTGGTGGTGGTGTCATGGTGTGGGGATTTTTTCTTGGCACTCTTTGGGCCCCTTGGTACCAATTGAGCATCGTTGCAATGCTACAGCCTACCTGAGTATTGTTGTTGACCATGTCCATCCCTTTATGACCACAATGTACCCAAGATCTGATGGCTACTTTCAGCAGGATAATGCGCCATGTCATAAAGCTGGAATCATCTCAGACTGGTTTCTTGAACATGACAATGAGTTCACTGTACTCAAATGGCCTCCACAGTCAACAGATCTCAATCCAATAGAGCATCTTTGGGATGTGGTGGAACGGGAGATTCGCATCATGGATGTGCAGCCGACAAATCTGCGGCAACTGTGTGATGCCATCATGTCCATATGGACCAAAATCTCTGAGGAATGCTTCCAGCACCTTGTTGAATCTATGCCACGAAGAATTGAGGCAGTTCTGAAGGCATAAGGGGGTCCAACCCGTTACTAGCATGGTGTACTTAATAAAATGGCCAGTGAGTGTATATTATACATTATGAATACATACTAAGACCCAGCTGCACCTGCAGTAAACCAGGTTACCCAGAAACTGGTGATCAGTTGATCCCTGTGCAAGAAGGTAAAAGCACCTTTGGGCTTTCTTCTTTGTTTAAAGTATACACTTTTAAGGAAGGAACAGACAGTAATACACCATCTTTACCTTCCCGGTGTAGATTTTTGTCTTTCTTTGACACATCTATCCCCATTTCTACAGAAGGATGATATCTCAATAGTTTCAGACTCTGCTACTACTCAGGATGCTTCACTCCATTGACCTCAAAGAAACTACCCTGTTCGTCCTATCTCTCTGACTGCACTTTGAGTGTATACTTTTCTGGATCACTCACTTCTCCTCTTAGTGTCAGGGTTCCTCAGGGCTCAGTCCTAGGTCTTCTGCTTTTTCTTTATACTACTTCCTAGCCATCAGCAGATTTGTTTTTTAGTTTGTTACTCTGATTCACTCTTGACTACTGTAACTCCTTAGTGATCAGACTTTCACTTGCTAAACCCTCTCCTCTACAATCTATTCTCAATGCAGCAGCCAGACTTTCACTGATTAATCTCTTTGGTAATGTGAACCACCCTCTTGCATCTGTAGGACTTCTCCCAATAATGCCATTGAATGGCCTACCCTACACACTAATACACAACTTCCAAAGTTTAAAACATGCTCTAAAAAATCATCTCTTCACATTTTTTCAATTTTTCTTTTTTGTACACCAGGACTAGGACATTTTCAAAATATACACTCTACTCTTTTTCCATTTGTCAAACAGTAAATTCAATAAATTCTTCTTTTTCTGACTTGTACCAGTGGCTTACTTAGGACTCCAAAATACCAAAACTATGCCATCTGCCACTTTAGGTACAATAACCCCAAGCCAAGAACTTTCATACTGAGAGTTAATTTCTTGATCTCCATTTATCAATAAAAGGCAAAACAATCAACATGAAGACCTATTTTTAAAAAAAGTGGTTAGCAACAGGTACTTCACTTCAACAATGCACACTACAATAAGTGAAAAAGGAAAATCATATTCAATCTGTTTCAACGCATCAGAAAGAATTGCTCTAATACTGATCAGTACTGCAAGAAAAGCCAGATTATAACAAAAAGATTTCAGGGGATCTCCACTGGAAATATTAAGTTCAACTTACATAAGAGTTGTGCATTTAACTTATACTGATAGTCTTATCCTATCAAAAAAAAAAAAAGTTGGTCAAGATGAAAAACATAATAACTAGAGATGAGCAAGTATACTCGTCCGAGCTTGACTCGTCAACGAGTATTTTGCCTGCTCGATAACGAGCTTTCACTTAACGTAACACAGTGAAGAACAGTGAAGAACACAGTGAAAACAGTGAACACAGGATAATTCAAGTGAAGAACACAGTGAAGAACACATTGCAGATGTTTCCGTACATCTGCTAACCTATCAGAAGACATTAGTGCCGAACGGTGTTCTTCACAATAGTATGTGAAGAAAAAGATGTGTGAAGATTCTTCACACATATTGTTCCTTAATATTGAAGGAGAGCAGTTTGCACAGCCAAATCGTATAAGGGCAGGTCTAGTGCAATAAACAACAGATATATCTCAAAAGCAAAAAGAATTGCACCAAAAATAAACCAACATGCAAAAAACAAGAAGTGAAAATATCTCACAACATAAATCAATATTTTCTTCATGTACCAAGACAGACACAAAGAGAACACACATTTAAAATCATCTAAAAAAATATTTTACAAGAAAAATGCATTCATGGTGGCCCTGGTATGGGTCAACCACCATGCACCCCTATCCAAACAGTAGTTACTGTAGATGCATTTTTCAGTGATAGTATTATGTATAGCTTATTGATAAAAATGTGTTTTTCTGTGGTGGGTAGAAAAATCATCAATTCAGTAATTGATCTTTGACTTTTTTTGGTGTTTGTTATATAATCTGTATGTTGCCTTTGTTCTATGGGTCAGGGTGAATATGGTGATGCCATATTTCTGTATCTTTTCTTATATTTTATTAATTTAGCAGAATAAAACCCAAGGATGGGGAAAAAAATCAAGAGTTTTGGCATCAACATCTTCCAAGTGGTATAAAATTTTTATAATTTTGTTTATGGAGATGGTTAAGGGCTTGTTTCTGATGGATTTTTCATTATAATACCCTGCAATACTGATTAAGAAGCAGATGCATAGGCTGACGCAGTGGCCCACTTTTGCGCCAGTTTTTTGTTTGACTTGAAAAGGAAGTGCAAACTGCTTGCATATGTATTTATAAAGTGTCTGCGCCAGTTTGTGTCCCGGCTGCACTGTGTCTGACAAGACAGAAAAAACGTGCACCTAAAGGGGCATTTTAGTGCTTAGGAGTTTGCGGCACAATTCTACAGCATGAACAAAGTGCACCAAAAATAAATGTTGCACACTTCCAGAGCAGTGCAGAGGGCGCCAAATCAATAAAGACTGTGGGGCACATTTACTAAGAATGGTGCAGACTGCACTAAGTGTGGCTTGCCTGTGTATTCCCAGTCTCATTTTTTCTAATAGTGCCTTATGTTTTGATTTTTGTTTTTTATAATCCAGTATACACCATATGAAAATACTTTATATACTGTCTCTTTGTCACTTTATAAATGAATTGTCCCCTATATGTACTGTCCCATAATTGTACTGTATTTTAAATGATCCTCTTATTTTTAATGGATGAATTTAATAAACTATAAATATTTATTTACTCACAAGTATGGCATAAAGTATTTGTAGGTTTAAATGAATATTTCTTTGTGCCGTTTGGTAACAACTTTCAGGGATATTACATAAAAAAATATTTATTTATATAGCGCCTACAGATTATGCAGCGCTGCACAGAGATTACCACATTGGTCCCTGTCCCCATGGGGCTCACAATCTTAGCAACCTACCAGTATGTTTTTGGAGTGTGGGAGGAAAGCGGAGGAATCCCATGCAAACACGGAGAGAACATACAAACTCTTTGCAGTTGACCTGGGTGGGACTTGAACCCAGGACCCCAGCGCTGCAAGGCTGTAGTGCTAACCACTAAGCCACCATGCTGCCCGTTTGTAAATAACAACCACATTCCCACCAAAACAGCCAGGGCAGTGACTGTGAGATCCCTTCTGTAACAGGATCCTTCTGGCACTTACTCTGTACAGTCCAGGGTCCTAAGTCAGACCCTGGGGCTGCCATTGCAATGATCAACACCTGATCATTGAAAAGGATGATCATTTCAGGGAGTCCCCCACAAGGTCTTTTGAATGTTGGCGGTTTGCTGACTGTGGCAGTCCTACTACGGGTGTTACTACACACTCCTACAACGGGTGTTACACTGGGGTATCAGCTATTCATGGGCTATTCTGGCCAATTCTATTGTACAGATCTAGGTGCTTCCAGATTAAGTCCCTTGTATATTTGCTGCCATCTACTGAGCATACCTGGTAATGCAGCTGTATGTTATCTGCCTGGGAGGTGATGTATCCCTTCTGGGTTTCTGGGTTTAAGTTTCAGATCTTTCTAAGGGTACATTCACGCAAACACAGGACACATCAGTGTGCTAGAGAGGAGGAGGGATGAGCCATTGCTGTAACATGGCGAAATATAGGACATGGTGCAGTGAGACATTGTGTGCTTACCGCACAGTCTTTAGATGCCATAGGCGTCAATGGGGACCGATATCTTGCCGCAAATGTTGTGGCTTGGTATCGGTCCCCATTATGTTTGTGTGAATGTACCCTTAGGGTTCCTCCTGAGAGGACACACAGCCTGTAGACTAGCAGCCTTCTCCATAGAGGGAATCTCCCTCCATCAGGCCTACTGCAACCCTGCACCTATATAGGGTCTGCCCTAAGATTGCTGCTAAGCAGATCCTATCTTCTCCAGCTCCAAGTTCCCTAATCTAGGGAGTGAGCCACTCCTACTAGACTGCATCTAACCAGCTACCTCAGACATTGACAGAAAGGACACTACCTCAGCCTGTTATAGTTGCTGCAATAACAGAACTTTGATTTAAAGTTCTGCATCTTGTCTCCACATCTGATACCTGGCTGCCAATAACATCACAGGCTTCCCCTCTACCTGTGGATCCTTAACACATACATACAGCGTGAGTGCCCCAGGGAGAACTTTCCATCTTACTGTGGCCTCTTCTGCTTCTTGCGTCCCTTCACTGGACCTGCTCAGTGTGGACGAGGGCTGTTCCACCTGGACCAAGCAACTGTGACAACAACTGCTAGGCCACACTAAATCCAGCTGATCAGACACCAGGGGAATCCAGCTGCCCCCCAGCCAGTAGATCAGGCTCTGCTGCAAGGACATTGCAGATGCAATCACATTTCCGTTTACATTGCGTTTGGAAAAGAAATGCAAACACTTGGGAACGGGGCACAACCTAATTACTTATGCACTTTCATTTAATGTATAAACAATGCAAAAAACTTGGTACTCGTTACTCATTGCATGCGCTTCATCAGAAATGCAAAAGGAATGCATATGCGATTGGGTCTAGCCCCGCTCTGGTTGTTTGCTTTGCGTTTTCCAGGAGTGCTGCCTTGCTTTCTGTTTTTTGGATTATCCTTGCTTATCTAAGTGGAGGCTTGTACCCACACCGGAATTTATTCCAACACAGTGCTGCTCTACTCTACAATTTTTTACAGACCCTGATATAATATTGCCTATAGACTTCAAAATAAAGTTAAAAACAGAGCTTTTGCTGGAAAAATCATATTAAAGGTAAGATAAACCAGTTAAACTTACTAATAGACCTGGGCACTGTTGCTATGGTGATCTTCTTATATTTGTTATCCATGGCCTGCGTCCTTCTAAAATGAATTTTTAAAATCATGCTAATGAGTCTGAAAGGCTACTGGGATAGTTCTCAGAACCCCTCTGTGCTGCTGTTACAGTGTGCATGGAGCACTTCCCCCTTCCACCCTGCGTTAAAACATCTTCTGCGGCAGTGAGATCACATCAGGGAGAGTGCCAAGAAGGAGCAGGTCTTAGGTCTTACACTTTGAAATATTTGTTGTTTTTGGTAACCTCGCTCCTGTTCTATTAAACATTTTCCCTGTACAAGAGTGGCCACCTTTGATTGCATTCATGCACTATTATTACCACCCCAGCCTTTCTATGATTTTAAGAAATCTCTAAGTTAGACAAAACTTTTTAGTGTCAATTTATTTGTATTTATAGTTTGTGTGGATTTATTGTATTAGCACCTTCATATTGTATATATATATATATATATATATATATATATATATTATATTATATTGTGTCATGTAAAATGTATTCTTTGCGGTGGCATGTTGCTATTTGTGCACATCTTTGTATGTGGATTTTGATTGTTTTTAATTTAGTGTTACCAATAAAAATTAATCTTTTTCTGGACCTTTAGTACATCTCTTTTATTATTTAATGTGTGTGTGTATTTATGTCAGATTTCTTTCTTTGCAATTATCTACCAGTAATTTTATTAAAAACATATTTCATCTACAATTTTTTTTCTAAACTAAATAGCATATTGAGGATCAGCTGGAGCTCTGTTTACCGAACTAGGAAACTGTACAGACCAAATGTGTTAATATTAATAAAATAAACTAAGCAGATGTCATTTGAGGTTGGAGTAATATAGCTAGATTCCTTTACCAAATAGTAACTGCAGTTTCAGCTTGTTGGTTTTAATAGAGACATTTAATGTGAAATGTTAAAACACAGTGGGTGATATTTATATAAAATCTCCAAGAACCATGGTATTTTGCTTATGTGGAATATGATGGCATTTTGCCTAGATCAAGCAACCAGCAGATTAGCACATTAACACTTTTAAGAAATATGCATTCATGCAGTTCTCTCTGAATGTGGTCTTTGACTTTTTGTAGCCATGTCTAATCATTTTCAAATTGACACTGTTACTCATAAAATTTTATATAATGTCCAAAGGTTTTTATCCCTAAATAACACCTTACAAGATGTCTGTAGTACTATTCATACATAAGTATTACTATTGCTATAGGAGTAGTAAAAGTACTTGTGTTAAAACAAATGGTTGATGTACCAGCCTCATTTACATGATAAAGAATAGATGATTTTACAATGATTAATGTATGAAATAACTAGATAAAGGCTGTGATGGATCCTTGTGAGCTGCTCCAACAGGTACTAGTGACAGGACAAGTGACACAGACCTGATGACAGGTGTCCTTTAAGGGACGGCAGCTTGTCTGATGCTCTGCAGCTGAGCTCCTCCCTGCACTCTAGCCCCTCCCCCTGCAGTCCAGGACAAGCTCAAACTGATACACAGACACTGACTTCCAGCCAGCACGAAGGAGAACCCCCTCCTCTTATACACCCCCAGATGCATTTTTCAGTGATAGTATTATGTATAGCTTATTGATAAAAAATGTGTTTTTCTGTGGTGGGTAGAAAACCCATCAATTCAGTAATTGATCTTTGACTTTTTTTTGGTGTAACCTGTATGTTGCCTTTGTTCTATGAGTCAGGGTGAATATGGTGATGCCATATTTCTGTATCTTTTCTTATATTTTATTAATTTAGCAGAATAAAACCCAAGGATGGGGAAAAAAATCAAGAGTTTTGGCATCAACATCTTCCAAGTGGTATAAAATTTTTATAATTTTGTTTATGGAGATGGTTAAGGGCTTGTTTCTGATGGATTTTTCATTATAATACCCTGCAATACTGATTAAGAAGCAGATGCATAGGCTGACGCAGTGGCCCACTTTTGCGCCAGTTTTTTGTTTGACTTGAAAAGGAAGTGCAAACTGCTTGCATATGTATTTATAAAGTGTCTGCGCCAGTTTGTGTCCCGGCTGCACTGTGTCTGACAAGACAGAAAAAACGTGCACCTAAAGGGGCATTTTAGGGCTTAGGAGTTTGCGGCAAAATTCTACAGCATGAACAAAGTGCACCAAAAATAAATGTTGCACACTTCCAGAGCAGTGCAGAGGGCGCCAAATCAATAAAGACTGTGGGGCACATTTACTAAGAATGGTGCAGACTGCACTAAGTGTGGCTTGCCTGTGTATTCCCAGTCTCATTTTTTCTAATAGTGCCTTATGTTTTGATTTTTGTTTTTTATAATCCAGTATACACCATATGAAAATACTTTATATACTGTCTCTTTGTCACTTTATAAATGAATTGTCCCCTATATGTACTGTCCCATAATTGTACTGTATTTTAAATGATCCTCTTATTTTTAATGGATGAATTTAATAAACTATAAATATTTATTTACTCACAAGTATGGCATAAAGTATTTGTAGGTTTAAATGAATATTTCTTTGTGCCGTTTGGTAACAACTTTCAGGGATATTACATAAAAAAATATTTATTTATATAGCGCCTACAGATTATGCAGCGCTGCACAGAGATTACCACATTGGTCCCTGTCCCCATGGGGCTCACAATCTTAGCAACCTACCAGTATGTTTTTGGAGTGTGGGAGGAAAGCGGAGGAAACCCATGCAAACACGGAGAGAACATACAAACTCTTTGCAGTTGACCTGGGTGGGACTTGAACCCAGGACCCCAGCGCTGCAAGGCTGTAGTGCTAACCACTAAGCCACCATGCTGCCCGTTTGTAAATAACAACCACATTCCCACCAAAACAGCCAGGGCAGTGACTGTGAGATCCCTTCTGTAACAGGATCCTTCTGGCACTTACTCTGTACAGTCCAGGGTCCTAAGTCAGACCCTGGGGCTGCCATTGCAATGATCAACACCTGATCATTGAAAGGGATGATCATTTGAGGGAGTCCCCCACAAGGTCTTTTGAATGTTGCCGATTTGCTGACTGTGGCAGTCCTACTACGGGTGTTACTACACACTCCTACAACGGGTGTTACACTGGGGTATCAGCTATTCATGGGCTATTCTGGCCAATTCCATTGTACAGATCTAGGTGCTTCCAGACTAAGTCCCTTGTATATTTGCTGCCATCTACTGACCATACCTGGTAATGCAGCTGTATGTTATCTGCCTCAGAAGAGCAGGTTTATTTTAACCAATGATAAGTGTTGTTTTATGCTTTGTCAATCCGGTTCTACCCTAAGGTTCCCAATTGGGATTCCACTCAGAGTGGGAGGTGATGTATCCCTTCTGGGTTAAAGTTTCAGATCTTTCTAAGGGTACATTCACGCAAACACAGGACACATCAGTGTGCTAGAGAGGAGGAGGGATGAGCCATTGCTGTAACATGGCGAAATATAGGACATGGTGCAGTGAGACATTGTGTGCTTACCGCACAGTCTTTAGATGCCATAGGCGTCAATGGGGACCGATATCTTGCCGCAAATGTTGTGGCTTGGTATCGGTCCCCATTATGTTTGTGTGAATGTACCCTTAGGGTTCCTCCTGAGAGGACACACAGCCTGTAGACTAGCAGCCTTCTCCATAGAGGGAATCTCCCTCCATCAGGCCTACTGCAACCCTGCACCTATATAGGGTCTGCCCTAAGATTGCTGCTAAGCAGATCCTATCTTCTCCAGCTCCAAGTTCCCTAATCTAGGCTGTGAGCCACTCCTACTAGACTACATCTAACCAGCTACCTCAGACATTGACAGAAAGGACACTACCTCAGCCTGTTATAGTTGCTGCAATAACAGAACTTTGATTTAAAGTTCTGCATCTTGTCTCCACATCTGATACCTGGCTGCCAATAACATCACAGGCTTCCCCTCTACCTGTGGATCCTTAACACATACATACAGCGTGAGTGCCCCAGGGAGAACTTTCCATCTTACTGTGGCCTCTTCTGCTTCTTGCGTCCCTTCACTGGACCTGCTCAGTGTGGACGAGGGCTGTTCCACCTGGACCAAGCAACTGTGACAACAACTGCTAGGCCACACTAAATCCAGCTGATCAGACACCAGGGGAATCCAGCTGCCCCCCAGCCAGTAGATCAGGCTCTGCTGCAAGGACATTGCAGATGCAATCACATTTCCGTTTACATTGCGTTTGGAAAAGAAATGCAAACACTTGGGAACGGGGCTCAACCTAATTACTTATGCACTTTCATTTAATGTATAAACAATGCAAAAAACTTGGTATTCGTTACTCATTGCATGCTCTTCATCAGAAATGCAGAAGGAATACATATATGCGATTGCGTCTAGCCCCGCTCTGGTTGTTTGCTTTGCGTTTTCCAGGAGTGCTGCCTTGCTTTCTGTTTTTTGGATTATCCTTGCTTATCTAAGTGGAGGCTTGCACCTACAACGGAATTTATTCCAACACAGTGCTGCTCTACTCTACAATTTTTTACAGACCCTGATATAATATTGCCTATAGACTTCAAAATAAAGTTAAAAACAGAGCTTTTGCTGGAAAAATCATATTAAAGGTAAGATAAACCAGTTAAACTTACTAATAGACCTGGGCACTGTGGCTATGGTGATCTTCTTATATTTGTTATGCATGCCCTGCTTCCTTCTAAAATGAATTTTTAAAATCATGCTAATGAGTCTGAAAGGCTACTGGGATAGTTCTCAGAACCCCTCTGTGCTGCTGTTACAGTGTGCATGGAGCACTTCCCCCTTCCACCCTGCGTTAAAACATCTTCTGCGGCAGTGAGATCACATCAGGGAGAGTGCCAAGAAGGAGCAGGTCTTAGGTCTTACACTTTGAAATATTTGTTGTTTTTGGTAACCTCGCTCCTGTTCTATTAAACATTTTCCCTGTACAAGAGTGGCCACCTTTGATTGCATTCATGCACTATTATTACCACCCCAGCCTTTCTATGATTTTAAGAAATCTCTAAGTTAGACAAAACTTTTTAGTGTCAATTTATTTGTATTTATAGTTTGTGTGGATTTATTGTATTAGCACCTTCATATTGTATATATATATATATATATATATATATATATATATTATATTATATTGTGTCATGTAAAATGTATTCTTTGCGGTGGCATGTTGCTATTTGTGCACATCTTTGTATGTGGATTTTGATTGTTTTTAATTTAGTGTTACCAATAAAGATTAATCTTTTTCTGGACCTTTAGTACATCTCTTTTATTATTTAATGTGTGTGTGTATTTATGTCAGATTTCTTTCTTTGCAATTATCTACCAGTAATTTTATTAAAAACATATTTCATCTACAATTTTTTTTCTAAATTAAATAGCATATTGAGGATCAGCTGGAGCTCTGTTTACCGAACTAGGAAACTGTACAGACCAAATGTGTTAATATTAATAAAATAAACTAAGCAGATGTCATTTGAGGTTGGAGTAATATAGCTAGATTCCTTTACCAAATAGTAACTGCAGTTTCAGCTTGTTGGTTTTAATAGAGACATTTAATGTGAAATGTTAAAACACAGTGGGTGATATTTATATAAAATCTCCAAGAACCATGGTATTTTGCTTATGTGGAATATGATGGCATTTTGCCTAGATCAAGCAACCAGCAGATTAGCACATTAACACTTTTAAGAAATATGCATTCATGCAGTTCTCTCTGAATGTGGTCTTTGACTTTTTGTAGCCATGTCTAATCATTTTCAAATTGACACTGTTACTCATAAAATTTTATATAATGTCCAAAGGTTTTTATCCCTAAATAACACCTTACAAGATGTCTGTAGTACTATTCATACATAAGTATTACTATTGCTATAGGAGTAGTAAAAGTACTTGTGTTAAAACAAATGGTTGATGTACCCTTCAAGGGTTAGTAAGTGTTGCAGGCACTTATCAGTGGCCTTAAATGTGACCTCTATATAAAGAGCACATTACTGATGAGGCCAGTAAGTGATATGATGTGTGTAGATATCACCATTAAGGACAGTGATTAGCCGTAGTGGTGACCTGCCCATTATTTGGCAAGTCACCTATCCGCAGACAAACTGAGCTGCAAAATCTCAAACCTTCACAGACGTTGCTGGAACGCAGGGGTCTGGTAAGTTTATTTAAATTATTATTAAGTGACTTTATCAAGAACTGTTGTAACATGATGCAGTCAGTAAATAATAATTTTGTAATTAATTATCAGCAAAATTCCTTAATTGTACGTGGCTGGTCACATCCCAGCCAGCCACGGCCGTCCCATGTAGTTGAACCCTTATGGATCCTCTAAAATGTCCATTGACGTCAAAGTCCATTACGCCTCCATTTGTTACAATAGGAAAAATAGTAGCGCTGTTTCCGTCCAATTGTCCATACAAATGACAGAAACCTAGCAAAAGTGATATAAGCGGACACTAATATTAATGTAAGAGATTAATATGTTTTTAACATCATTAGACATTTTAGAGAATGCATTAGTCTTCCATATGATCATTTTTAGGACAGAAGTTAATAGTGAAAGTTCAAACGCAGGTAGTAACCGGTCATTAAAATGATAAATAAAGGCAGCAATTTCATGAGGGTGCTGGTCGTTTTCAAGGAACCTCCAGCTCACACTCCTGACCAGCAGGGATGTTCCTTTTAACTGCCATAGACTAGAAACGTTAGCGGACCACTCATCATGTTTCGTGATAAATGCCTTGATAATACTTTGTTTGTATTGGTTGTCTGTACCATAGATGCCTTAGATGAAGGTCACTTATCAAGGCTTTCTCTATATCAGCCAGAGTAGAGAGAGTAGCTTCAAAAAAGAAGTTCAAAGTTCTTTCATCGGATCCCTCACATAGAACCAAAACAATGGCATATATTACATGAGCTAGTAGTGGAGGTTGTTGTAGGGTAGTCAGATGATTTAAATTACAGATCACACTTGAAGCACTAAGTTTTAACTTGCGTTTAATAGTAATCAAATTTCAGTTTTCTATTCAAAGAGAATTTAAAAGTTATCAATTTTTCTTCAGCTATATTATAATAAATTACAAATGAAATGTTTATATTTAAATTGCTTTCCTCTTTCCACAAATGAGAGATATGTGCAAGCAAGTACTGCAGGAAAACATATTTTATGCATCAAAATGTCGCCCTTTAAGTAAAGTTGTATGAATCTATCTTAAAGATATATTTTCATGTCAGCACATAGATTTTGTTGAATACATCTGACATATATATTCATTTCTTCAATTGCATGTTATAAAAAAATGTGCCTATGGGAAGATAATTTCCCATTAATGCAGACAAATTGTCTCTTAGAAGATAGCTGTCCTTGGATACGACCATCTCTGTACTCTGGCAGGGGTGACCAGTCAAGCACTATTGAGGTGCTAGACTATCTCAATTCAGTGGTCATTACCATAGGACAGCTGTGGGGCATGCTGTAACTCCCGGCCATTTTATATAGTTCATAAAATATTTGTTTCTTTGTACTATAACTCAAGTAGAAGAGGTTATATCCAAGGACAGCTATCCTTTATTTCTAAAGGACCATATGACTGCATTTATTGGAAATTATCTTAACACAGATTATTTTTTAAATAACATCCATTTAATGAATTGTATGTATATGGCAGAAGAATGAATGACATATTGGTAATACCCCTCTAAAAATGCTATGTAACCTATCATAAAATAAGCTCTTCGTGCCCAACAAATCAGATGTTGAAAAATAGAGTTACAAATTACCCAACAATGGGCACAGCACTTTCTTTCCACCCTATGGAGTCTAATCACTCATGCAATATACTGAAATACAAATGTAGTACAGTACATCGTCATAATGGTGAAACTGTATTAGAAACAGATCACTGACCCTTATGACATCTACACTCACCGGCCACTTTATTAGGTACACCATGCTAGTAACGGGTTGGCCCCCCTTTTGCATTCGGAACTGCCTCAATTCTTCGTGGCATAGATTCAACAAGGTGCTGGAAGCATTCCTCAGAGATTTTGGTCCATATTGACATGATGCCACAGTTGCCGCAGATTTGTCGGCTGCACATCCATGATGCGAATCTCCCGTTCCACCACATCCCAAAGATGCTCTATTGGATTGAGATCTGGTGAATGTGGAGGCCATTTGAGTACAGTAAACTCATTGTCATGTTCAAGAAACCAGTCTGAGATGATTCCAGCTTTATGACATGGTGCATTATCCTGCTGAAAGTAGCCATCAGATGTTGGGTATATTGTGGTCATAAAGGGATGGACATGGTCAGCAACAATACTCAGGTAGGCTGTGGCGTTGCAACGATGCTCAATTGGTACCAAGGGGCCCAAAGAGTGCCAAGAAAATATTCCCCACACCATGACACCACCACAACCAGCCTGAACCGTTGATACAAGGCAGGATGGATCCATGCTTTCATGTTGTTGACGCCAAATTCTGACCCTACCATCCGAATGTCGCAGCAGAAATCGAGACTCATCAGACCAGGCAACGTTTTTCCAATCTTCTACTGTCCAATTTCGATGAGCTTGTGCAAATTGTAGCCTCAGTTTCCTGTTCTTAGCTGAAAGGAGTGGCACCCGGTGTGGTCTTCTGCTGCTGTAGCCCATCTGCCTCAAAGTTCGACGTACTGTGCGTTCAGAGATGCTCTTCTGCCTACCTTGATTGTAACGGGTGGCGATTTGAGTCACTGTTGCCTTTCTATCAGCTCGAACCAGTCTGCCCATTCTCCTCTGACCTCTGGCATCAACAAGGCATTTCCGCCCACAGAACTGCCGCTCACTGGATGTTTTTCCTTTTCGCACCATTCTCTGTAAACCCTAGAGATGGTTGTGCGTGAAAATCCCAGTAGATCAGCAGTTTCTGAAATACTCAGACCAGCCCTTCTGACACCAACAACCATGCCACGTTCAAAGGCACTCAAATAACCTTTCTTCCCCATACTGATGCTCGGTTTGAACTGCAGGAGATTGTTTTGACCATGTCTACATGCCTAAATGCACTGAGTTGCCGCCATGTGATTGGCTGATTAGAAATTAAGTGTTAACGAGCAGTTGGACAGGTGTACCTAATAAAGTGGCCGGTGAGTGTAGATGCCAAAGTCTATTCTTACACAAGGGTTACCTGCACTGTATGGATAGGGCTCAGATCAGTAGTCCTCTCCATAAAAGCTCTCTGCCTAATGTCCTTCTATAGGAAGCTTCTATGTTACTTCCAGTGGACTGAAATCTGACCACGGTCACACAGGTGCACAGCTCTGATTACTCTCTGTAATACTAACCACCTGTACACTTGCTTGTCCATCACATGACCATGGACAGATTTCTTTCCGCTGAAATTAAACATAGAAGCTTTCTATTATAGAAGGACAGCAAGCAGAGATCTAGAAAACCATGAGGAATTGATAGAGAAAGTTTATTTAAAAATTATACAACTTTTCATCATGCAAACAATAACATTAATTTTTGAAAATGGGACCACCCCGTTTTTGGAGCTGTACCACAATATTGTGCTCTTTTTTAAAGTACACATGAGAGCAAATTAAAATATGAATTTATTAATACCCAATGTTTTATAGTTTTACTATACTGTTATATAGTTTTACTGTAAATAGACAAATTCACATTAAGCATTCTTGGTTACCCACTATTAGACTGAAACTTTCAGTAATAATTGCTGTTTGTATTCTCATTTTTTGTACCACATTAAACTCTACCATTCATCAAGAAGGTAGTTATTTAAACAACCATAGTCTGCTCTGGTTATTTTCCAACTACTTTAAATGTACTATTGATTTTGGCAATATATTTGAAGAATAATGACTACAACTTTTCAATTCCCATAGCAAAAATAACGGATTAAACAGAAGCATTTCTCCTTTCATCGCATACCTTTACATTTGCAGCTAAAATCCTACTTTATTGATTAATATTCAAAAGTACATATAAAGTGAACCTGTCACAAATGCAGGGCAGCAGGTTATAGAGATGAGAGGGCTGAGCAGATTAATAACTGGTTATGTAGAATTTGTATTTCATACAATGTAATCTCTGCTCTCGCTTAGATTTCATGATAGGGGGCATTTATCATGACTTGTACTGGCGACTTTCCCTCCCCCTTACATCCTCTCCACATCAAGTTGGCAGAGATGGGTGCAGAGTGAAGGGGGAATGAGAACTTCTAGAACCTGGCATAGAATTATTCATGCACATGGTTGTGCGCCAGATATACGAAGAGACCAAAGCCTTTTAATATATCCAGGGTGAACAAAGACCATGTGCTTTGGATTGTTTACATGCAAATTTATGTTGATAATTCCAAATCAGAAGCATTTCATTCTATACTATCAGGATAAGCTCCTCCATGCAACCTTTGAATTGAGTCTCAAAATGCACATGAATCCAGCCATAGCCATCTATGATGACTTCATTTGCAGTAAGTGAGCCAGATGACCACCTACTAAAAATATAATTAAATGAGAAAGAAAAGCCAATTTGATTGCACAATTACGTCTGACAAGTGTTTCCAGTTCACATATGTTTGCGTTTTACATATGTGAAAGTGGTTGAGCATCTTTCAACAATTTTTTGTAAATTCTACAGCCACGTGTCTGCAGGCAAGATCTACAGAAAAGATCCAAGCAATAGTACAAATACATATTTCAGGGCAAGGGCCTTTGTCACAAAAAAAAAGACTTTATTAACCCGTAACTGACCAAGCTCATTTGCGCCTTGATGACCAAGGCCTATTTTTGAAACCAGCACGTGTCACTTTATCTGGCTATAACTTTAGAAGGCTTTAACTTTAAGACTTTTTGAAATTGTTTTTCTGTTACACTTTTGTACTTCAAAATAATGGGAAATTTTGGTTGATATATTTAACATTTATTTATGAAAAAAGGTGAGTTTAGTAAACATTTTCAAAATATTTTCTATTTTCAAACTTCAAAATGTTCTGGTTTTAAAACTGATAGTCTTACTACCGTATTTACCTGTATTTATGCATTGCAGTGCATTATAAGTGTCAGCCTATGCATCTGGTTGGACCGATCAGGCAGATGCCCAAGGCAGACCCGTAGACCCTCATTAAGTACAAGCTGCCCAGCTAAGAAGACGGCACCTTGCTATCGCATTGCAGAGTGCCGGGAGGAGAGGGAGGGAGCCCCCTACCTCTCAGGGTAAATCTATCCCGTGGTCACAGCAGTGACGTGGGATCGAAAGGTTTACCGGCCGGATCAGAATGTAGTTACAATCCGGATTGTTAGAGATGGGGCACTGCTCCTTCCTGCACAGGGTCCTGTGCAGAACTTAGGTTAGGCCAATGGGTTTCTCCCACCCTACTTACTGTCCTAGCCTAAGGCCCCTTAGTGACCAACGTAGAAAGCCGTATGGGTGGTTAAAATGATGCAAGGATAGAAGATAAAGATAGCCTAATAGCTGTTATCATGGTGCAAAAGATGCTCGAAATATGGCATTTCAAACAGAAAATATTAGACTACACAACTTGATTAGCATGTTTATAGTGTTTGCTGTCACCACCTTCCTGATGAAAAGACTCTGGGGGACATTTATCATTGTTTTCTTTTTCTCAGCCATATTTATCAAAGTTTTTATGCTTTGGTATTAGATCATATTCCTTTTTTTTTTGTCAAATGTTGCAGAAATGTATCAAGTTACTGCAAAATGTCGCAAATAAGTCTCCAGAACGCAAGGGCAAAGAAAGGTAAAGCAAGAGTTAGGTGTGAGAAACAAATAAATCATTCTGGCCACTTACATAAAATAAAAATGCTACAAACAGTCCAGGCTCAATAAACAAACCTTGACAAAATGTCTAGAAAAATTTAAATAAGATATGTTATCATACCAAGAGATTCAGCCAGCAGCACGGCCAAATGTTATGAATATGCCAAGCAAGGAATCATCAGATAGTGCTAGCACCCAAGTACCTACTTGTATAAAATGGTTTAGGAGAGCCAAAAAAAGGCTTTTAGTAACATATTAGTAACCTTTTAAATAACCTTTTAGTTACAACCTTAAAATAGCCCTGGAAGTGATGCTTTACATTGTTTGCCATGAAAGACACCAGTAGTGAGCTGGAGTGTTTTTGTAACTTTTTTTTTTTGCGACATTTGGAATCTAATGACACATCAGGCGCAATACTGAAATAACGAACATAGCAAACTTGCAAAATGGCACCAAATGGCGAAAAAAAAGAAACAAAATGAATTTTTAAAAAGTTGCTAATGATTATTTTTGTTTTCTTTACAAAATAACATAACAAATTTTTTGACAGCGTACTACAACTCTTTTTCTGCACATGGTTTTCTATTAAATGATGGTATTTATCACCACAAAACTAATACATACTCTTCCTATTAATTTTCATGATTAGTCGCATTTCCCCTGGAAGAAATTTGATTCTGTGTATGATTTTTGTAGCACTAGAGACTTACAAACTTTTATGAATATTTATTGTACAAGACTTTTCCCAGCTAGAGAAACACAGCTATGATTATCTGTCAATCACAGCAGTGCTAACAGATGTGAGTGAGCAGGGAATGCACTCCATTGACACACGGGAGCAATTACAAAAAGAAGATGATCCATCTATGAAATGTGTTTTTCCTCTGGATGGTGTCGAGCTGCATCACTAAGAAAATCCAAATACAGTTTTAACAGAAAATAAATATTAGCAAAGATAGGTGCAGCACGTTGATGCCTGAAATCTAATTATATGAGAAAATGATTCTAACCAGATGTTTGAAAGAATGTAATCAAAATCATGTAATGGAGAGGACATTTGATCATGTTCCTTAAAAGCATGGAAACTCTAGTATTTCCCTATATTTCATTCTAGTTGGAGTATAACATCAAGTTGCATGTTTAAAAGTTGTTAGTGAATTTTGGGAAAAGTCAATTGCAGTTGCAAACAACTGATAGCTTTACACCTAAATACTTAATAGCACTGAAAAGTGTTGACTAGCATACAATAACTTGTTTACAACATTTTCTTTTCCTTTCCCACGACTATGGTGTTATATCTAATGATAATGATTTTTTTAAGAACTTCTATGTGGCACATTTACTAAGGGTCCGAACGCCGCTTTTTTCGTCGGGTTTCGCATTTTATTTCCATTTTGCCCTGAATTGCCCCGGGTTTTGGTGCACGCGATCAGATTGTGTTGCGATGGCGTCGGCTTGCAAGCGACACAAATCGGGGGTCGTGAATGTCGGACAACCGGGCTGATTCAGACAAACCACGAAGTAGAAGGTGAACTCCGGCGGACCTCAGCGGGGGAAGCGACAGATGCAGGAAATTGGACACGTGATCTTAGTGAATCACGTCAGACCCTAATTTTATTCGGACAACGCACAGCGGAGATCGCAATGGGATAGGTAAGTAAATGTGCCCCATTGAAAATCTACCATAACAAGCATGATAAACCAGAGACAGATCAAAGCACTGGGATTTTGGTAATCTTCTTATTCTTTTTATCCACGGATAAGATATGCTCGCTAGCATAATTTTTTGATTTTTAGAAGAAAGAAGGAAATGGATAACCTATGTAAGAAGATTACCACCATGATGATGGTAGATTTCTTTTAACGTCTGGTGGATTGGTATTTTACAATGTCATACAAATGCAGGAGTGGGCAGATGATTAAAAGACTGTACAAAAGGAAGGCAATGATGATTTATAACTTTCTCTGCATTCTGATTATTGTAAACACCTTCATTAAGAAGCGGGAAGAGATAGGGATGGTACATGAGCGCTGACATGCAAATTCCTAAAATATTCTCCACCCCATGGTGGGCTCCATGCGTCGAGGCAGCCTTCTTTGGTCCAGAGAAGTGTCTAGTGTTCCTATTGGAGCATCCAATGCCTACCCTCCACCGTCTGGCTATATAACTGCGTCCTGTTTGGTTGCCTGGCAACCAGAGGCTGCCCTAATGCTGCCCTGACGCTGCCCGGATCTGTATGGTATCCGGGTCTAACTCAAAAGGATTATAGATTCCTTCAATTTTTAAACGGAACTTTATCACAAAATGTATGTTGTAGTAGTTGTTTTATTTCTTGAAGCTTGAAGAAATATTTTATTTAGGCCATGAAATGTATTTTTGCCTTTTATTGAATACAGGCAGTCCCTGGGTTTGTACTTGGGTTTGTACTTAAGTTGAATTTGTATTTAAGTCAGAACTGTATATTTTATAATTATAGATCCAGACAATTTTTTTGTCACAGTGACAATTGGAATTTAAAATTTTTTTTGCTGTAATGGGAACAAGGATTATGAGTAGAACTTATTTACAGACACCTTACAACTGATCATTGTAAAGTAAAGCATCCAGAGCTCTACACCAGAGGCCTCAGGGGGCAGAGGTGTCCATGTGTAACTAGGGGTTATCTGTAAGTCAGGTGTCCTTAAGTAGGGGACTGCCTGTATTATACATATCTGTATGAGTTTTATGACCCCCTGTTTTATGCCTGACAAAGGCTTGAATCCCAATCCGAAACAAGTTGCAAGAGGACACTTTTCTTCATTTCTAACAATTGAAATGCATAATCGATATACTACACTAGGGTGGCACTTTTTTTTGTCTCTTTTTTTCTTATCGACCTGATGGCTGGAGCTCTTTGACCTCCAAGTACGGTCCCCAGGATTTTTCTTCATACCCTCCACCAGGGATATGCCAGATTCTGGCGAAATGACGTGCCGAGAGAGCAGGATTGATGACGCTGAAGATGAGTAAGCTGAAGCAGTTGAGTTAAGTGTTGCAGGAATATTGTCATTTCATAAGTGCATATCTTCTGTTCTATAGTACTGAGAAACATGCTTTTTATGTCATATTAAAAATAAAGATCCTATCTTGGATCTATATGTCCAGTTCTGTAGTTCACAGAACCATAAACTAGATCTGAAAGATGAGAATCTTATCTTTAATATGCATGTTTTTTTTGTTATTATAAATCTACTCCTATAAGGCTAAGTTAACATTACTGTTTAAACCTCCATTCCATGTTAAGAAGAATGTTAGGCAGGCCTCCGTTGTGATTTTTTGACAGAAAAAATGATGGTGGCTGGAGTACTTTTTCTCTGTTGGAAAAAGATGCATGCATGAAGGATGCTTGCCTAACTGAACATAACAGATGACAATTATTTATGCAGCAGATTGTTCTTCACCAGATGTGGATGGAACCTGTATAAATATTATCCACTATGCTGCTAATGTAAATTGCTACGGGATAGCCACTAGAAATTCTGCTTCATCTTAGGCCTTGAGACAATATCAAAAGTGTCTGAGAGCAGAACTGTTTGGCCATTAACTAACTGATTGGCCCATTAAGACCAATCAATGCTCAGCTTTAATTTTTTAAATAGTTGTGGGAAAATGAAAGCTGAGCTCTGATTGGTTGCCATGGACAACTACAATAGCTCTTAAAAATCTTCCTCTATGTCTGTGCCTGGCCTAAGGTTTATATGGCCTCTAAATGATGTATTTAATAAAGATCTGTTTTGTATCATGACCTACAAGAAATTAAAATTCCTCAAGATGTGATTTTAAAAGTACACAAATAACTATTGAATGTTTTAGTATTATTTATTATTTATTTTTAGAATTTTGTTAATAACTCCTTTCTTATATAACTAAAATTAAGCAAGTGAATTCTTTACATCTTTCTGTAAAAATAGGGAAATATCACAGCATGTCCTAATTTTTTTTCTATTTTTTAAAATAAACAGTAAAACACCTCTTATTGAGTTGTTTAATTGGAGGAATTTGTAAAAACACAGCTCAAAACAGCTGTTTCAAACAATTCTGCCTTTTTTTTTTCTAAAGACCTTGCAGACTACACAGAAAGTTATGAAAATAATCCTTCCAATTAGTGTGTGGTCAGTGCACCTGCAACAAAGATTGCTCCAAGAGAATGTGGCAGCTAATGTCACAGAGAACAATTCGTGAATTCATCAGAATGGTCTTGTTACAATATTACATTTACACAGATGTTAATCCCTAGGGTGCAAACAGCATACGAATAACCCCTCTAAAATCTGAAGAGCATGAGAAACAAGAGTTCAGATCAGGAAAGCTGTTAATTTTCACGTATTACTGGTTTCACTGTTGAAGTTCCATTTTCACATGTGTAATAAATTTAATATTGCATATCTCCACATCTCTATGACATGCAGTCCACAGACTAACATCTCATTATTCTGATGAAAAATGACATCAGTCAATGAATGTGGAACTTGAAGTCATATCCAGATGTAATTAAATTTATCACCTGCTTTCTTTTTCGGTTGCACTCATTAGCTAGTAGCCTAACACTTCCACTTGACTTTGTGTGTCTAACAATCTATTCCTTCGGGATATGTTGTGGTTCAAACAGAACTACAGTACTTTAACAGGAAAAAAAACCTAACCAGATCAGAGTTCTAGTGGGCCTCATTTTCAAAGAGTTCATATCTCAGCGTGCGTCAGTGGGGAAATTCGTTTGAAGAAAGGTCCCTCAGAGTACTTTTTGTCTTTACCTCGGGAACCTGAAGGATTTAAACTCATCCCTGGTACAATGTGCATATTTTACTTATAGCAAAGCTATACTTTCTAAACATAAATAGTACACATCAATAGGTAGATTTGATAAAATTATTTAGGCCAATTTTACAATTTGCGCTTGATTTTTTTTGCATCCCACTTTCTCTTTTTTACATATTGTGATCATGTACATGTCCTGTTCACAAATTACAAAAATGATCCATCTGCAACATAAATGTATGATGATGATTATTACTATTTATAATAATAACATATTATTATATTATTTCTACCATAATTATTTTTGTGTCTATATTTCGCCAGCATGTGCTCAAAATAATATATATTATCTATTTATCTAGTGAAAACTCGGATCTGAGCTGTCAATATAAAATAAGTGTTGAATTTTTGCAAATACATTTGGGAAACTATAGTAAAAATTCTTAGAGTAATACAGGCGGTCCCCTACTTAAGAACACTCAACTTACATACGACCCCTAGTTACAAACAGACCCCTGGCTGTTGGTAATTTATTATACTTTAGTCCTAGGCTACAATAAACAGCTATAACAGTTATCACAGGTGTCTGTAATGAAGCTTTAGTATTAATATTGTCAAGTATTTAATTGTCACAGAGACCAAAAAAGTTCTGTCTGGGATTACAATGATAAAATATACAGTTCTGACTTACATACAAATTCAACTTAAGAACAAACCTACAGACCCTATCTTGTATGTAACCCGGGGACTGCCTGTACTTTGTTTTGACTTCTGTCTACAGTATCCCTCACATGTGTTCTCAGATAACGTCCTTGTAAGATGGAAAGGTTTTATTCAAGAAGAGTGACTCCATTTACACATTGACTCCATGAACAGGCTTTCCACAGGGGAACACAAAATTCCAATATAACTAATAAATTAATTACACAAGTTTCTGTCACATAATAAGTGAAGCATCTCCCTGCATATATTCTTCTGATCCTTAGATTATTTAGAATACTATAGAAATAAGGATACATGACATCTTGCCACTGTTTGAATTAGTGAATGCTTCATATAGTTTTATTTAAGGAAGAAGGCTCATGCGTTGTATTTGAATAATTGTGTGACATCAAAATGAACCTTCCTCAGTCATAGTGAAATACATATAGAAATAACATAGAAACATAAATACATGCATTGATCAAAGTAGAATAAAAAATCCATAGTTATTATTTTTGGTAATCACCAGGACAATTTTCCTAAGATCTAAACAACAGCCAAATACTCAATCTAGAGTCCTCTAAATAAATATGCAAAAAAGTAAAAATAAAAAGTAAAAAGTATATGAAATAAGAAGCAGTATATTATATATTAGAATACATGCACATATTAATGTTCCATTAGGGAGAGTGAGTAAATGGACAAAATGGACAAGATTCTTCTCGGTCTGCTTGTTATATACAAATATAAAAACGCATCACAGAGAAGTGGGTGTACCTGTTGTAAACAACAATGCTTAGCCATTGTTAAGGCTTTAAAGAGGACCTGTCACCTGTACAAACGGCACTAGGAGCTGATTACTAAAGTAAGCAGCTCCTAGTGCTAAAACAGATGCAGCAGTGATACACTGCTAGTGTTATTGGATACCTCTGTTAATGCTAGCAGCAACTGCCGCGTAGTACGCTAGAAATGCTTGACCGCGCTTTTAGCAGCTCCTATTGACTTTTTCACAGGTGACAGGTCATCTTTAAGGAGAGGCCTCACAGGCTGGCACAGATCACAGAGGTGTTAACTAATTTAGTGCTTCAGTCCAAAATGACTGGGGAACCTAAATGATGGCTCTACATGCAAGACACCTTCTTCTTTGGTCGTCTGTCGGTGGTGATATGCTTCTATGACAACTGGCAACCTCTCTTGCTAGAGGCAGAGTCTAATATAAATTTACTAAACATTATATTTTTTAAAGTTGAAAAATAACAAAACACTAATTTTTTTTGTTGATTGCAATGGATTCAGATTTTTTTTTCCAGCGTTACAGGAAATTCCATGAAATATTAAATATTACCATTAGCATACATAATTTTTCCTGCAGACTTCTAAAACATCTCTGTAAATCGGAAAAAATAAAAATTTGGGCAATAGGGAAGAGAGAAGTAAAAACAAATATTAAAAAACATAAAAGAGCTGTGGCTCTAAGGGGATATATCAAACATTGATTTTTCAGTAAACGTCACTGCAGAGAGCTAAACTTCAGGAGGGCAAATTTTCAGTACCTTAGAGAGAATCTTATAGGCTTAAACTGGGACAATGTTATACAAAACATGGGACATTTTCACAAATATTCTACAAAAGGCCTGTGAAAAACACAAACCATGTGGGGAAAAGCATAAGAGAAACAAGAAAAAGCCATTGTGGTTAACCAGTACTGTAGGCGAGCAATAAGCAAAAAAGATAAGGTGATTAAGGGGCTAAAATGTGAAGGTAGTGATGAGGCGTTACAGGATTATAGAGAGAGAAATAAATTCTGTAAATGACAGATAAAGGCAGGAAAAATAGAGACTAAGAAATATTGCCAAGGAAAGTAAAAAAAATGTCAAATTATTTTGCAGGTATGTGAATGATAAGAAATTCTATTTTGAATGTCAACAGTTTAACCCAAGAAGAGGTATGGCGCCGCCTCAAAACCACTAAAATAGACCAATCACCATGTCCAGGGGGTATACACCCCCAGGTACTACATGAACTATGTAAAGTGATACATAGACAGACCATTATTTTTAGTATTTGAAGGCTCCTTAACAGAGCCAGTCCTTAATGTGGTGCCAATATACAAAAAAGGATCAAAAAGCGATCCTGGAAACTATAGATCTGGGGGTTTAACTTATGTTGTGGGGAAAATATTTGAGGGGTGAGTTAGAGATGCTATCCTGGAGTAGCTCACTGTACATAACCTTATAACCCAGGATCCATGCTGGTTTATGAGGGATTGGTCCTGCCAGACTGATGTGATTGGCTTCTATGGTAGCTAAGTTCCAAACTCACCAGGGGAATACTGTGGATGTTGTATATCTGGCATTGGACACATTGCCGCATAAAAGGTTGGATACAAAAAAAGAGATTGCTGGGACTGGGGGAAATCTATTTATTTGGGTATTGCCTTAGTGATAGAATACACAGGGTCGTCATTCACAGACATTACCAGTGGAGTGCCACAGTGGTCAGTATTGGGCCCCCTTTTTTAAATTTTTTTAATAATGACCTTGTAGAGGGTTTACATAGTCAATTTTCAATATTTGCAGATGATACTAAGCTGCTGGTTTGTTGTCCTCCTATGGCTCCCACCACATCTCCTGTTGTACTGGCCTTTCTCTTGGTAGTACCTCCAACCTCTGGATACCATGCTGAGAGCCACAGCTCGCATTGATGTGCCATCCTGGATGAACTGCACTACCTGAGCCACTTATGTGGGTTGTAAAGTCATGCAACCAGAGGCGTGAAAGCACCATCAACATTCAAAATTGACCAACACATCAGCCAGAATGCATAGGTACATGTGAAATTGATTGTCAATCATTGTCACTTACTAAGTTGACTGTTTGATTTCACAGAAGTTTTATATACTTGGAGTTATTCTGTGTTGTTTAATCGTTGCCTTTATTTTTTGTTAACAATGTATGATGCACAGAGTTTTTGTTTTCCCAATATGAAGCAGTACTGTACTGTAATTTGAAGAAATCAAAAAATGGTGATGCCATAAAAATGGTAACTTACTGTAACGGTCACACAGACGACAGAAGGTAGTTTGGAGTACCCAGGAAGAAAGTCTCTATGGGACGAGTCCGGAGGGAGGAGTCTGTGGACCAGTGGACCCTCTGGTATGCTGCAAGAGATGAAGAGAGTACTAGCTGCAACCCGGGACCGGAGTCTAAGTGGCACCCTGGTCTTCACCAGAGCACGCCACAAAGCACAATGGTCTTGCTACGGCGGATTGCCACCAGGTCATTCCAGAGGTGTGACTAGGCTTGTGGTGGCAGCCAGGGATGACAGGGATGTAGGACACAGTCTGAGCGTGGGATGACAGCAGGAAAGCGGTTTTTAAGGATGAGCTGGAACTCACGGGAGGCAAACAGGCAGTAGCTGGCACAGGACCCAGGCAGGCAGGAATGGAGAGGTCCTTGGAGGAGAGTTGGTGGCTCGCTGGAACACGGGAGCCACCAGGAGCATCTGGGAATGCTGGAGACAGGAAACACAGAGGCGTCTGGAACTCTGGAGCAACACAGGGAACATGGAGGTGTCTGGAAATGCTGGAGGAATACAGGGAACACAGAAGCGTCTGGAAATTCTGGAGGAACACAGGGAACACGGAGGCGTCTGGAAACGCTGGAGCGACAGGAGCATCTGGAAACGCTGATGGGCTTTCTTCTTCAGCAGGAACCGCTACGTGAAGCGAGGTATGGAAACCTTGGGAGTTCCTTGTAGAATGCTAAAACAATGCCCAAGATCCGGTGGGGAGTGAAGGGAGGTGCCAGATTATAAGGATGAGGATGAATTAGCAGAACCAATCCAGAGGAGGCTGGCCCTTTAAGTCCGGACGAGCCGGCACGCGCCCTAGAGACGGGGAGAAGGAGAAACAAGCGTGCGGCCTGGACAGGACTGAGAAAGCATCAGGAGCCAGGAGAGGTAAGTCTTGGCTGAGGGCCGGGGACAGGCCACACAGCGGAGCGCTGGTGTACCCGCGATCCGCGACATGGATCGCAGGAGCACCCGTGAGACTTACTCTAAAAAAATAAGCTGTCGAATGGCAATGGTGACTAAAAAATTACTACTATTGAAACTTAATGATGAAAAAAAAAAAAAAAACATGCTGATTGTGAAGGGCTACAATAATGATTACATTTTGTTAGAAAGTATGAAATTACCATTTAATTTTTTTTTTTAATTGATAAAAGAAATATGTGCTTTAATATTATCATTTGACATGAATGGATATTTTTGCAACTTTTTAGAACTGAAAACCTTTAAATTATATATGTTTTGCTTTTTGAAAACTTAGTCTACAATAAATGTTTTAATTAGAACCATAATAACCATTTATCATTGATCAAGCAAGCTTTTGGTGAATAATATAATTTGCCTCAGACAATAACATTGGATGACAAGCATCATTAAATAAAGCATAAGTGATGAAACGCTCAGCATGCTTAACTGAGGTAGTCCAGACAGCTAGTTATTAACTGTTAACTAAACATTGTCTTGGCAGAGATTGTACAATATTAGGCTAATGTGGAAATGGTTAATCAAAAATTTGACAGTGAAATCTGTAACGGAAGTCAAGTGTTGTTGTACTTTGCTGTCATGGTGTATGACCCATTTAATAGTTTTGGTACCACTGTACTTGGAAAGTCTAGGAAAATTGCATCTTAACATTTTGTGTTGCCATAAACTGTATTTTATTGTATGTAATTTGAGCTTGTGCTTAGTCTATAAATAACCAAGAACTATAAATGACATTAGAGTTGCTTACTATGAAAATAATACCAACTTGATAAGGTGGGAACCTATAGGTACATTCTCTATTTTATTATTTTTATGTGAAAATGTTTTGGGGTATATTTTTTAGGGACTCTGCGCAATTGCAATTATATAGCCCAATGCGCCATCTTCACGCAAGTGGGACATGAAGGGGGACCAGCACACTAAAATAGAAGAGGCTTTAAACCATTCCAGGTGCCCTTTATTTTAGTGTGCTGATACATTGCTCAGTCCATGTGCACTGAGGATGCCGATGTGCGCTTGCATTATATCCCTTTCAGATCGTCCTTGCGCCACCTCCGGCGCAAGCGGCACATTTCCCGGGCGCGCGCAAGTCTGTCGCTTCAATGCGCAGCCGCTGGCGTCACCAACACACATCTATTCAATTAGTTTGGCTATTTATCTCTCATTGCTACTGCTGCTGCCATGTGTCCATTTTATAGTCAGATTTCCCAAAAAACGTCACTTTTGGACTCTATATGCATTACTAGCATTATGAAATAGTTTCATTGTATATTCATTAAGCTGTTTTTATTTGTTTATTATTTTATCCTCAATAAATGACCATTGCCTTATGTACTGGTGTGAGTAGAATCAGTTAATTTTTTTTGCTCTTCTGGTGTAGGCCGTTTTGCCTCAATGTGAAAGGCCATTTAGCACCCCAACCTATAGCCCCATATATTTTTTGTTCTTTGTTATTACCTGTTACCGGTCCATCTTCTGATGGTAGCTGTTATTCTGGGAGCTGTGGAGCTGCAGGAACATCTTGGACACTGAGGACCATGCCAAGTGGTGAACAGGTGAGCAGTATTGCTTACTACACACCCCGCTACATTGACGGTATCATACGAGATGCTGTCCTCTTGTTGTTCTCTTTTTTATCTTTGTATATTCTCAAAAAATAGGGTAGGTGCACTGCAAGAAAACACTAGCAGTGGTAAGACAACAAACCAGAAGAAGACTCACAAGTATAATCGTTGGTCATTGACCTCTCCAGCTATAAATTATCAACAGATCAGTTGTCAGTCCTGGGTAAGGGTTTCTCATTTTCCCCCTCATATGACTTTGACTTATTTCAAACTATTCTCAAAGAAATATATTGGGCAGAAACATAACAATCATGAAATATTTTTCTAGAGCTGAGACACATCTAGAAAATACTGTGATAGATAAGAGCAATGTTAATGAAAATGAGTATGTTCGGAATTTACTTACATTAAATAGCGAATGCATACAATTTTTGGTTCAGGTTAATGTATTTATATGTAGATCATTTTTATGTGAGGCATCTGAAACCAGTGAATTTGTTGGCAAAAGGTCCATGACCAAGAACCCGAATTCTATCCAGTGAATTTTAGGACTGCTGCACTGGATAGATTCCAGGAATTCTTTGAAACTAAACACTTTTGAGAAATAACAGCAATAGTAAAAAGAAATGTTATAACCTTGCAAAGAGGGAATCTGAGGCTCCTAAACAACTTAGAAATGATTCAGATCTTATCATCACTGATGCAGATAAAAAATAAGGGGGGAGTGTCCTCCTGAATGTAGCCCTGTTTAAGAGTATAAATGAAACCCTATTGGGATACTAATACCTACCATAAATTATTTGAGGATCTATTGTCAGGAAAAATGTTCACAGTTTCTTAATGAAGGGATCTCTTTCGGGATGTTAAATGAAAGATTGAAAGAATACTTACCTGCTGATGATCCGTTATTCCTATCTTTCATTTACTGCCCAAAGTGCACAAAGGGGTTTCCCCTCCCCAAGATCCATTGTGGTAGGAATTGGCCTTTTTGGTGAGAGATTGGGGGAATAAGTTAAACACTGTTTTTTAGTCTCTAGCATGTGTCCCCTAGATTTCTCCAAAACACAGAAATCATGAAGAACTTTTTTGGTTGGATATGGGTGGTACACATGTGAAGCAGCTGCCCTGTATTTCTCCATCCCTCACTCGGACCCTTCACAGGGCAGGATTAAAGGAGGGGATCCTGGGGCTTGAGCCCTGGGGCCCCCACCACTTTCACTTTTTAAGGGGCCCTCACCAGTTTCGGACAGTCAGCCAGTGGCTGCCCACATCGTACATAGGGGTCTAGGATGTCAGCTGTGTCAGTGAGACACAGCTGACATCGCTGGGGAAGATCGACAATGCACTTTTTGGCGGCAGCAGGTTGTGATGGGATGTCGTGGTGAGCGATGACGTCATGCTGTTGGCGTCCGATCCCTACATGCTGCCACCAAAACAGTGCATCGTGATCTCCCCCAGCGATGGCAGCTGTGTCTTCAGCTGTGGGCGGCATGGAAGAGCCTGCAGCATTGTGGGATCACTGGAAGGGAAGGTGAGGTAAGTATGAAGTTTATTTTACTGCCATTTTCTACAGGGGACTGGCCACTAAATTCTACAGGGGGCTGGTGGCTGTACACTACCGGTGGATGGCTGCACACTACAGGGGTCTAGTTGCTAGCAAGCTATATACTACAGGGGGCTGGAAGGCTATACAAAACAAGGGGCTGGCAGGCTATATACTTCCAAAAACATTGTTGGAAGGGCCGACACCAATTTGCACCCAGGGGCCCCCACCACCGTTAATCCGGCCCTGCCCTTACACTATCATGTCATGCGGCCACGACACCGCCACATCATTGTGATGCGCAGACACATGAAGATAGAGCCGCAGGGAGGAGGAGAAGACTGAGCCGCAGGGCCGGGGAGAAGAAGCCGGAAGGTGAGTATAGCTTTTTTTAATTTTTTTGATGGAGGGAGCATCTGTAGTGGACATTTCATTAATGGGGGGCATCTGAGGTGGACATTTCTTTAAAGGGGGCATCTGGAGTGGACATTTCATTAAAAGGAGGCATCTGGAATGGACATTTCAGTAAAGGGGGCATCTGGAGTGGATATTTCATTATAGGGGGCATCAGGAATGGACATTTCAGTAAAGGGGCACCCTGCCGGTGGACATTTCAGTAAAGGGGGTCTCTGCTGTGGACATTTTAGTAAAGAGGGACTCTGCTGTGGACATTTCAGTAAAGGGGGACTCTGCTGTGGACATTTCAGTAAAGTGTGAACCCTGCTGGTGGACATTTTAGTAAAGGGGGACTCTGCTGTGGACTTTTCAGTAAAGGGGGACCCTGCTGGTGGACATTTCAGTAAAGGGGGACCCTGCTAGTGGACATTTCAGTAAATTGGGACTCTGCTGTGGACATTTCAGTAGAGGCAGGTTCTGTTGTGGACATTTCAGTAAAGGCAGGCTCTGTTGTGGACATTTCAGTAAAGGCAGGCTCTGCTGTCAGAATTTCAATAAAGGGAGGCTCTGTTGTGGACATTTCAGTAAAGGCAGGCTCTGCTGTCAGCATTTCAATAAAGGGAGGCTCTGTTGTGGACATTTCAGTAAAGGCAGGCTCTGCTGTCAGCATTTCAGTATAGGGGGGCTCTGTTGAAGGACAATTTATTAATGAGTAGCAGCTGCATTTCCTACCCCAGGAGTTGTCCTCCAGTCAATAACTTTTCCAGGAAATTTGGGGGGGTATTTAGGAGCCTCAAGTTATATGTGGGGGAAATTAGCTGCAGGATGCACAGAGGCCGGGCAGCCAGGGGTAGCATCCACATCTCCGACACTGTTTGGACGATCTGGTCTGGATGGCAGTCTGGATGGAGGGTTTCATGCAGTTCGAGAATGTTCGGCTTTTCCAAATAGATGGGTTATAAGAGCATGATTGGAGTTCATCATTAAATTACTTTTATAAACTGTACAAGATTAAGGATATAGAGTAGTACTTACGTTTGAACATCTGGACACATGTTGGTTTGGATGCTGGTGGCGGGCCCTAGTCATGGGAACAGCCCGGGGCACATGTGACACTTAATCCGCCACTGTGTCCGGGTATGTGGCAACTCTGACATTTTTGGAGTCTATGTTAGACTTTGTTTCTGGATGTCATTCTGTATGAGATATTAATCATATCAAAATAATGCCATACAAGAAACCAGTTTCTGGAAATTCATTCATTTTGGTTACATCTTGCCAACCACCTAATTTAGTGGGTAATATCCCTTACGGTAAAATGGTAAGGCTGGGACTCAAACTTATAAGTTATTACAAGAGATAAGAAATATGATAGGGTCTAACATGGAGAGTATCCAAGGAGCCAAAAACTATAGGCTCACAAGTGTCCCCAAGACTGTTCTTAAAGCGTAACCATCATTTCAGATTATTTTTCATATTGTGTATGGGGGGAGTGTTGTGAACTTTTTTCTAATATACCTCTTTAAGAAATTCTCTGCAGTTTGTAAAGAAACAAATTGATAAGTGCCCTTTAGTTACACTGTTACTTCCACGTTGCTATGGCAAATCAGTCTACAGGTTTGAAGATGAGTTTCTCTCTCCTCTCTTCTACTGTTCTTTACACAGCTGTGAGTATGTGTTAAACCTTCCTGTGCACTCCCTGGCTGTAGTATGCTATGAGCACTATATTAAAACATCAAGCTGAAAGTAAAGGGGTTACAAGTGACAGGATTTGATCAGTGAAGCATTCACTCATTGTTAATTAATCTAGACAAGCTTCCTTGCAAATCTCAGTAGTAACTCACATATTAATGGCAACTAAGTTGGTTATAACAAGGTATTGGAAGTTAAAAGGTTAAAGCTAATTGTGTGTATGAAAGGGCTATATCATTACATATTGGTTGGTTCTTAAATAGTCTTCCCAATGGGACATTTGGATTACAGGCCTAACAGGCCTTACTACCAATCATGAGGTGCAGGCTGAGACGTTAATGGTCACATGTTAATGTGTTTGTTAAAGTGAATGTTATTGTTACTGATTGTGTTATGACTGTAATGACATTAAAGTATATGACCTATACTTAGGAGTACATTCTATCCTGTGGCTAGATGGGACATCAGACTGTAACAGACATTGAAAATCACTTTAATATGTGGACTATAACTAGCTATGAAGTTCCTAGGGAAGGATAATGTAAACAGCATTGTACTGCTTTCTACCTTTCTTTGTGGGTTCATGTGCCCCTGCAAGTAAGCTATAATCCCACTAATGGTATTCGTCTATGGAAAAAAAAACTTAAAAAAAACAGCATGTTCGACACACGTCTGATCCCCTAAAGGTAAGAATCAGAAAACATCTTACATTGTTGGTGACTCTTCCAGCATATGCCAGCAAATATGAGACACCAAGGTGAGAACGTTTGTGCATAGAAAACGTTGCTGCCAATACCAATTTTACACAGTTTTGTTAATTTTCTTTACCCACAGAACACGTTCTGCTCACATGACAATACCTGTGTAGCACATATTCATCATGGTGTCTGGTTTCCTTAACCCAACAACAAATTAGTGAGTGGCTCAGTACTTTTTAGGGAACATTGGATACATTACACTAGATGTGCAAATAAGTACTTTTAGTAGTACTTAGTAGTAGGCCTGGTCAATTTTACAAATTTTGTTACTTTAAAAGTATTGTACTGTGTGTATGTTATCTCACTTTGTGTATGTAATATTGGAATAATTATTATCATTGTGAGCTGATATGAATGTGGTATTATAGGCATATTGTTTACAACCTGTTGGTATACAGACACAATTTTAGGCTTTCTATATTTTTTAACAAATCAATATTAGTGCAGCAGAATGTGGTAGTTCATAGATCTTTTTATTATACATTTTTAAATTTATAGTTTAAACTGGTTGACACACGGTTGGCATCTTGCACACCTCCCCGAGAGGGGGTTTGTTCAACAGGTTTGGTGTGGTCTGTTTAAATTTTTCAATGATTTCTATGCATTTGTTTGTGTGTGGTTGAGTGTAACATGAAGTAATGTATCTGTTACTCTCATGAATAATTTCACATACTATAAAAATGGCAGTCAACTCATTTTACATAGAAGTTCAGACACAAATCAACTAGACTATGCCAGTTGACACATTAAACCAAAACACACTATAATAAAAACAACATGTTGGTAACTATAAACACTTCTAAATAAATCCAAAGTAAATTCATACTTTTAGGGTGTCATAGTTAAATTAGTTCTTCACAGACAACAATCGCCTGTTTCTCTGTAATTAAAACCAGCAACTATGCCTTTAAATGTTTAGACTATAATCCTCTTTCACACTTTATGTGGAAAACATTTGCCAGTAGATGAGTGTTGATTTCATGTTAGCTTTCAATTTCAATTAACATAAAGCTTTTTGACTCTCTATATGAGTAAAGCCATACTTTCAGAAGTGAGAAATCAGAACTGTGGAGCTGTTTGTTGAAATGTACAAATTCTTCAAGTATAATATTCTGCTACTGATTAAAAAAAAAACCTCACACACATCCATGGTACATTAGCCTCGCAATGGAAATCAGTGTGTTTGCTTATGGCACCTTTCCATCATTAACACTTTTGCAGTCACACTTAGAGGAGATCCAAGGGCAATAGGTACAGTCTGGATGTCTGCCTTTCTGAACACTCTATATTCTAAGTCACTTTCAGACAATATGTCTTTGTGCAGGCAAACGAGTTTGCACTTTAACCTGCAAGGTGGCATAGATGACTTCAGCCAACTCTTCTGGTGGTACTTTAACTACCCCCAAACAATCGTGGGTCAATCTCGCACCCTGAGACCTCTCTACACATGAATACAAGCAATCTGAGATTTCTAAATATATTTCACAATAAGTATTATTTTTATTTCACACAGAACACAGTAGCATAGCGATCCACTCCACAGCAACTGAATTCAACAATATCATATAGAGGAAATAGAAGTTATGCAGTGATGTATTAGGTAGTGATGTATTGTCTGGTGATGCCCACCTTGTCAATCTTCCCCAAAATGAATTTAGGTGATCACTACTTTTTATGTTTTTTTCCCACTCCCCTAGTCACATTGCAATCTATTGATAGCTTGTATAATGCATTATGTTGAGTATACCAATGCTTTATAAATTGTCAGGAAACCTATCAGTACATGCCTCTGGCAGCCCTGGGGTACTCTATAATAAGTCTATCATGAAATGTGCCTTCAGTTACTTATTGAAACAAATTCTGCAACTTTCCAAATATTGTAAAGTGGCTAACCATGACCTCTTTCCCAAAATTAAACTATAGCATTCAGGGCACTCCTCTGCTACCATTCAATGAGAGTTGCTGTATGACTGACAAGAAGAGCTGATTCTGGCATCAACATCACAGGAAAGCTAAGGGGGACTTTTCACTCTGGTGCTTAATTTAGGTGATCACTACTTTTTATGTTTTTTTCCCACTCCCCTAGTCACATTGCAATCTATTGATAGCTTGTATAATGCATTATGTTGAGTATACCAATGCTTTATAAATTGTCAGGAAACCTATCAGTACATGCCTCTGGCAGCCCTGGGGTACTCTATAATAAGTCTATCATGAAATGTGCCTTCAGTTACTTATTGAAACAAATTCTGCAACTTTCCAAATATTGTAAAGTGGCTAACCATGACCTCTTTCCCAAAATTAAACTATAGCATTCAGGGCACTCCTCTGCTACCATTCAATGAGAGTTGCTGTATGACTGACAAGAAGAGCTGATTCTGGCATCAACATCACAGGAAAGCTAAGGGGGACTTTTCACTCTGGTGCTTATTACTGCATTGCTATTACCATTACAGTAATTCACTGCGGTGCTCATCATGTGGAGGGAGGGGGGTGGTCCCTGAAATCCAACTCCACCGTATTCATACAGTTACAATTTATCCTGTGGATAGGGAATATATGTTCTTAAAGGAAACCTACCATTTAGAATGGCAGGGGTAAGCTGTAAGTACCGAGCACCAGCTACAACTTACTTTCGTTAGTGTTATAAACCGCGGTATCGCGGTTTTAACACTTTTTAAACTTTAGAGCAGAAGAGGCTTCGGCGCTGCGTGCGCACGATCGTGCGCGCGCCCACATAGGAAATAGCGGAGATGTTGCGCGCAGCGCCGAAGCCCCTTCTGCTCCAAAGTTTAAAAAGTGTTAAAACCGCGACACTGCGGTTTATAACACTAACGAAAGTAAGTACTGGCACCAGCTCACCCTGAGCTGGTGCTCGGTACTTACAGCTTACCCCTGCCATTCTAAATGGTAGGTTTCCTTTAATAGGAAAATACCTTTAACCCATTAACCCATTATCAATAGGACATACATGTACATTGCAAAATGCGGTCAGTTGCCGCATCCCAGCCTACATGTATGTCTCAGCGTCTCATTAGCAGAGCCTGTGCGATCGCTGCTGGAGCTCCACTGTATGTGACAGCTGGGCTCCCACAGTAACAGGTTATAAGATTATGTACAGTGAGATATCTCTAACAAACCCCTCAAATATTTCCCCCCCACCAAATAAGTTAGACTCACAGGTCTGTAGTTTCCAGGATCGCTTTTAGATACTTTTTTGTATAGTGGTACCACATTTGCTTTGCACCAGTCCTGTGGAACATACCCAGTCCTGAGTGATTCTTCAACTGTTAAAAATAACGGTCTGTCTACCATGGTGCATTGTTCAAGCAGAACCCGGGGGTGGATGCCATCTGGCCCAGGTGATTTATTTATCTTAGTAGTTGCGAGGCGGTGCCGTACCTCTTCCTGGGTTAAACTATTGAGATTCCAAAGAGAATTTACATTATTCCTCATTGTGTCTTCTAACAGGGGATTTGCCTGGGTAAAGACAGTTGAGAAGGCGACATTCAGTAGATTGGCCCTTTCCTCATCTCCTTCCACCATGTTATTCCTAAGAGGGACCACACTCTCCGTTTTGAGTTTCTTAACATTTATATAATAGAAAAATAATTTGGGATTATTTTTGTTCTCCCTGGCAATATTTCTCTCAGTCTCTATTTTTGCAGCCTTTATCTGCTTTTAACAGGATTTATTTTTCTCTCTATATTCCTGTAATGCCTCATAGCTACCTTCTCGTTTTAGCACCTTAAACGCCTTATCTTTCTCGCTTATTTGCTTATATGGTCTTACTAGCACCATCAACCAGTAATTATTGGCAATCACCATATCACCATCAGTTCCATCAGTTGACTTTATGAACATAATGAACTTCATAAAATATGTTATCAGGGAATGTTGCTTCTTCATCAACATCCATGTATTATCTACTTCCCTTTTTGAAAGCTCCTAAATAAATTCACAGCCCAGTCAAATCTAGTTAGTATAAAAAAAATTAAGTAGAAGATATGAAGGGAGGAAGGAAATGTGATACATCTGCAGTTGCTTACTCAGTATTTCAGTAAAACAGAAAGTGGGGAATAATGGCGGAGGAGTAGCAAGTCAGAGATGTCTGAATGGCTCATGGCACATATCACATCTATCACATCATACCAGTTAGAGGGAAGTGAAAAATGACTCAGGTCAGTACCACTGATATCATGAAGTCATTGATAGATTTGTTGGCTTCTGTAATGATAAATATGGTTGCTAGCAATCTCCCTTACTTGGACTTGGGGTGTTGTTTGAACCACTACTACATTATTGAAGTATTTGTTACCCCTTCTGTAAAATATTATTCTGCTAGATCCACATTTTTTACCGGCAGTATATGATAGGATCGTGCAGACAGCCTAGGGTTAAAGTACCCTAGGGAGTCTGAAAAATAGAAAAAATAAAAAAATTTAAAAAAAAACATTATAATTAAAAAACCTAAAAACTCAATCACCCCCCTTTCCCTAGAACTGATATAAATAAACAGTAAAAATCATGACAAATTACATCTATCAAAATATAAGGTTTTTCACTGCGTTAAACCCGTAACGGTAAATTGCGCCCAAGTCGAAAATGGCACTTTTGCCATTTAAAAAAATTTTTAATTCTATAAAAAGTGATAAAAGGTGTAACAGTCCTAAGACTGATAACATTGTAAACGTCATCAAAATCTGCAAAAAACAACACCTCCAAAAGCTCTGTACACCAAAGTATAAAAAGTTATTAGTGCCGAAGAGGCAAAATCCACCCAAAATTTTGCACAGAGGGGTTTAATTTTTTTAAATGTATGAAAACATTATAAAATCTATACAAATTTGTGATCCCATAATTATACCGACCCGAAGAATAAAGTAGACATGTCATTTGGGGCATACAGGGAAATCCGTAAATCCAAGCAAGAATACGGCACAAATGGATGGCATATTAAATACCACCATTTTGAAGTGTAATTTGTTAAACAGAAATAAGCCATCAACAGCTATGTAAATGGGAAAATAAAAAAGTTATAGATTTTTGAAAGTGGGGAGTAAAAATGAAAAAACAAAAACGAAAAAGGGCTGTGGTGTTCAGGGTGTTAATAAGTAATCAAATATATCTACCTTTCTGTTTTTTTCTGTCAAGATGAGGTACAGAGTGTACATGATGAGCAAAAAAATTTTTCTTACCACTGGCGCAAAGAGTGAAAAATGTAAAAATGCTCTGAATACATTCTAACCCAGTATATATTTTCTATAATCTTCTAAATATGACAAAAAGAGTTTTCATCTGTTTATGTGAGGTGTTCTTTTGGATGATAAATTATAGTCTTAGAAATGAATCCAATGTGATACAGGAAAGATACCGTATACATTTTACAAGCTTCAAGAATTTATGTTGTTGTTGGCACATATTTACAAAACTTACCCTCCAGGATTTTTATTAGGCCCAATTACAGGTAACAAAATGTTTAAATGTTTGAATCTCAGATCATTCATGAATAATTTATACCAATGTATCTACAATGTAAATGTTCTTAATATTTAACAAGATATAGAATGAAGGAAGAGTTGAAATGTAAGTATAGATGCATTGTCCTTTGTATAGTAGTAAGTGGAAAATAATAGCATATGGGAAAATAAAATAAAAAATCTATCTATATTTATAGACTGATGTGAAAATGTTTTTGAAGATAAAATGATAAAAAAAGAGCTTTGGAAAAATAAAACATTGGCATGCCCCTATTGCTCCATTCCACTGTTGGCCAGTTCCCTGCTCTTGTATAATTCCTGCTCAAGTGACCAGGTCCTATTACGATGACTTGCCATAGATGTAGACAATCCTTAATTGTTTGGGGTCCCCTCGATGGAGATGTCATGGCAGGCGTAGAACACACAGCACCAGATACAGAGCAGTAGGATCCATGGGGTAGGTATGGGTCTTCTTATTTTACACTTCTACTGGTTCTTATTTTATTTGCAACCCCATTAACAATATAAAACAGAAGATGATATCCAGTTGCCATTGTGCGTTTTTTAGTATGTTGCACTCCTGCTTTTAGCTCACTATTTGGATGTAAAATAAACAGAATACTCAGAATACCATAAAAAATAGGAATAGGCCTTGTCTAGGCTCCTATCAAGCAGCTGGTCATGGAGGAAAAGCAAGGTGTGGTATTAGTGTATGAGTATGTATGTCATACAAGTAATACTATTCACATCTTATTAATATAATGGAAACAGAACACAATACTACTCACATTTCCTAATTTTTACTTCTACTCTTACCCTGCATAAATATATGAATACACTAACTTCTGTGTACTGTACTAAATTTCAGTTTAATCAAAATGAAAAGTAATTAAAGTTAATCAATAAGTTGAGTCCCATGGAAAACACAATACAAATAATAACAAATAGTACACAGTCTTTTAAAACAAACACAAAAAGCCCAATCATTTAGATGTTACTGTTGAAGCGCCAACATTATTGAAGATTCTATATTTTGAAATAGTTATATTGTTTTTTAAACTGAAGATTAGATTTCCAAAGTAAAGATTCTAGTTATTATTTCTAACAGAAAACCACTCAGACCTCACATCTCATATTTCTAGTGGTAGTATTTTGAAAGCCTTAACACGCTGGACTTTAACACACACTTTTACTTTTGTTACGACTGAAAAAGTAGCAAAGCACTAAAAATAGTAAGCACTTTTGAAATGGAAAAGAACACTGAGGTTCAAACATTGGTGCCACAAGTCTTTCACTCCTGATAAAAATATCAGTACTATTTAATAAAAAAAACTCCCACCCTCACACAGTAAAACATAGAACTTGACATCTCTCTTGTTTTGCATATGATTGGTAGCATACCTTTAAGCTGCTGTAAGTAATAAAAAATAGATTCTGTGCAAGTTGGCTGTAAGAAATGCCAAAGTTTCACCTAATAAATTTTGGTATGCCTCAATTTCAAAGTAAATTGATTTATTTAAGCCACCCGCCATCTGATGGACAGCTCTGTGTTTTTTTATGAGTCATGTCCCAAGGGACTGGAGTATGCCAATAGTATAATTGGACTCAGTCCGCGTCCGCAAACAGGTTTCATAGTCTTTGTGCCATTTGCATTGGTTTGTAGAGGGCTGCTGAAAATAGCTTTAGTTTAGGACACTCCTTTACTTAAAAAAAAAATAACAAAGATTTTTTCTGGAGAATTTTTAACCTCTACATTGTAGGGACAAGGTAAATTTAAGGCACAGTAATCTGTTATTGCAGTGGCCCTGCTCAAGCACTTCCGTATTTTGAGAATGGATCAGAAAAGTGCAACAACTTTTATGAAAAAATTGCTGAATTATAAATTAGAAACACAGTTCACTGTGACTTTGTTAAGTTAGCTAGACTCTCATTCAGTGAAAATACCATGTACCATAGCTGTAAAATTGATGCTCTGTATGTCTATAGTGTTTTATTTGTACTACTGAATAATATATTGTCTTTTTAAATCATTTTTTCTTCAAGAAAACATGATTTTATATTTAAAAAATTTATTGAGAATTTTGTCTATAACTTAAATGAATAATAAAGTGGTTAATTTTAATAATGGCAATGCCTTATTATCTTGCCTTCTTCCTTCAAAATAAAATGTTCAAATTATGCTAATGACTTTCAGTGTTCTATTTAACAGGCTGTTACACGGTTTCCTTTTCAGCCACCTCCCTCCCTCTGGAATCTCAAAAAAGTTGGAGGGGGAAGTTCTCATACAAGTGTAACAGCCTGTGAACCACAGCAAGGATGGGTTTCTGGTAACAACCCTAGAGTCCTTCTGGCTCTAACATACTTTCCAACATCTGATTTTAGAAGGAAGGAGGCCATGGTTACAGAAGATTACACACAGTCACAGTGGTTGGATCTAAATGAACAAATAAGAACAATGGACCCCTTCTATAGTACCAGGAGACAAAGTGAACAGTATTCCATCCATCATGTGAGTCACTTCTTCCTCACTGGTACTATTTACCCTATCGTTGTGTGTGGAGGTTAGGAGAAGAAACATGGCATTACAATGGTGGCCATGCTCCACCCTCCCAAATGTTCATGTTGCATTAGCGATTTCTCCTCAAGCTGCCACTGAGCTCTAACGGTAGGATGGGAAACTTCACCAGTAGTGCTTTTATTTACCAAGGTGCGTTTGCAACTTTCCTATTCCCCTGGCTTGACGTGCATTAGCAGACAACTGGCCAGGACAACACCTGCCAGCTTTTGTAGGCTGGACTGGCATATGTTTCAATCTCGTCATGTCACCATTACATCCTCCCATCATGGCCTGAATATAGCTTTTTCAAAGCAAGATGATGGCGTCATTGGCATTCACCAATTGGTGGCATATGTGATCAATTAGACATGAATAAATTACTTCATGATAGCCCATCGATTGCTGGTGAAGTTGCTGCTGGTCACTAACTTTGAGCAATTCTGGAGCTGGAATTCCCCTTTTCCAGCATATGTAAAGTGGGATTCCCCCATTAAAGTATATCACATATGGTGCCCATGGGTGGGCAGACCAACGTATCAACCCGAAAAGTGAACACACTGGCACCACACATTAAGCAAGCGTAACCCTTGCACCAATAAATTGAACACATGCACAGTACATGAGATGTCTGTGAACCTGGCTCAGTCCAAAATCTGCTACAAAGGTTTTTGGCCATTATCGCACAAACACCTTGCCAGGCTTAGAGTTCTCAGCAACAGAAACACTCATTGTCTGCTCCTGGATCCCAATCTACACTCCCGACAGGGTCTGGCCATCCAGCAGATGAGTTTTGGCATGGGCCTGATGTCTGTTTTCCCATAGCTTTGCTAATAAGGTATAGTGTGGGTGCTTGCCGACTAAGTAGGGATGAGTAGGAGGCACACTGAAGGTAAGGATTGATGTCTCCAATCCTGGATGGGGACAGAATGTGAGTGTCTCCTGACTAGGACCAGCCGAACACATTAAACCCAGTGGGCAATTAAGGAGATGTAAATTCCATGTGTCGTGGGTGCAGTGTTGGAGCCTGCCTGCTGGGAAAAGTAGTAGTAGTGGCAGGAAATTTCTTACTCTAGGAAAGCCGTGTGTGTTTAATGGACCAAACTTACGCTTTCCTCTCCATTATTTGGGATGGTAAGCTAAACGGATGGTGTGGACAGGCTTGTGATGGTGATATGTGCGGCTGTGGTGGTAGTGGTGTGCATCTCCCTGCAGAAAGATATATGGCCTTGGACTTGGGAGCGATGGAACGGCTAGCCAACTGAGTGCAGCATGGGGAGCTTTAAGCATTTCAGGCTTTTTAGGTGCCTTAGCCACTGCAGCTCGTGTTTTACTAGCATGGTCCTGGTCATACATAACGTGCTCAGATTGTTAAAGGAAATCTACACAATCTGAGCTTTTTAAAGCACACATAACTTAAGTAGGTACAGATTAGAGACAGGAGAAAACCTTCTGTATAAATTATGCTAAGAAGGTTTTCGCAATATGGATGTGACATTGGAGCACAGCTATTTCTGTTTATCATAGTTATGCACGCCTCCACATACACTCAGATTACACCTTCTTCCTTTGCCCTTTCTGAGAGTCAGTGACGTCTCTTATGCATGTGCGCTGTTCATTGTACATCATGCAGTCAGCTGCTCTGCAGTGCGGGAATGGGAATGGGAGGAAGGTGTAATCGATGCATGCTAGAGGCATGCTAATTAGGATAATAGCAAATAGTGTTACGTAACCCAGATTCACATGCCTGGGAACCTGAGACTTATAACAAATTTTGCTTGAGAATTATTAGAACATTTCTTTCTAGTCAACAAAGTGAATTTAAAACCAAAGATCCACATTTATAGCAGTCCATTTACAAGCGGGTATAGTTTAACCCCTTTACGACATTGAGTAATATACTGCAGGCGGATGGTGGCTTCCCGCAAAATGCAGTATTATTACGTTCAGCTTCTGGCGCGGTCTGAACCTGAGCCGCGCCAAAGCTAGGGTGTCGGCTATATATTTACGACACTGCTCTCGAACAACCGCGTCGGAGATGTCTCGATCGCGGGTGTTAACCCTAACGCCGCGGTCGCGCTGCGCGGGCTGTCAAGCCTTAAAGTAATCTGCGGGGAATCGGACCCCCCGGCTTACGCGGGGGTCCGCGTGGCTCAGATCGCAGCCCCGGACTGCCGGTGCCGGGGTGCGAGATCTCAGCTGGAAGCCGGGTTCCTGCCTTCTGGCAGGACCCGCGGTTTGTAAGACACTGGGCACATGCGCAGCATGAGCTCAGTGTCGTTACATACACAGGCAAACATCTGTATGCCGTGGTAACCTGTAAAATAGCTGAACAACTGTGATCAAGAAGATCACTTGCCTCAGCATTAGAGTCATTAAACTGTAAAAAATTTCAAAACAATAAAAAAGTTGGTTTTTTAAAATAAAAATAAATAATTAAAGAAAAGTGAAAGTCCCGCCAAACACCACATTTCCTTTACACAATTATAAAGTATAAAATACACTAAATCAAAAAAAAAAACCCACTTATTTGGTATCGCCGCGTCCGTAACCATCTGTACAATAAATCCTAATCATAATTGACCGCTCGGTGAACGTGGTAAAAAAAACCCCAAAAACTGCCAAAAATGAAAACATTTTTTATCAAATTGCTTTACAAAAAATGTTCTACAAAAGTGAATCCGAAAAGTTACAAGCGCCAAAATGATACCACTGAAGAAGAACAACTTGTCAGCAAAAAAATAAGCTCACAACCAGCCCGTCAACCAAAATAATATAGTTAGCCGCTATAATATGGCAATACTAAACAAATGCAATTTTTTTTATCTAAGTTTTCTCCTTCAATAAACATTGGACAAATAAAAATAAAACTATATAAATGAGGGTATCAACCGTAATCGTGGTGATCCGTAATAAAAATATTATTATTGTTATGCTACAGCGAACACCCCCCCCAAAAATGCTAAAAATCCAAAACAGAATTGATGATTTTATTTTCCTCCACACGAAAAAAGTTAAGAAAATTCGCGTAAGCTAAACACCCTCTAAAATAAAGGTATTTTTTACAGGTGCATCGCGTCTCGCAAAAATAGCCCTATTTTGTCTAAATTGCTTAAAAATAAAGATTGTATAACCTATTCCCAACGCGCGTTGTAATAGAACGGTGCGGCGGGTAGTGACTTGCCACACCGGTCAGACACAGTGATCGGGTAAGACGGCGGTGTTCCTGACAGCCATCCATCCTGCCCCATGACCAGAAGGGTTACGTCCCCCCACATATCGCTCGTGCTTATTGGCTTCATCAATTCAGACGACGTCAATAGCAGCGAATTTACTTATGACGTCATTAATAAACGATCACCATGTTCTGTGAACACGGTGATCGTGGGCCAGGGTGGAGCTGCTGTCCGACAGCCACCAATTTTGCACTTGTGGTTTCAGAGGGGTTTTGTTGCCCCCCTCTGTCCATGTTTGCCCGCTATGTGTGTCGATTTGGTTCCAGCCACAGCACAATATTCGTACTCAATTGGGCCAACGGTTAGAGTGAAATAAGAGCACAACTTGGCGAAATTTCCCTACGAAAACGACAGAATGGTACAAAAGCGCTAGGACGTTAAGTACATTGTAACAGATTATGGTTACAACCTCTTACACGCTTTCCAATTGTGCAGTGTCCTGCCGTATCTTTCTCCGTTTGTCCACAGACGGAAGATAATGAGGACACTATATTGGAACAAGAAGGAGGGCCCCGTGTACCTCTGGTTTAGATGTTTGATTTTGTCGGGCACATTTTACAGTACAATTCTGCCTGCTTCTAAGGAAGGCTCAGAAAAGAGTTTGTTCCAAAGAGGAGTTAGAGGACATAAAGGACACTACTATACTAAGGAGGTCCACTATAATCCTAACTGAATGGCCTAATCCGAGACCTGCGACACACTCCAAGTGTGACAAACAGTTGAGATGTCCCCTGGTCTTTCTACCTCCTTACGCAACAATCACAGCAATTGCACGCCCCAACCTGTTGTGAATTCACGTAACATGAATAATTTAACAACTGGAAGGGTCACGTGTCTGACTGCGTCCCTAGTACCCCTCCATTATTTCTAAGGGGCCACATAACGGCACTGAACGTTCCAGAAATAATTGCCCAATTTCCGATCTTGGACTCACGACACATCGTGTGTGAACCCCGTTGTTCAACATGTCATTCAACGAGCTTGTATTACACTACACCACATATTACACCTTGCTAAATTCCCCAAGGGGTATACATTCAACAATTGGGGTTCACTTTTCGGGTTTCCCCCTGCTGTTTGGTACCACTACGGCTCTGCTCAATATGTACTGACCACTGTGTAAGGATTTCTTACAACTTTGGCCTCTAAAAGACAAAACATCCTCTTTCCTCTAATGTGCGTCCATAAAGCTTGTTATGAAATCACATGGGAGCTACTTCTACCACTCAGGAGAAATGTTTTACACTTTTTCGGGGTGTATTTATATATATCCCTTGTGGCTTACATAAATTAGGAGTAAAGTGACATGTTATAGGAAAATTTTCACTTTTTAAATGGGTTTATAGGGCTCTCCTAATTGGATCATTCACCTGTCAAATATTCAATCCATCTATTACACACTGCAAATTTCTAAGGGGTGTGTTTTCAAAAATTAGGGTCACTTTTCGGATTTTATCTGTTTTAGACCACTAGGTTCCAAATGCATGTCAACATTCTTTCTGTCAAATTTGGTTCTAAAAGGACAAACATCCCCCTTTGGCGCCTTTACTGGTGCGTCCCATACAAACATTTGATAACAATGTGAGGTCTTCTACACGCGAGAGAAATAGGTTTTAAACATTTTGGGGGGGTTATTAATTTTTTTTTATCCTTCGTATGTGGACTATCAAAAATTAGGGGTACAATGACCCACTTATATAAATAAATTTCCCTTGTCCATTTAAAGCCAAAATTAAATCAAACACCCTATTGGACAATACTTCAAAATTATACCATTACTAAATTCTCTAAGGGGGTGGTGCTTTCCAAAATGGTGACACTTGTTTGGGGTCCCCTGCTGTTTTTGGGTACCCACTAACGGGCCATCTAAATGCATCCTGACACCTGATAAAGGATGTGTGTCAATTGGCTTCATAAAAGGCCAACGCCCTACTTATCCCTTCGAGCTTACACTGCGTACCCCATAACAACATTTTATTTGCATGTGTGGGGATTTTTATCGGTGAGAAAATGCTAGTAACCATTTTTGGGGTTTTTTCATCTTGTAATGCCTTATGGGATACAAAATTACCGTAAGTATAAAAGTGACTTTTTTGGGCAATGTTCATCTTGTTCCGTGTTAGTGACCTAAATTGAAGCAACACCGTGTTGGGAGAAAATACACAGATATTACGAGGGAACCTTGCTAGCCAATGGTCATCTCAACGGTTGTCCGTTCCAAAATGGTGACATTTTGTTGGGGTTCCCCCCGTCTGTTTTGGTACAACTTGGCTCATCCACAATGGCATCCTGCAACACAGTATGGATGTATTGTCAAATCTCTGGCTTCTGAAAGGCCAGCCCCGCTCCTTCCTCTCTGAGCCCTACTGTGTACCAATACAAACACTTTATCTTGCAAAGTGGTGGCAGTCTTGGGTCTTAGGAGAAATAGTTTTCAACACATTTAGGGGAGTGTTTATCTTTAATTAGCTCCTTGTGGCTTAAAAACAATTGGGGGTTACCCGTGACCTTTTGAGAACATTTTCTCCACCTTTTTTCCCTTTTGGGGCCTAATTAATCCGAAAACACCCCTGTTTTGATGGCAAATACACAAATTACACGTTTCTCTAAAACTTCGAAGGCTGGTGTACTATTCCAGAATTGTATCCTGTGTTGGGGGGCTTTTCCTTGTTTATGGTACTCATTATGGCTCTCTCAAAATGCATCTGACACATGAAAACTTTTTCAGCCATATTTGCCCTTGCAAAACGAAACAACGTTTTCTGATATGTCCAAGTCCCCCTGTGCCCGTACAGCAGGGGTCAGTGAACAAATGGCATTGGCATGCTCAGGAGGATTGCCCATTAGAACAATTGTAAAATGCAATTTTCCTTTTTACCCCATTGTGAATGCAAAATTTTTAGTGTTCATGAAATCATAGTGTAAGATACATTACATTTCTGTATTCACTTTCATTATCTTTCCACCCTCGATGAACGCGCAACAGAATTTAACAAATTCCCAATTTTATAAATTTCTTGAGGGGTCTGTAGAGTTTTCTCAAAATGGTGTCCTTTGTGGGGGTTTTCTATCATGTAGGCCTTTATAACGTCACTTCTAAACTAAAGTAACCCTCCAAAGTAGGTTTGATGATTTTCGTGAAAACTCTGAAATAATTGCACCTAAAGTTATATGCCTCGTCTGAACACATCCCTAAAAAGGGACTTAAACGATGTGTTAACAATGAATGCCAATTAAGCATCAATGAAACTATGTTCACTTAATTCATTTATATTTAGTGAATGATCATAACTTTCCACATTCCCACAAGTTCCACCAAATTTTGTAATTTTCTTACTTGTTTTTTCAAAATGTTTTGGCACAAATTTCCATTTCTATTTCATAAATAAATACTAAACATATTTGATTAAATTTCTCGCACCAACATTAAGTTACAATGTGTCACACGAAAAACATCTTCAAAATCAAACTGGGATTGTTAAAGCGTTCCAAGTTATAACCAACTTAAATAGACAAATGTAGATTTTACAAAATGGGCCGTGTCAGAAGGTGAAAAGAATTGGCTTCAGCATCGTTAAGGGGTTAAGAGGTTTCCATATAACAAATCACCTCCTACCATAGAACATTAGTTAAAAAGAAGAGAGCTCTCATCAAATATTTGACCGCTAACAGAAACTTCCTACCAGATACCGCAGAGAAACACACTTGAGGGGAGTCAGTCACCCCGGAGGAGCCCAAACGTTTATTTATGTAAGATAGTGTCCACGCAATAATCGGAATTGATGGGCTTCCTTAAACCTGTGAAAAAGGTACTGTGCCTTCCCAAACATAGTATGTAGCAAATGCTGAGGTGAAGTTGTGCATCAGCCAGAGTGTCAAGATACTGCTATTATCTCAAATGCAGCTATTAACTGATCAATGTTCCAGGCACTGTAAACCCGTTGGTTGCCAGCTATATGTGATTTCTTTAAAGTTACAGTCCTCTAGATCCGAATATCCCTTCTGCCCGATGGAAAGCCTCCTTGACGGGGGCATCTATTATATTATTGGTGTAGCAGGTAGATGTCGGTTTTGCAGGCTCTTAGATCTGGCAAAGCTCCTAAGGGTTGTGGTCCATTTTCAGGTTCTCCCCCCCAAAATGTTTGACCCCAACTCATGGCACAATTGTAGGTACCTATGAAGACAGGGGGATGTAGATTAAAAATCTTGAATAAGGGACGCAAACATCTTAAGAATCCCATTCTGATAAAACTGACTCCAGGTATTTACCCTTATCGTGCCCAGTCTGATAAGGAGCACCAAACTCATGCTCGAGGCTCAGCAGTCTACCTTCGTGGTCATATCCATTACAGTCGCTACCATGTTAGACGTGTAATACAACCCGGAGTCTTCCCACCCCATAAAAATATTGGTGCGTGCGTTATAAGTGCCCACAAGGACCGCCTTAAGGACTAAATCGGATTATTAGGTCCAACCCTATCACACACTCGTAAGTTCAATTGTACTGCCTGGTAATAGTCTCCATGTAGGGGAAAGCAGAAAAAACTCCTCTGTCTTGTAGGAGATTTCAGAGTATCTCTTTCTATTCTGGGTGTGAACCCCTTCCCCATAGAAAGAAACAGTGTCAGGAGTTTAGATACAATGCTGGAGCAGTACGATTACAGATAGAGGAGCTTGGATAGTGAGGACATCTAAAAATATTCACTTAACTTTATAGGGCATAGAAAGATTTTCCTACAGTTTTAAGTCTTGGTACAAAAAAGGGGGCAATATTAAAGGGCCTCAAATTGGAGATATCAGTGAAGAGTTATCCTCAAATAGGAAAATTGCTCAACAACCACCAGATCTGAGGACGCAAAATCAGGTGGAGTAAAAATCATCCCCATAAGAGTTAAATACCAAATTAACCACCATTGAGAGCAAGGCTTTCAGTGACAGGCCCCTGTCAGGCTCAGGTATACACGCAAATATTGTATAGAAAGTAGTTTTATCGTACTGACGGCTGGGTGTCGCATCCCACCACCTCAGTCACAGTAAGGGCTTGGTCCCAGAGAAGCAGGGAGTTATCATGCCTGGAAGTTGGTCAAAGATGGTTGCATACTGGGTCTAGGGTAGCGTTAAAATCACCAAGGATAATGTATGGAGTTTGTGGAAACAAAGCTATTTTAGTCATTAACTTCTTCAACACAGATATCGCAAAGGGTGGAGGAATACAAACTTTGGCAATCACATAGGCAACACCCCTTATTGAAGTATGAATAACCCCAAAGTCCTGAGGGGTCCAGGTGAACTGTGTGCAGCTCACTAGAATCGAAATACCTTTAGCATGGGTTTGAGCAAACTGAATGATACGCACGACCAAACCATGGACTCTTCAGGGTCAGTATATTCTGACCCCTCATGTGCGTCTCCTGAAAAATAAGTATGTCTGGTTTATGGGTTTTAAGAAAGTTAAACACAAGAGCTCTCTTAACCTTTCAGTTGAGACCCCGGACATTCCAGGACACTATGTTACATCTGGCCACGGCCAACAAGGAAAAAGGGCCACAAAGGACAAGTCCACATACTGAACCACAACCATGCATTCAACACGCACACACTGAAAACAACCAAAGGAACACCCTCCACACACACCCTCCCTAAACTCAGCCTTGGTGGGCCTACCTACCACACCTAAAACATCAAGTAAAATCATTGATAAACAAAACGGAGGTGTTTCAAATCCAAGGATAGGACGGCACTCCGCTGATAGGATCCACAAATTTATTTAGCGTACAGGCAAGCAGACATGTGTTTTGAGGACGCCGAGGCCAAAAGATAAGGTTTCAACAAAAGATTCAGGTTAACCCCTTATCACCGACACTGGTTTAAGCTCAATGACAGACCGATTTTCAAATCTGACGTCTCACGATTAATGGTTATAAATCGGAACGCTTAACATATCCCGGTTGATTGAGATGTGTCTTGTGACACATTGTACCAGTTCGTTTAAAATAAGTGAGATAGGTTTTGCATTTCGTTCTGAAAAAAAAGTGAAAATTTGGGCAAAAGGGTGTAACAATTACCTTCATTTTCCAGTTTGAAGTTCTGGTAGTTCCAGGACAAGATGTAAAAATACCCAAACAGTTTGATAATTAACATTGACAGACAGAATATTGCTTTATTTGGGATGAAAATTATGCTTCCGGTCATTTTTCAGGATTGTTATGAGGTGCAGACCGTTAGGTGCGATTGTTTTTTTTCATGAAAATGCCAAAAACTCACATTTTGAGGGAAACTCAGCTTTCCAAGGAACTTGAGAGGCCTAAAATAAGTAGAAAAACCCCATAAAAATACACACTATAGAAAATCACCCTCAACGTATGTAAAACAATTCTAGAAGTCTATTACCTGTTTTAAGTGTTTCACACTGGGTTAAAAAATATGGAGCTTGCGATTTTAGAAACCTATAGAATTTTTTGGAAAATACATCATTTAGGCCAAAATGAATTTTCAGAATAAATTAAATTAAATGCTGAACGCCACGCAACGTTGATGCCCAATTCCTCGAGTGTATGATACCCATATGTGGTTGTAAATGCGTTACGGGGAGACGGCGAGTATAGAATGAATGGAGTTGCCATTCAAGCAGATTTGTATGTCACATTGTACAACCTGTAAAACTTTTTATTTTTTGTATACAAACATATGAGGCTATCTTTAGGGATGCAATACATGTATAGATAATTGATTTGGGCGTCTAAAGCTATTCTTGAGATTTATTAACTATTTCAAGGGGACACAAACAAAATCATCAAATTTTATTGTGGATTGTTAGCATTTTTTTCCCGCTCACCATAATTAAAATAATATGTATCTTTAGTTGGTTCACTACGATTTGCGGGTGATAAATCAATTATATAGTTTTTCTTATTTTTGCTTATTTCCTGAGCAAAACCACTATGGAGAGAAGAAAATTGCATTTGTTTTTAAATTGACAACTGTTCAGGGCCATAATTCTGTATTTTCTGTGTCAGATCTGGTTGGGGGCTTATACTGATTTTTTTGCCCGAAACATCCGTTGTTCTTCAGTCGTAGGCATATTAGGGAAAGTAACTTTTTGTATCACTTTTTAGAACATGTTTTGTGGATGGTGTGTGATGAAAAATTTGTATATTATGGGAAGTTTTTCCGAGTTTTTGGTTTACGTAGTTCAAGAGCGGGTCAAATTGATTTAGATTTATTTACAGATTAATAGGACGCGTGCATACAAATAGTATGTTTTAGTTTTTATTTATGTATTTGCATATGGGTACTGGGGAGTATGGGACTTTTAGTTTATTCTAATTTATGTATTATATTATAAAAGATTTATTTTTTTCACTTTTTACATTCTCCTCTTGGCTTGATAGGGATATCCGATCGCTGATTTCAGCTTTACCCTGCAATACACTGGTATTGCGTGTATAGTGTACGTAATGAAAGCTTTATGATCAAGTAATAAAATACTAATCACAGCAGCATCTTTAATCTAGGTAGTACGATGCGGTTCACTAACTGGAGTAATAGTGAAAAATATAGGAACTAGTGCTGCCATTCATGATCAGGAGCACCTTTGCAATCGTGGATTAATGCATTGCTATTCACTGGACAGCAGAAAAAGAAAACTTTATCTATGTTTTTAAGATGTATTCACTACCAACAGAAACTTCATGATCTAAGTCATGCGGCACAGCTTTATTTATCTAACAGTGTATGAATAAGGGTACTTGGTGTATGTATTCACTGACGGGAGCACTTTACAATAGTATTTAGTACAGCTATTACTGAAACAGCGCACCTTACCAATCTTGGAATTAGTGTGTGTATGCACTAACAACAGCACTTGATAATCTCCGGTTTATGAACTATTCACGACAGGAGCAGTTGTTACAATCTAGTATTTGTGAATGCATTCACGTAACAAGACCTTGATTAGACATTACTGATACACTATTCACCAGCAGGAGTCACATTTATGATCTAGGTATTAATGCTACACTTTTCACGGACAGGGGCACATTATGAATATGCACGCTATTCATTTAAAGGAGGCCAATATACAAATCTTGAAAAAATCTGCATCTACTATTAAAGACAACAGCCCACTTGTGTGATCTAGGTAGGTAATACTGCGCTATTCATTGACAGTAGCATTTAGGATCTCGGTTTTAGATGCACAATATTCAGACAACAGCCTATGATATTTGGTTACTGCACATTCTTTATTCAAGGCTGTACAAGCAAACTTTTATCTGGTTTAGTGCTATGCTATCACTGGCAACAGAACTTTATAATCTAAGTGAATTAGCATGCTAAAAATGACAGTTCAGTAGAACCTCACAATCTTGTAATTAGTTACATGAGGTATTACTACACGCTATGCACTGACTCAGTACTTTTAAATATAGGCATTTACGTGCATACTATTACTGCCAACAGCACCTGTTTTTATAGGTAAAAGCATGCTAGTCCATGCTTACAGCACCTTATGATCTAGCTATTATGTGATTATTCAGACAGGAGCACTTTAGAATTTATGAGTTGTACATTGCTATTCCACGGATCAGGAGCATTTTCAATCTAGGTATAGTCCACATGACAGGAGCACCTTTATCGATGGTTTTTAAAGCACAATTTTACTCAACACAGAAACTTTATTATCTAAGTAATGCTGCATTCTATTCTTAAGTGCAGGTATTAGTGGATGCTCTTCAGGCCTGGATCAATTTAACCTTAGTATTTAGACATGCTATCTGCGCCCAAAGTCGAAAATGGCACTTTTTTGCCATTTTTAAAAAAATTTTTAATTCTATAAAAAGTGATCAAAAGGTTGTACAGTCCTAAGACTGATAACATTGTAAACGTCATCAAAATCTGCAAAAAACAACACCTCCCAAAGCTCTGTACACCAAAGTATAAAAAAGTTATTAGTGCCAGAAGATGGCAAAATCCCCCCAAAATTTTGCACAGGAGGTTTTAATTTTTTTAAATGTATGAAAACATTATAAAACCTATACAAATTTGGTATCACCATAATCATACCGACCCGAAGAATAAAGTAGACATGTCATTTGGGGCATACAGGGAAATCCGTAAAATCCAAGCAAGAATACGGCACAAATGGCATGGCATATTAAATACCACCATTTTGAAGTGTAATTTGTTACACAGAAAATAAGCCATCACACAGCTATGTAAATGGGAAAATAAAAAAGTTATAGATTTTTGAAAGTGGGGAGTGAAAAATGAAAACACAAAAACGAAAAAGGGCTGCAGTGTTCAGGGGTTAATAAGTAATCAAATATATCTACATTTCTGTTTTTTTCTGTCAAGATGAGGTACAGAGTGTACATTGATGAGCAAAAAAAATTTTTTCTTACCAATTGGCTGCAAAGAGTGAAAAATGTAAAATGCTCTGAATACATTCTATACCCACTGTATATATTTTTCTATTAATCTTCTAAATATGACAAAAAGAGTTGTCATGTTTATGTGAGGTGTTCTTTTGGATGATAAATTATAGTCTTAGAAATGAATCCAATGTGAATACAGGAAAGATATACATTTTACAAGCTTCAAGAATTCTATGTTGTTTGGCACATATTTTACAAAACTTACCCTCCAGGATTTTTTATTAGGCCCAATTTACAGGTAACAAAATGTTTAAATGATTGAATCTCAGATCATTCATAAATAATTTTATACCAATGTATCTACAATGTAAATGTTCTTTATTATTTAACAAGATATAGAATGAAGGAAGAGTTGAAAAGTTATTAATAGATGCATTGTTCCTGTGTATAGTAGTAAGTGGAAAAATAGTAGCATATGGGAAAATAAAATAAAAAATCTATCTATATCTTATAGTTAAAAATGTTTTTGAAATGACTAAAATGATAAAAAAAGAGCTTTGGAAAAATAAACATTGGCATGCCCCTTATTGCTCCATTTCCACTGTTGGCCAGTTCCCTGCTCTGTATAATTCCTGCTCAAGTGACCAGGTCCTATTTGATGACTTGCCATAGATGTAGACAATCATTAATTGTTTGGGGTCCCTTCTGTTGTGATAAAAAAAGATTTTGATGGAGATGTCATTGCAGAGAAGTAGAACACACAGCACCAGATACAGAGCAGTAGGGAATCCATGGGGTATGTATGGGCTTTCTTATTTTTACACTTCTTACTGGTTCTTATTTTTATTTGCAACCCCATTAACAAATATTAAAACTAGAAGATGATATCCATATGTTGCCATTGTGCTTTCTTTTAGTATGTTGCACTCCTGCTTTTAGCTCACTATTTGGATGTAAAATAAACAGAATACTCCAGAATACCATAAACATAGGACATAGGCCTTTGCTAGGTCCCTATCAAGCAGCAGGTCATGGAGGAAAAGCAAGGTGTGGTATTATGTGTCTGAGTATGTATGTCCTACAAGGTACTACTATTCACATCTTATTAATATAATGGAAACAGGAACACAATGCTACTCACATTTCCTACATTTTTACCCTGCATAAATATATGAATACACTACTACTGTGTACTGTACTAAATTTCAGTTTACTCACAATGAAAAGTTAATAAAGTTAATCAATAAGTTGAGTCCCAATGGAAAACACAATACAAATAATAACAAATATACACAGTCTTAAAACAAAACAAATAAGCCCAATCATTTAGATGTTACTGTATGAAGCGCCAACACCATTATTGAAGATTCTATTATTTTGAAAATAGTTATATTGTTTTTTAAACTGAAGATTAGATTTCCACAAGTAAAGATTCTAGTTATTATTTACTAACAGAAAACCACTCAGACCTCACAATCTCATATTTCTAGTGTAGTATTTTGATAAGCCTTAACACGCTGGACTTTAACACCATCACTTTTACTTTTGTTACTGAACTGAAAAAGTAGCAAAGCACATAAAAATAGTAAGCACTTTTGAAATGTAAAAAGAACACTGAGGTTCAAACATTGGTGCCACAAGTCTTTCACTCCTGCTATAAAAATATTCAGTACTATTTAATAAACACAACTCCCACCCTCACACAGTAAAACATAGAACTTGCAATCTTCTCTTGTTTTGCATATGATTGGTAGCATACCTTTAAGCTGCTGTAAGTAATAAAAATAGATCTGTGCAAGTTGGCTGTAAGAAATGCCAAAGTTTCACCTAATAAAATTTTGGTATGCCTCAATTTTCAAAGTAAATTTGATTTATTTAAGCCACCAGCCATCTGATGACAGCTCTGTGTTTTTTATATGAGTCATGTCCCAAGGGGACTGGAGTATGCCAATAGTATACATTGGACTCAGTCCAGCGTCCGCAAACAGGTTTTCATTAGTCTTTGATGCCATTTGCATTGGTTTGTAGAGAGGCTGCTGAAAACTAGCTTTAGTTTAGGATCACTCCTTTTACTTAAAAAAAAAATAACAAAGATCTTTTTCTGGAGAATTTTTACACCTCTACATTGTAGGTACAAGGTAATATTTAAGGCAACAGTAATCTGTTATTGCAGGTGGCCCTGCTTCAAGCACTTCCGTATTTTGAGAATGGATCAGACAAAGTGCAACAACTTTTATTGAAAAATTGCTGAATTTATAAATTAGAAACACATTTCACTGTGACTTTGATTAAGTTAGCTAGACTCTCATACAGTGAAAATACCATGTACCATAGCTGTAAAATTGATGCTCTGTATGTCTATATTTGTTTTATTTGTACTACTGAATAAATATATTGTCTTTTTAAAATCATTTTTTTCTTCAAGAAAACATGATTTATATTTAAAAATATTTATTGAGATATTTTGTCTATAACTATAAAATTGACTATAAAGTGGTTAATTTTAATAATGGCAATGCATTATTATCCATTATCCATGGCCTTCTTCCTTCAAAAATAAAATGTTCAAATTATGCTAATGACTTTCAGTGTTCTATCTTAACAGGCTGTTACACAGTTTCCTCTTTCAGCACCTCCCCTCCCTCTGGAATCTCAAAAAGTTGGAGGGGGGAAGTTCTCCTACACAGTGTAACAGCCTGTGAAACCACAGCAAGGATGGGTTCTGGTAACAACCCCTAGAGTCCTTCTGGCTCATTAACATATTTCCAAAATCTGATTTTAGAAGGAAGGAGGCCATGGTTAACAGAAGATTACCACAGTCACAGTGGTTGGATCTAAATGAACAAATAAGAACAAATGGACCCCTTCTATAGTGCCAGGAGACAAGTGAACAGATATTCCTCCATCGTGTGAGTCACATTCTTCCTCCTGGTACTATTTACCCTATCTGTTGGTGGTGGAGGTTGAGGAGAAGTAAACATGGCATTACAAATGGTGGCCATGCTCACCCTCCCAAAGTGTTCATGTTGCATTAGCGATTTCCTCCTCAAGCTGACACTGAGCTCTCAATGTAGGATGGGAACTTCACCAGTAGTGCATTTACCAAGGTGCGTTTGCACTTCCTACTCCCTGGCTTGACAGTGCATTAGCAGACCACTGGTCCAGGAACCCACCCTGCCAGCTTTTTGTAGGCTGGACTGGCATATGTTTCAAATCTCTCATGTCACCATTACATCCTCCATCATGGCCTGAATAGCTTTTTCAAGCAAGATGATGGCGTCATTGGCATTCACCATATTGGTGGCATATGTGAATCAATTCAGCACTGAATAAATGTACCTCATGATAGCCCAGTCATTGCTGGTGAAGTGCTGCTGGTCACTACTTTGAGCATTCTGGAGCTGGAATTCCCCTTTTCCAGCATATGTAAAGTGGGATTCCACCTATAAAGTATATCACATATGGTGCCATGGGTGGGCAGACCAAAGTATCAACGCCGAAAAAGTGAACACACTGCACACACATTAAGCAGCAGTAACCCTTGCACCAATAAATTGAACACATGCACAGTACATGAGATGTCTGTGAACCTGGCTCAGTCCAAATCTGCTACAAGGTTTTGGCCATTATCGCACACACCACCTTGCCAGGCTTAAGATTCAGCAACAGAAACCACTCATCTGTCTGCTCCTGGATCCCAATCTACAGCTCCCAGACAGTGTCTGGCATCCAGACAGATGAGTTTTGGCATGGCCTGATGCTGTTTCCCCATAGCTTTGCTAATAAAGGTAGTGTGGGTGCTGGGCTGACTAAGTAGGACTGAGTAGGAGGCAACTGAAGGTAAGGATTGATGTCTCCCAATCCTGGATGGGGACAGAATGTGAGTGTCTCCTGACTCAGGACCAGCCGCAACTACATTAACCCAGTGGGCAATTAAGGAGATGTAAATTCCATGTGTCGATTGGTGCAGGTTGGAGACTGCCTGCTGGGAAAAGTAGTAGTGGCAGGAAATTTCTTACTCTAGGAAAGTCGTTGTGTGTTTAATGGACCAAACTTACGCTTTCTCTCCATTATTTGGGGGATGGTAAGCTAAACGGATGGTGTGGACAGGCTTGTTGATGGTGATATTGGTGCTGCTGGTGGTGGTAGTGGTGTCGCATTCTCCCTTTGCAGAAAGACAGATGGCCTTGTGACTTGGGAGGCGATGGAACAGGCTAGGCCAACTGAGGCAGCATGGGGAGCTTTAAGCATTTTCAGGCTTTTTAGGTGCCTTAGCCACTGCAGCTCGTGTTTACTATGCAGGTGCCTGGTCATACATAAGGTGCTCAGATTGTTAAAGGAAATCTACCACAATCTGCAGCTTTTTAAAGCACACATAACTTTAAGTAGGTACAGACATTATGAGACAGGAGAAAAACCTTCTTGTATAATTATGCTAAGAAGGTTCAGGCAATCCAGGCATGTGACATTGGAGCACTCAGTGCTCTTCTGTTATCCTAGTTATGCACGCCTCCACCATACATCAGATTACACGTTCTTCCTATTCCCCTTTCTGAGAGTCATTGACGTCTCTTATGCATGTGCGCTGTTCATTGTTATCATGCAGTCAGCTGCTCTGCAGTGCAGGGAATGGGAATGGGAAGAAGGTGTAATCTGATGCATGCTAGAGGCATGCATAATTAGGATAATAGCAAATAGTGTTACGTAACCCAGATTCACATGCCTGGAGAACCTGAGACTTATTAACAAATTTTGCTTGAGACTTATTAGAACATTTCTGGCTCTAGCAACATAGGTGAATTTATAAACCAGAAGATCCACATTTATTAGCGAGATCCATTTACCAAGCGTGGGTAGTTTAAGAGGTTTCCATATTAACAAAATCACCTTCCTACCATAGAACATTAGTAAAAGAAAGAGAGCTCTCTCAAATTTTACCCTAAAGAACTTCCCTGACCAGACCCAGAAGACACACTTGAGGGGAGCAGTCACCCGGGAGACCCAAACGTTTATTTATGTAAGAATGAGTGTCCATCCAATAATCCTGAATTGATGGGCATTCCTTAACCATGTGGAAAAAGGTACTGTGCCCTCCCAACACATAGTATACAAATCTGAGGGAAGTCTGTGCATCAGACGCAGAGGGGTCAGAGATACTCTATACTCAATGCAGCTATTTAACCTAGATCAACTGGTTCCAGGCACTGATAACCGTGGTTTGCCAGCTATATGTGATTTCTTTAAAGTTACAGTCCTCTAGCTCAGGAATATCCCTCTGCCCGATGCGAAAGCCTCTCTCTGACGGTGGGCATCTATTAATTGTTTGTAGCAGGTAGATGTAGGTTTTGCAAGGTCTTTAGATCTGGGATGTGGTCAATTTTCAGTTTCTCCCCCCCAAACCGTGCCCCCAACTCATGGCACAATTGTAGGTACCTATAGAAGACAGTGGGATGTAGATTAAACTCTTGATTAAGGGACGCAAACATCTTAAGAATCCCATTCTGATACAACTGACTAAGGTATTTTACCCCTTTATGTGCCCAGTCTGATAAGGAGCACAACTCAGGTAAAAGCGGATTACACCACAGAGGGGTGATGGGAGACCATGCTCTAGAGTCATCCCCTCAGCAGTCTACCATTCTTGGCCATGTCATTACAGTCGCTACCATGTTAGACGTGTAATACAACCCCGGAGTCTTCCCACCCCTATAAACAATATTGGTGAGTGCGTTATAAGTGCCCACAAGGACCGCCTTAAGGACTAAATCTGGATTATTAGAGTCCACCCTTATCCACCACACTCGGTAAGTCAATTGTACTGCCTGGTAATATTTCTCCATGTAGGGGAAAGCCAGACCTCCTCTGTCTGTAGGAGTCTTCAGAGTATCTCTTTCTATTCTGGGTGAACCCTTCCCCATAGAAACAGGGTCAGGAGTTTATCAATGGATAGAAAATGAGAGTTAGATAACAATGATGGAGCAGTACGATACAGATAGAGGAGCTTGGATATGAGGATCATCTTAAAAATATTCACTTTAACTACTAGGGACATAGACAGATTTTCCTACACTTTAAGCTTCGTGGCTACAAAAAAGGGGCAATATTAAGGGCCTCAAACTTGGAGATATCACGTGAAGAGTTATCCTCAAATAGGAAAATTGCTCAACAACCACCAGATCTGAGGACTGCAAAATCAGAGTGGAGTAAAAATCATCCACCATAAGGAGTAACTACCAAATTCATCCACCATTGAGAGCAAGGCTTCAAGTGAAGGCCCCCTGTCAGCTAGGTATACAAGCAAATCATCTGTATAGAAAGATAGTTTTTCGGTAATGCCGGCTGGGTGTGTAAAATGCATTTTCCTTTTTAACCCATTGTGAAATGCAAAATTTTAGTGTTCAATGAATCTATTGTAAGATAAAATTACATTTCTGTTCAAATCCAAGGATAGGACGGCACTCGCTGATATGATCCACAAACTTTATTTAGCGTACAGGCAAGCAGACATGTGAGGACGCCGAGGTCCAAAAGATAAGGTTTCAACAAAAGATTCAGGTTAACCCCTTATCACCGACACTAGTTTTCAGCTCAATGACCAGACTCGATTTTTCAAATCTGACGTCTCACGATAATTGGTTATAACTTCGGAACGCTTTAACATATCCCGGTGTTTTTTACATTTTCTACTTCTTGGCTTGAATAAGGGATCATCCGATCGCTTATTCAAGCCTTTACACTGCAATACACTTGTATTGCAGTGTATAGTGTAAGTAACTGAAGCTTTATGATCTAAGTAATACAACATACTAATCACAGCAGCATCTTTAAGGTCTAGGTATTACTGCATGCTGTTCACTAACTGGAGTAATTTTGAAATCTAGGAACTAGTGCTGCCATTCACTGACAGGAGCACCTTTGCAATCTTGGTATTAATGCATGCTATTCACTGACAGCAGAAACTTTATCTATGTTTTTAAGCATGCTATTCACTACCAACAGAAACTTCATGATCTAAGTAATGCGGCATGCTATTCTCTAACAGTGTATGAATAAGTGTATTGGTGTATGCTATTCACTGACTGGAGCACTTTACAACTAGGTATTAGTACAGGCTATTCACTGAAACAGAGCACCTTACCAATCTTGGAATTAGTGTGTGCTATTCACTAACAACAGCACCTTTATAATCTAGGTATTACTGCACACTATTCACTGACAGGAGCATTTTTACAATCTAGATATTTGTGCATGCTATTCACTAACAACAGCACCTTATTATCTAGACATTACTGTACACTATTCACCAGCAGGATCACCTTTATGATCTAGGTATTACTGTACACTTTTCACTGACAGGGGCACATTTATGATTAGTGCACGCTATTCATTTAAAGGAGCACTTATACAATCTTGAAAATACTGCATACTATTCACAGACAACAGCCACTTTGTGATCTAGGTAATACTGCATGCTATTCATTGACAGTAGCACTTTCAGGATCTAGGTTTTAGTGCACACTATTCACTGACAACAGCACTTATGATCTTTGTGTTACTGCACATTCTTTACTGATACAAGCAACTTTTTATCTTGGTATTAGTGTATGCTATTCACTGGCAACAGAAACTTTATAATCTAAGTAATACTGCATGCTAAAACTGACAGTAGCACCTTCACAATCTTGTAATTAGTACATGCTAGGTATTACTACACGCTATGCACTGACATCAGTACTTTTACAATATAGGCATTAGTGCATACTATTTACTGCCAACAGCACCTTTTTTTATCTAGGTAATACTGCATGCTATTCACTGCTTACAGCACCTTTCTGATCTAGCTATTATGTGCTATTCACTGACAGGAGCACCTTTAGAATTTATGAGTTAGTACATGCTATTCACTGACAGGAGCATTTTCAATCTAGGTATTAGTACACACTGACAGGAGCACCTTTATCTATGTTTTTAAAGCACACTTTTCACTAACAACAGAAACTTTATTATCTAAGTAATGCTGCATTCTATTCTCTAAGTGCATGTATTAGTGGATGCTATTCACTGCCTGGATCACTTTACACCTTAGTATTAGCACATGCTATTCACTGTCAGGAGCACTTTTATGATCTACGTATTACTGCACACTATTCACTGAAATAAGCACTTTTAGAATTTAGGTATTAGTGCATGCTATTCACTGACAACAGCATATTTATGGACAGTGCTATTCACTGACAGGAGAACCTTTATAATCTTGATATCACCTTTATAATCTAGGTTTTATTGCATGCTATTCAGTGACAGGAGCACTTTTACACTCTAGGTATCAGTGCACACATTGCACTGACAAGAACACATTCACAATCTACGTATTAGTGCATGCTATTCACTTTCAGGAGCACCTTTACAATTTTGGTATTAACGCATGTTAATCACTGATAACAGGATCTTTATGATCTAGGTATTCCTACACAGTATTCATTTACATCAGCACCTTTTGAATCTCTGTATTACTGCACAATATTTACTATTAGCAGCACCTTTATGATCTAGGTAGTAGTGTGTGACTTTTACAAACAGAAACACCTTTCCAATCTAGGTATTAGTACACACTATTCACTGACAGGTGCACTTTTACAATGTAGGAATTAGTGCTTTCTCAGCACTGACAGCAGCATCTGGTGTACATAACTGTACATTCTTCTATAAGCACTAAGAATATCCCTGCACTAAAGCAACCTTTGAGTAGCCTAATGCAGTGTTTCAGAGACCCATAAAGAAGGCAATTATTTCAGATTTCAACCTGTATGTAGTAACAGCGGCCTTCCCTCTATATTTAAAGTGTAACCGTCATTTCAAAAAACTTTTGATATGTTGTAGGGCAGGTAATTTTAAGCCCTTTTGCAATTGGATTAGTTACCCGAATCTTGCTCCTTCCTCTTGTATTCTGCAGACTTCCCCTAGATGGTAGTGACTGCTCATATGTCTGTTACTATGGACATTCCGTCTTCATAAAGAAGATTACGGGCAGGAGACACACCCCCATCCCCCTGCAGTCAGCTGATTACCTCATGTGTCACTGCCCCAGCACTCAGCCATGTGCAGGGAGAAGCCCTACTAATGTAATAACCAAACACCTAAACTGTTATCTCTCCCTACACTAATAATCCACACAGACAGAAACTGCAGCCCCTCCCCCATCACCTCAGACACACAGGAAATGGCAGAAGACACTCTACAAGTCTGCAAGCTCTGCCCTCATGTGCATTGCTGGAGTGTTACTTAGGTAGGTAGGTACATAGATAGTATATACATAGATGATAGATAGATACATACATACATACAGGCCCGGCTCCAGCACCCAGCATACCTGGGCAAGTGCCCAGAGAGCTGCCGGGGGCCGACACACACTGTGCACATCTTCACTTCCTGTTTTGACGGAGGAAGTGTCCTGTGCCCTGCACTGTTCCTCCCTCACTCAGACAAGGCACAGGACAGTTAGAGGCTGCTGAGCAGCCTGTGTGATACAGCAAATAATGGGTTAACCCACCCTCCCCCCCATCTCCTCTTCACACGGAGCTGCAGTATAGCAGAGATCTGGCAGCTTAGAGATCGAGACGGAGATTGAGGAGGAGGAGAAGCCTGAAGACTCCTCAGTGTGATACCAGGGCTGCTGCAGACACCATAGGGTGTAATGGTATGTCACATGTATGGCTGTGTATTACTGATCCATATGGTGAGTGTATGGTATGTGTGATGATGTGTTTCCCTGCATGTGTATCTGTTTTTATGTATCTTTCTGTCAGTGTGTGTGTTTGCCTCAATGCTTGTCTGTATGTATCTGTCTGCATGTATCTGTCTGCATGTATCTGTCTGTATGTAGCTATACTTGCCTGCATGTGTGACTGCCTGTATATATGTCTTGCTGCATGTGTGACTGCCTGTATATGTCTTGATGCATGTGTGACTGCCTGTATATATGTCTTGCTGCATGTGTGACTGCCTGTATATATGTCTTGCTGCATGTGTGACTGCCAGTATATATGTCTTGCTGCATGTGTGACTGCCTGTATATATGTCTTGCTGCATGTGTGACTGCCTGTATATATGTCTTGCTGCATGTGTGAATGCCTTTTGGTTTGTATGTACATGAGAAGGAGAGATGCTTCTGTTTCAGCAGTGATGTGTGTTATGTGATTCTGCAGCAGCAAAGTTGTGTATTAGGCGGTTCTGCAGCAGCTGAACTGTTATTATGATGTATTGAAGCAGCTGAATTGTGTATTATGATGTAAGGCAGCAGCAGAGATCTGTATTATGAGGTTCCGCAGCAGCTGAGGTGGGTATTATGAAGTTCCGCAGCAGCTGAGGGGTGTATTATGAGGTTCCGCAGAAGCTGAGGGGTGTATTATGAGGTTCCGCAGCAGCTGAGGGGTGTATTATGAGGTTCCGCAGCAGCTGAAGGGTGTGTTATGAGGTTCCGCAGCAGCTGAAGGGTGTATTATGAGGTTCCGCAGCAGCTGAAGGGTGTATTATGAGGTTCTGCAGCAGCAGAAGGGTGTATTATGAGGTTCCGCAGCAGTGGAAGGGTGTATTATGAGGTTCCGCAGCAGCTGAGGGGTGTATTATGAGGTTCTGCAGCAGCTGAGTTGAAGCTTCAGTTTTATTACTTGGCAGAGGGGCACAAAGTTTTAGGCTTGTCCTGTTGGTTAAATGACCTCAAAACTGCGCTAACCGTGATACAGCTGTTTGGGATGATAAATTAGAGAATATTTTAGGTAACAGGAGACTGTTTTAGTTTCTGAATTTTAAATGCTGCCACATGAGTTCACTGCAAAGAGGTCCCCTGAGGTTCTGTCGCCCAGGGGCCTACTGAAACCTGGAGCCGGCCCTGCATACATACATACATAGATAATAGATAGATGGATAGATACATAGATAGATACATATATGGATAGATACATAGATACATAGATGGATATATACATAGATAGATACATAGATACATAAAAGGATATATATATATAATATATATATATATATATATATATATATATATATATATATATATATTATAGATAGATAGATCAAGTACTAAATGAGGACCGAGAGGCAAAATATTTTGCGGAATGATTCCCAGGGACACCTGGAGCAGAATTATGTATTTTAGTTTTCTTTGCTCAGAATGACGGTTACACTTTAAGTGATCTGAAAGGGGAAATTGCTAGTTTTTGAGAAGTACCTGCCTATCTGACTGACCATATGTAGAGCAACCTCCTTTCCCTAGCCCTAGTGTGTAATGGCATCTTTACATGTGACCCTGCTTCATACTACAGTCACATGTCACATGTCACGTGTTCAGCCCGGCCAATCACAGGCATGCAGAGAATATGCCCGTGGTTGCTAAGGGGCTGCAAGCTACTTGATTAGCTTTTGTCTGGGGGCATTTTGGCAAGTATACAGAGACCAATCTTGAGTTTATATAGCATCATAGATAACAACATGTTAGTAATTTAGAAAAATTAAGAGTTCTGCTTTAAACACATAGATATTGTACTAAAATCATTTCAAAACTTTAGGTTCACAACTTTGTCTAACTTTATTAAGATTGTTTCTGACTAGGATGTGACCTTCAATGCCTTATCTAGTGCCACAATCTTTGGCATATTGACATATCCATCGCATGTGTACCTTTATTATACAAACCTTACTAATTGAGTCCCTATTCACACTGCATGTATGGGGATGTATATCTGGGCAGCTCTGTTTCCTATGGAGAAGGGAGAGGTGAGCAGTGCTCATCCCTCCTCCTCTCCAGCATGCCGATCTGTGTTGGGCGAACACACATCCATGTGAATGTAGCATTATTGATATTCAGCAATTGGAATTGAAGCAGGTCTTCTAGTGCTTTCAGTTTTTTCTTTGCAAATGTTGAAAGCAATGGGGAAACCATCCAGCATGAATTGACATTTGGTAGAAATCATATCCACTCTCCTGGTACTTTATAGTGTGTCCATGGCTTCTAGCCCTCTTCAACTAGATCTTGTATGGTTGTACTCATAAGTGCTTTTTGATATGTACTGCATGTTAAGTAGAAAATAGTTCAGTATAATTTTTCATTTCAAGTATATTTATTTATGGCAAAAATTCCAACTGGCAATTCTATTGCCAGTTGTCAATGTCAACTAAATAAGGCAATGACTACACTTCATGTAATAGTTTTAGGTAGAGAGCTAAAACATATCTGAAGGGCCCACAGCCCAGGAGCTTTCTGACTAGGAGGCAACAATGTTCTTCAGAATAAAGCTACCCATAAAGAAAGTAAACTTTGTTTGCCGAAACTGATGATCTTACTTCATTAGCACATGAGTGAAAATGAATTTTTATCATTCTTAAGATCCAGGAAGAAACCAAACTTCTTTAAGGCCACCTGGGGGTTCAGGAAAGGAAATATGCAAATATGTTTTAAAGAGTGGGAAAAAGAAAACTATGCCTCAGAGCTACCTTAAGTGCCTTTCAAGGTAGCAGTGAGAAAGCGTTTTCCTTATCCCACCCCTATTGCCTTCCCAGAAGCCCCAGCATGCTTCTACAACCTCTCACCTAGACAAACCTGTTCCATACACTGTGCTATTGAGATGAAATAACATAGAAACAGAGTCTGTTCATTTTGGAAGAGACATACCTGTTTGGCTATTATCCCACATCATGTCATGATGTGTTTTAAAATGTTCTTCCCTTCAGTAGCCCAATTTAATGTTAGGTTGAAATCTTTGATTCCTATGTTACTTAATTGTAATGATCACAAATTATTCTAAAGCATTTTCTGTTTTCTTATTTTGGGTATTTATAGCATATGCAATAGACATTAAATAAATGCTCCTAGATACTGACCAATGCATTTTCCACCCTCGGCTTATACTCGAGTCAATAGGTTTTTCCAATTTTTTTGTCTTAAAATTAGGGGTCTCGGCTTATACTCGGGTAGGCTTATACTCGAGTATATATGCTATAATCAATTGGAAAATACAAAATGTGAGCAAATAATGTATATTATTATACACATTTATTTGTAGACTTAAGTGACATCAGGTAGATGAATTAAGTGTACAAAGAATGGTATTTTGGACAACTGCAACCAGAGAATATTATTCTAAACATAGCTTTATTGGAAAATATAGGTACGCTGTCATAAAGAGATCAATAGATTTGAATTCGATTTTTTTTAAAAACTAAAAATCTAATCTAAAAAATCTAATGTTCTAACTTCTAAAATTGCCTCCTAAAACAGCTTCCTCCTATCAATTCCAATGAAATTTTATATATTTAGAGCTAAAATATTCCAGTATTCCAACAAATTCTTGAATTAATTACACTGGTTTGTCTCCAATTGTACTTACTGGGGCACATTTACTTACCCGGTCCTGTCGCGATTCAGCGGCGCGTTCTCCGTTGAGGATTTGGGTCTGCCGGCGATTCACTAAGGTAGTGCGCCCGATGTCCACCAGGTGTCGCTGCTGCGCTGAAGTCTGCCGGAATGCGCCGGAGTTCATTATCCTATTCCTGGTGCAGGTAAGCGCGTGTCAAGCGACACATTTTTTTTTTAATTCCGCGGTTTTTCCAAATCCATTGGGTTTTCCGACGGCAACGCCCCCCCCCTCCCATTTCCGTTGCGTGAAAGCCAGCACCAATGCACCACAATCCGAACGCCTGCGCCAAAATCCCAGGGCAATTCAGGGAAAAACTGCGGAAATCAGAAAAATACGGGAAACTGCGTGAATCGGACCGTTAGTAAATGACTCCCAATATCTGAGAAACTTAGGCCCCTTCCACACTTGCGTTTTTCATGTGCGTGTTCTATGCATGCTTTTGACGCGTAGAACTTGCATTGTACTCTGACCCATTGTAATCAATGGGCTATTCCAGACTTTTTTTTAATGTTATGAGGCACAAAGATCCGGCAGGGGTCTTTTTTTTAATGTGCGTTTAATTCTCAGCATGCTCTTCTTTTACAAGTCACGCGCGTGAAAAACGCACCATACAATTCTATGGAGATGCATCAAAAACGCATTGCACTCTGAGACACATGCAAGTGCAATGCGTTTTTCATGCATCAATTGCCATAGAAAAGATAGACCTCAGCCCTGAGTCCTTTTCACGTACATTATCTGCACGTGAAAAACGCATTGAAATTGCATCGAAAATGCGCGTGAAAACCTGAGACACTGAACAAACTCTGACTAAAAACTGATTGAATTCTGATGCAAAATGTCAGTTTTTCACTGACCAAACCCTGATCGCTCCCTGATCAAACATTGACGTGATCTGCAACGCAAGTGTGGAAGGGACCTTAGACAAAATGTCATAGATGGGCCTAGTGGTTGGAGCTGGTTGGAGCCTCAATGGAGGAGTTATTAGTACAATATGGGTTGTATTGTTATGTAAATCATCACAAGTGCTTTATTAAAAAAACAGAATTCATGTACACAAGAATATGTGCAACTTTAACTATGGCCACTTTCTTCCCTTTTCTGCAGTGCCTTAAATTGCCTTAAAGTAATTTAAGTGCCTTTATTATGTGATGTACTGGAGATATTAAACTTCTTTCCTTTTGGTATTGTGAAATTCTCAAAGTTGAATTGGTGAGTGCATTGTTTTCTGACACCTTTTCTCTTTCGGGTCTTATTCCAGTCCTCAAGGAAATATTGCCCATTTGCCACATTCCATAAATCGCCATTGTATATATATAATGTACTGTAAGCTGCTGCAATCACACACTGCCGTTCATGAGACTTGGGGAAATAGAAACCTAAAGGAAGAACACTGTCACTCAATGTGAAAGACTATCTCCAAAATTCACCATGTATATTCCTCCTGTTTTATTTCCTTGTGAACAGAATACATTTTTCTACTCTCGTTTAACATAATTGCTTTGCTGTCTAGTGGAGCTGCAGTTAAAAGAATATCCAGGCCTGAAAAATTTGCTGTTCCAAGATGCTCTCGTTAGAATACAAAATCTGAAAGGGCTTTCCATTATGATCTGCTGTGTTCTCATTGCATACTCTCTAGGTTGTATATTCAGGAGTTAGTTGTCAGCAGCTAACTCATGCAACACATCACCAAAGAATGGAAGAATCTCTGTAGCTAAGACATTAGCAGGTCTTCATTGATAATTGTCACCTGCTGAGACCATTTAAGGAGGCCACTCAATTTGTCAGCAGGGTTGACATCTGTATCAACAAGGTCATCTTTCTTATTTTCACCTTAGCGGAAAACCATTCTTTGATATAGTTGGATAGGGTGAAAGACCTCATGTGATTCCACACTACCCTCTTGTCTGGAATTCAAGTCAGGGGACCTGTTAAAAGTAGATGATGATGACAATGATCTGTTTGTTTTCTAAAGATTAGAAGAAGTGGAGGGTAAGCTGCTCTAGGAAAAGCAAATGATCGAGAATGGGGTTTCCTAGCAAGGTAAATCAGTGGTCTGTAAAACCATAAATAACACCATAAACATGGAAAACATATTCCCATCTGTAGACAGCACTGTTTCGATGTGGTTGCATCTTTTCAGTATAGTGTAGGGAATTGGTTGTGCTGAGTGAGAGGTTTTTGTGCCGATTAAGGCCTCCTTGTAGGCGTGTAGAGACTTATAGCCATTAACAAGGTAACAAACAAGGCATGGTTTTCCTTTTCCCATCCTGGAAAACGTATTTGCATATTTTCCCAGAATCCCCCAGTTAAGCATCAATGGCTATAAGCTCTTACTTCCCGACCAAAAACATGGATGGCTACTAGAAAACCACTCTTATGAGCCATTACTGTTAAAGTAACATGTCTTGTTGTTTACCCATAATTCACCAGAATCATCTTCATCATATTGTGTGTGTCTGATCACAGTCATTTATGATGAAAAAAAGATTTTCAGGAGGCAGCATACAATAGAGCTCAGAGCATACCTAGCTTATGTGTGGACTGTAAAATCTGGGCATTGGCCCTGTCAATGTATGCATTTTCACAGGAAAATTCATAGTCAAAATCCAGAGACGTCTTATTTTAATTCATAAGAAATTAACATTTTGGTGCCCAATGATTTCTGCCTATTTCCTCGGCCTTGGCTCTTTTAAATATAAGTACATCATCCTTATGTATGCGTCAACTGGTGTCTTTATTTAATTCTTGTTCTTAAAAAAAGTTTGTAAAAATGCAAGAAGAGCTAATAGAGATGTGTGTATATTAATTGCACATTTTCAGTGAACCTATTTCCAAATTGAATTTAATTATTGCTATGGTATTATTGGACAGAACCTGTTTCTATTTTTTAACTATCCCTGTGGAGAAAGATAGCACATGGAACCACTAAACACATCAAGAGAGAGGGCTTCACAAGCAATTTGATTTCAGAGGGGCATGTGGCATAGTGAACAGAAACATTTGCTTTGATTATGCTTTTATGAACTACAAAGTATAGTGTGAAATCATAAAGCATTTCATCTTACATCAAAAGCATAAAATAAACTTATTTTATGATATCTGCTGTGTAGAATACTTGTGATACCGCATACGTTTTCATTTCTGTTTCAGTTAAAATGTGTCAGATGGGCTAAGTTGTTATTTCTTAAATGTTATTTAGGTTAAATGATCACAAATGTTTTTTTTATAGTTTTTTCCTGAAAGTACATCTTTTCCTTAAGATTTTTTTCTGCTCATTCTTTTTTTTTATTTTTCTTACCCAATAAATCTTTTATCATGTTCTACCAAAACTTGGACTGGTCTTAAAAAGATCTTGTGGTTGGTTTTATAGCCATCCATTTTAAGATGACACATTCCTTCTGTGGATATTTATAATGATCTGCAAGATGTGAACATTCTGGAATGTTATGAATGGAAGTGTTAGCAATCAAGTTCTGTATTTACTGTAAACATGCGAAACATCTTTTTCCAGTATGATTGGAACTGCTAAAACACAGTCAAACATATTTAAGTCATACAGAAGCAAGCATAACCATAAAGAAACAGCTTAAATTAATGTTAAGTCTCCAGCTTTGCCAGATATGTTTTATCTTCACAGCATGTATTATAAGACTTCAGCCAGAATTCATCCTTACCATACAAAAGTTTAAAAATAGTCATAACATTCATATCAACTATACAGCAAATATTCACACTATCGTAGGTGTAGGAATGGTGGAAGCTTTTTAGAAATTCATATGCAGTGGAAATGAATGGGCACATTTACTTACCCGTTCCGGAGGATATCCCGAAAGTGCATTGTCCGAGGACAATGCACTGTGCTGTGATTCAAGAAGATCGTGCGCCCGATATCCTGCATGTGTCGCTTATCCGCTCCACCGGAGTTCACCATCTTCCTCCCGGTGCATGTAAATGCATGGCTTGCGACACAATTTTTAAGTTAAATCCCGCAGTCTTTCTGAATCCGTCGGTTCGTCCGATTTGTGTCGCATGTAAGCCGGCGCGATTGCGACTAAATCTGATGCCGTGCAACACAAATGCCAACTCAATACCTGTCCCAGCGGCGCGATCCCCGAAAACGTTGGTAAACCCAACGGAAATGCGGCCGCGGGGCCCTTAGTAAATAAGTGTCATTGTTGAGCAATACTACAAGATGCATTCAGCAACCCTTGGTCACCAATGTATCACCATCAGTTTTCTTCATGGAAATTCTAAATTGTGACATTTTTGCCCTTTAGCACCCTGATCACCAAAAAAGCATAGGTGTATTTGTGATCTACACCTACCCCTGGCTTACAGTGCCCTGGACAACCTCTAAATTCTGGTGTGTCTGGTGCCGGAGAAGTTGAAATTTAAGAACATCGCACAAAGCACTGGTCTTCAAACATCTCCCGCAAGATAATTAGTTCTCACACAACTTTAAAAACCATAATATCGATGTATATAATACTATGATACTATCATTTTAAAAGTCTTAGGACTTATTAATTATCATGGGGCAGATCATGGGGCTTTTGGACCAAGCCATCACATTCTTTTTCAAATTAGAGAAAAATATGGATGGTATCTTTTGACTTTAGTTATGAAAAAATGGAAAGTTTACAAAAATTTTGAAAAATTCTCAGTTTTCTAATTAGGCAGATACTATTTTATATCTAACATTTCCCAAAAGTCTAATTTATGTTGGCATGGCTTTGTAAGCACCTTCACATTTTTCTAGGATGTGTCACGGGTGCCCCTGCGATCCCATGTCCCGCGTTGCAGGCTCACCCGTGCACCTCCAGGTCGCCCATTGCAGCCACCACAAGCTGACATACTCGTTCGCGCTCCAGTGACGGCTCCTGTAGGCGGCAGGATTGTGCACGCCGCTTTGTGATATTTAAAGGGCCAGTACGTAGCTAATTGACGCTGGCCGGCTGCTGACCTGATAAATAGCCAGACTCTTCCTGTGACCTCTGCCGGATCTTTTTGTCTCATATCCTTAGAGAAAGATGTCTTCTGAGATTCCTGTGTGTTATCCATTGTGACCTCCCGCTATGTTCCCGACCTTGATTCTCTGCCACCTGCCTTGACCTTCTGCCATGTCCTGGACTCGGTTCCTGTGCCCCCTGTCCTGACCTTCTGCGGGACCATGACTCCAAATCTGTTTGCCAATTCTATATCTTGCCTTGGCCTGGTGGTATCCCGCTTCAGCAAATCCAACACACTTTGCAGCGGGTTCTGGTGAATACCGGGTGCCACTTAGACTCCGCTCCCAGGTGTTGGCTTACGTCCACCAGCACTGACCCTGGCAGGATGTTTTGTTATTGTGGGAGCAAATTTGCACATTTCTCTGAAAATCTCCGAAGCCTTTATTTAAAGGCACCTGCTCAGTTTTCAAGTGACTCCATAAATTCTCACACTATAGAAACTACACCCCTCAATGTATGAAAAACTGACTTTAAGAAGTTTGTTAACCATTTAACTGTTTAAAATTTGTAAATTTTTTTTGACAATACATTATTTTTGACCCAAAAATTAAACATTCGCAATGGATTAAATGAGGAAGAGCTCCACAAAGTTTGATACCCAATTTCTCCCAAGCATGCCAATTTCTCCTACTGAACTGGTATGGGAACTTGTCGGGGCATAGAATGGAAGGAGGCACCATTCAGAGCAGATTTGCATTCTCACATTTTACAGGCTATAAAATGTTTACATTTTTTGTAATGTGGACATATGGGGGCTTATATTTTCCTGGATGAGATCCACTTTTCAGATATATCATTTAGGGGGATTCAATAGCTATTTGATAAGATTGTATTAACTTTTTCTTGGTGGAGATAAGAAAATCATTAATTCTGGTTTAGAGTTTTTAGATTTTTTTGGCTGTTCACCATACTTTAAAACAATATGTTATCTTTATTCTCTGTGTCACCACTTTATGGTGATACCCCATTTATATAGCTTTTTATGGTTGACTTGATAAGAATATAGAACTCATTTGGTGAGAAATTTGCTTGTTTTTGTATTGCCATATTCTAAGAACCTGTGAAGGAAACCACAATGATCCAGACCCCTGAATGGTGCGCAAGGTCACTAAGTTTCCTTTTATTGACACTCCCAGAACGCATGGGTTCTGAGAGGTGCAGGAAGTGATTTAAAGTCGTCCACACAACTTCTGGATATGGTACAACAATAAATCTCAGCCCTGAACTCAAGGAGCTGCCACCAGTTCTCCTTTAATATAAGTCCGTTCCATAACGGGATTATTTAGGGTGAGGAACCAACCCGGTAGCATGTACACTCACCGGCCACTTTATTAGGTACACCATGCTAGTAACGGGTTGGACCCCCTTTTGCCTTCAGAACTACCTCAATTCTTCGTGGCATAGATTCAACAAGGTGCTGGAAGCATTCCTCAGAGATTTGGTCCATATTGACATGATGGCATCACACAGTTGCCGCAGATTTGTCGGCTGCACATCCATGATGCGAATCTCCCGTTCCACCACTCCCAAATATGCTCTATTGGATTGAGATCTGGTGACTGTGGAGCCATTTGAGTACAGTGAACTCTATTGTATGTCAAGAAACCAGTCCTGAGATTATTCGAGCTTTATGACATGCGCATTATCATCCTGAAGTAGCCATCAGATGTTGGGTACATGTTGGTCATAAAGGGATGGACATGGTCAGCAACATAACCTCAGGTAGGCTGTGGCAGTTGCAAACGATGTCTCAATTGGTACCAAGGGGGCCCAAAAAGTGCCAAGAAAAATCCCCACACATACAACCACCACCACCAACCTGAACCTTTGATACAGACAGGATGGATCATGGCTTTCATGTTGTTGACGCCAAATTCTGACCCTACCATCCGAATGTCGCAGCAGAATCGAACTCATCAACCAGCACATTTTTCCATCTTCTACTGTCCAATTTCGATGAGCTGTGCAAATTGTAGCCTCTCAGTTTCCTGTTCTTAGCTGAAAGGAGTGGCATCCGGTGTGTTCTTCTGCTGGCTGTAGCCATCTGTCTCAAAGTTTGACGCTACTGTGCATTCAGAGATGCTCTTCTCCCTACCTTGGTTGTAACGGGTGGCGATTTGAGTCACTTTGCCTTTCTATCAGCCTCGAACCATCTGCCCATTCCCTCTGACCTCTGGCATCAACAAGGCATTTCCGCCCACAGAACTGCCGCTCACTGGATGTTTTTCCTTTTCGCACCATTCTCTGTAACCCTAGAGATGGTTGTGCGTGAAAAATCCCAGTAGATCAGCATTTCTGAAATACTCGACCAGCCCTTCTGGCACCAACAACATGCCACGTTCAAAGCACTCAAATCACCTTTCTTCCCCTACTGATGCTCGGTTTGAACTGCAGGAGATTGTCTTGACCATGTCTACATGCCTAAATGCACTGTTGCCGCCATTGGCTGATTAGAAAATTAAGTGTTAACGAGCAGTTGGACAGGTGTACCTAATAAAGTGGCCGGTGAGTGTTTGTATTAAAGGTTAAATGCCTTGCTTCACAGAGTATTGAGTATTGTCTTGCTTCTGTGAGCAAGTCAGATGGTTCCTTACACTTCAACCAATATTCAAAAAGTGCATCTCCTTTAAACCATCTGACTATCAACTGAGTAGTAATTCTTACTAGTTAAATCATATTTAGGGATTATTGGGAGTTTTTATACACACTGCAGTCTTCCAAGATTTAATTGCTGTTTCCTCTCTTATAAAACTATTGGAAATCATCCATGTTGCCATTAGCACATGCACAAAAAACTGTTAACAAATATGTTATTCCAGATGCAGAGACTTTATATTAATGTTGGAAAAGTCTTCAAGGCTAATGGCTATAATTTTTACCTATAAAATTACTGGATTTCATTCAATGCTGCTCTGTTTTTTGCTATAAAATAAACTTGATGAGAGGGAGTTGAATGTATTTGCTTTACTAGAAGAAAGTGTGAGATGTGCCTTTAAAATATCCATTTGATTTTGTTTACAAACTATTTATAGCTACCAGGAGTTATTTCTTGTGCAATTTTCACCTTTGTATTCCCCATAGCTATGGTCAACAGCTGTAAAACTTATAGACACCTCTGAAAATATAAATAAGACTACTTACAAATGGGCATGTGGCATGAGTCCCACTGCACAACTGCTGTGGACAGGGGGAGAGGGAGACAGGGTAACAGTCTGTAACACCAGATCACCGAGGGGCTGCGGTAGCCCTTCAGACTCATTAGCATTATTTTAAACAAAGCCTATGTATAACAAATATAAGAAGATTACTAATGACACAGGGGCAGACTTATCGAGCTGTCTGGAAGTCAGAATGTTTCTATTGCCCATGGCAACCAATCACAGCTCAGCTTTTTTTTACCAGTGCTCATGAAGATTTTAAAGGGGAGCTGTGATTGGAAGGTATTGTTGGCTGGGGCTATAATTATAAAATACAATTCTAAAATATACAGTTCTGACTTACATACAATTCAACTTAAGAACAAACCTATAGAACCTATCTTGTACATAACCCGGGGACTGCCTGTAGTTTATTATAGTTGAAATAAAGCAACCCGTTTACTCTCTGGGCCATACATGCACGGCTCAAAGGTGGGCGGGCTGTATGAAGAGGGCTCACGTGGTGAAAGGGGGGTTCATTTAAAGAGTTTCTGCATATTGCAGCAAACACCCCTCACAAATACCTACTATTGGTGCTAGCACCAATCGTCGGGATCAATCCTGCCAATGGGCAGTTACCATGAAACCTCCGGTCTTCATCTTCAGAGCCTGTTTCCTCTATAAAATTATTGGAAATCATCCATGTTGCCATTAGTATTGCAGTATATTGTAGGAAGGAACAGACCATCTAAAGTTAATATACTATTTTTTACCATAAAAAAGATTTTAAAAAAAAGTTTTAAAAAAAAATAATAAAAAATGTAAAAAACCTAAAAGTTCAAATCATCCCCCTTTTTCCTAAGAACTGATTAAACCATAGGTAACAGTAAAAATCACACAACATTAGTATCCTGCATCAATGCTCTAACCAAACTGTTATTGAACGAAGGTGACCTAACGGAAATATGACTAATGTCCAGTGACTTATCAACTTTATAAAGCATGACAGTTGCAACCTCACAGCTCGTACACCAGTATGAAAGTTATTAGCGCAGAAGATGGCAAAATAAAACATTTTTGTACACATTCGTTAATTTTTGAAAATGTATTAAAAAACACAAAATCTATGTGATTTGGTATCACCGCGATCTTACCGAACCAAGAATAATAAATATGTCACTGAAAGTAAATTGTTAGCAAAATAAGCACTCACACAGCCCTGTACATGGAATAATGAAAAAGTTATGGATTTTTGAAGGTGGGAGAGAAAAAGATCAATGCGTCCTTAAGGGATTAAGAGCCAAAAAATTTAAAACTTCTTATTTTATTTTATTATTATTTATTTATGTAAAGATGCAGTAAATACTGCTAAACTTCTGCAGCAATTTGTTTTCCAGCGTGTGACTGTATGTTATGTAATGTCCATTGCAAGATTGAAATCCACAAAAAAAAACACAGCATAACACCAAACGTAATAGAAACAGAGCAAGTCACTTTCATTGAATTTGTTTAAATCCCATCTATGATCAAGACAAAGCATTTTGGGGCTCTAGGCTGACAAAAAAATGTTCCTCCTCACAAGTCAATTCATAATGATATATTTGGACAGTGACACGTTTTTGTTATTTTAGCTGTTTACAAAAACATGTTCGAAATACAATTATATATATAATATGGGCTGAAAGTGCACACTCCCAGCTGCAATATGAGAGTTTCCACATCCAAATCGGAGAAAGGGTTTAGGAATCATAGCTCTGTATGCATAGCCTCCTCTTTTTAAGGACCAAAAGTAATTGGACAATGGACTCTAAGGGCTGCAATTAACTCAAAGGCTTCTCCCTCGTTAACCTGTAATCATGAAGTAGTTAAAAGGTCTGGGGTTATGTGGTTTTGCATTTGGAAGCTGTTGCTGTGACCAGACAACATGTGTCAAAGGACTCTCAATTGAGGTGAAGCAGAACATCCTGAGGCTGAAAAAAAAGAAAAATCCATCATAGAGATATCAGACATGCTTGGAGTAGCAAATCAACAGTGTACATTCGGGTACATTCCTGAGAAAAAGGAATTCACTGGTGAGCTTGGAACTCAAAAGGCCTGGGGTCACGGATGACAACAGTGGTGGATGATCGCCGCATACTTTCTTTGTGAAGAAGACCCGTTCACAACATCAACTGAGTCCAGAACACTCTCAGTGCAAGTGGTGAATCTGTCTCTAAGTCACAGTAAAGAGAAGACTCCATGAAAGTAATACAAAGGGTTACATCTAGATGCAAACCATTCATCAATTCCACAAATCAGACGTCAGTTTAAATTTGCCAAAAAACACTCAAGACCAGCTCATTTTCTGGAAAAGTATTCTCGGACAGATGAGACAAATCACCCTGTACCAGAATATGGAAGAAAAAGTTTGGAGAAGAAAGGGAAACGGCACATGATCCAAGGCACACCACATCCTCTGTAAACTGGTGGAGCAACGTGATGGCATGGGCATGCATGGCTTTCAATGCACTGGGTCACTTGTGTTTTATTGATGACATAACAGCAGACAAGATTAGCCGGATGAATTCTGAGTGTACCGGGATATACTTTACCGCCCAGATTCAGCCAAATGCTGCAATGATCGGACGGCGCTTCATAGTACAGATGACATGACCCCAAGCATACAGCCAAGCTACCCAGAGTTCATGAGTGCAAAAAGTGAACATTCTGCAATGGCCAAGTCATCACCAGATCTTAACCCAATTGGAGCATGGCATTTCACTTGCTCAAATCCAGCTTAACACAGAAAGACCCTACAAACAAGCAAGACCTGAAGGCTGCGGCTGTAAAGGCCTGGCAAAGCATTAAGATAGGAGAACCCAGCGTTGGTGATTCCATGGGTTCCAGACTAAGGCAGTGATTGCCTCCAAAGATTCGCAAAAAATATTGAAAATAAAAAATATTTTGTTTGGTATGTTTATTTGTCCAATTAACTTTGAGCTCCTAAATGTGAGTGTTTGTAAAGAAATGTTACATTCCACATTTTCTTTTACGATATTTTTGTTCAACCCTCAAATTAAAGTTAATCTGCACTTGATTCTGTTGTAAGAGGTTTATTTCAATCCAATGTGGTGGCATGCAAGCCCACTCGCGAAAATTGTGTCACTGTCCAAATATTTCTGGCCCTGAACTGTAAATGGTCAGCAGATTCATGGCACTTAAACCATGGCAGATGAATACAGATAAGCTTCTAACACAACTATTTAAATGTCACCCATGTTTCAAAAAGAAGCATAATTTTGACAACCACCGAACAGCCATGTGGAGAAGAGTCGCCGGTGGCTACTCTTTCAGTTTCTCTAAGTTAAGCTTGGATTGATTAATATTTTTCCTCTTATAGACAAAAAGGAGAGACCTGTCAATATCATTACAATCCATGTTTGGGAATTGTCTGTGCTGCCACTACAGGTTCACAAGTAAACTGTCAAGATCTAATCAGGATGCTTTAAATGACAGCAGCATTTTCTGAGATTTATAAGAAGATTATGTGATAGCATCATCAAATTTATATTTAACATGCCCCCATATGTTTTCTTATCACAATAGAGAAAAGTACTCCACAATCCCAATATAAATCCCTCCTCAGAATAACTCATGATGCACCAAAAAACAAAACCTAAGCCAAAACTCAGAAGTATTTACAGATTACAAAATAAAATACAACTCCTAAAGTATACCCCTCGACATAACTGCACTCCAAAATACGACATTGTACCAGAAGCTCATGATATAGACCCGACATATCTAAACTACAGACCTTAGACCAAACCACAAACATTTCCACACCCCCCCCAGAGAAATAAATACCCTAAAAAATATTCAGAATAACTTCGCAAATACAAACCTCCATTACTTCAAATCCAGAATTAAATAACTATTAGCCCCTCACAGTAACTACCCCTAAAATCCAACATTTTGGGCCAATTTTAACAGAGAATGCAACAAATCCCAAAATACGATCAAGAAAAACTCTGGTTGTTTGTTTTTTCCACATTTATTCTCTGCTCATATATAATGAATCATATGTATGCATGGGTATGTCAGGGTAGCAGTGCATTTGTGTGAATTATATGCTTAGAATGATTAACTCATTACAGAACTGTGAGGTTTGCTTTTTTTAATTTATCTGCTCCCCTCTGGTCCAACAGCCATACTCGCCCATACTCTTAGGTCGAAACTGAATTTGGGGGGGGGGGGGGTCATTTATCCTTTGGTTTTGATTGGCTTTTTGGCATAAACCTCTCTAAAAAGTCGCATTCAATTTTTTATGATTTTCCACTGCTAAAAAGTTGCACAGGACTATTTCCGCCACCTCACTATTCTGCAAAATAGAACTACTGCAGGTGCAAGTATTGCAAAGCCAGATTCATGACTTGCTACTTATAATGACTTTTTTTTAAGTTGCATAGACAACTACACCTCTCATTTTATTATAATATATATTATAACTCCTAAATAAGTCATTAAATAGTGCCCCTGAGACTTTGCATAAGCAAATACTCATTGATTACTTTTTAAAACAGCAGCCTCCATGAGCATTAGCATCTCATTTTATATTGTGTAGCATTCTTATTGTTATTTTCTATACAGAAATTAATTAATTTACATACAGCACCACCTATATCTCTCACACAATGTGGAGTGTTTGTAAAGAAATGTGTACAATTCCTACATTTTCTTTTAGATATTTTTGTTCAACCCTTCAAATTAAACGTTACAATCTGCACTTGAATTCTGTTGTAGAGGTTTCATTTCAAATCCAATGTGGTGGCATGCAGAGCCCAACTCGCGAAAATTGTGTCACTGTCCAAATATTTCTGGCCCTAACTGTAAATGGTCAGCAGATTCATGGCACTTTAACCATTGGCAGAATGAAATACAGATAAGCTTCTAACAATAACTATTTAAATGTCACCATGTTTCAAAAAGAACATAATTTTGCAACAGCCAGAACAGCCATGTGGAGAAGAGTCTGCCGGGTGGCTACTTTCCAGTTTCTCTAAGTTAAGCTTGGATTGATTAATATTTTTCCTCTTATAGACAAAAAGGAAGAGACCTGTCAATATCATTACAATCCGATGTTTGGGAATTGTCTGTGCTGCCACTACAGGTTCACAAGTAAACTGTCAAGATCTGATAATCAGGATGCTTTAAATGGACAGCCATTTTCTGAGATTATAAGAAGATATGTGATAAGCATCATCAAATTTATATTTAACACTGCCCCCATATTGTTTTGTTATCACAAGTAGAGAAAAGTACTCCAACAATTCCCAATATAAATCCAGTCCTCAGAATAACTCCATGATGCACCCAAAAACAAGAACCTAAGACCAAAACCAAAAGTATTTACAGATTACAAAATAAATACAACTCCTAAAAGTATACCCCTCAGCATAACTGCACTCCAAAATACAGACATTGTACCAGAAAGACCCGGAAATACAAACTCTAAAAATATACACCTCAAAATATCTGTCCCCAAACTACAGACCTTAGACCAGTGATGGCGAACCTTTTAGAGACCGAGTGCCCAAACTACAACAAAGACCCACTTATTTATCGCAAAGTGCCAACACAGAAATGTAATTTGTGATTTATACTCCCTTCTCTGTCACAGCTTACATTGATACCAGCACCTGAGGACACCAATAAAGCAGAAAATAGAGCTGTCACTTTAAAATACCTCTGTGCACAGCAAGTCCTGGGCTGTCTGGGACTGCAGGAAGATACCTGGAGTCATCTCTGGTGATGGCCTGGGTGCCCACAGAAAGGGCTCTGAGTGCCGCCTCTGGCACTCGTGCCATAGGTTAGCCATCACTGCCTTAGACCAAACCACAACATGTACCCCAGAGAAAATAAATACCCTAAAAATACTTCAGAATAACTCCAAAATACAAACCTCCATTACTCAAATCCCAGAATTAATAAATATTAGCCCCTCACAGTAACTACCCTAAAATCCAGGCCTTTTGGCCAATTTACAGAGAAGGCACAAATCCCAAAATAAATCAAACAAAAACTCTGGTTGTTTGTTTTCCACATTTATTCTCTGGCTCATATATATGAATCATATGTATGCATGGGTATGTCAGGGTAGCAGGCATTTGATGCTGAATTATGCTTAGAATGATTAATTTATATTACAGAACTGTGAGTTTGTTTTTTTAATTATTTGCTCCCTTCTGGTCCAACAGCCATACTCGCCTATAGCATCTTAGGTTCTGAAACTTAATTTGGGGGGGGGGGTCATTTATCCTTGGTTTTGATTGGCTTTTTTGGCATAAAAACTATCTAAATAGTCGCATTCAATTTTTTTGTGATTTTCCACTGCTAAAAAGTTGCACAGGACTATTTCCGCCACCTCACTATTCTGGCATAAAATAGAACTACTGCAGGTGCAAAGTATTGCAAAGCCAGATTCATGACTTGCTACTTTAAAAAAAAAATTTTTTTTTTAAGTTGCATAGACACTCACCTCTCATTTTATTATAATATATATTATACTCCTAAATAAGTCATTAAATAGTAGCCCCTGAAGACTATTGCATAAAGCAAATACTCATTGATTACTTTTTAAACAGCAGCCTCCATGCGATATAGCATCTCATTTATATATTGTGTAAAATCTTATTGTTATGTTCTATACAGAATAATTAATTAATTTACATACAGCACCACCTAATAAGTCTCTCACACACCCACTAATATGCATCACCTCCTTTAATTTAAATGCCGTACAGCATCTAATTAATCTCTGAACAATACCATCTGATTAATACGTGTATGGGCCCACCTAATTCATCTCTATATATAGCCTTCAGTGCCAATAATTGAATTTTTGTATATCACACCTTATTAATGTATTCATGATGCCCCATAACTTATTCAGCTTTATACAGCACTCCCCCCTAATAATTGAATTTATAGAAAGTTATATTGTTATGCCCTGCTTGTGTATAATGCCCCACAATTAATTTTGTTATGTACAGTGACTGCCCCTACTCACCTTCTCCGTTACTCCCAGCGTGCCGCGCCACCATCTCGCCGGTCAGTGCTCTTGTAATCAAACGGGCTGTGCTGTTGTCATCTTCCGGCTGGCCGAGGTGGCCAGCCACACCCTCCTGTTCCCATAATAAAATGTAATTCCTAGTGGCACCATTTAATGTTTTGGAAGCTGGAAAAAGGCTGTGAAACTGACAAAAAAATACAGTTTTTGACTTTTTCTTGCAGGTTTAGTTTTTATGACTTTGCAGTTCAAAAGGCAAAATAGATAACAACGGATGCCCATTTAGATTCAGGTCAGACACATGTGTGAGGCCAACATAGAATGATCAAAGGGTATTCCCACCAAATATGAGTTAAACTTCTCTTGAAGCAACAATCAGGAATTTGGATATTGAAGTACAGCTGGGGTTTCATACCACCTGCTAACCAGCTTATAACTCGTTTTGTACAACATTGTACATTTAAACGGGCACAGCATCAAGAAGGGATTTCCTATTTAGCACCAAATATCATTACTGAGGACACTTTGGCCCAATAAGTCCAACAATTTGGTCAGGGGAGAACGGATGGGGACTCAGAAATGGTGAAGAAGATATAAGCTGCCATAATGCGACAGGTGCTTTGTTCAGGGGCTAAGCTGGATTTTAGGTAGAACAGGAGCATGTAGGAGAAGAAGTTAGGTAAAAGAATATTTGGCCACTCCACTCCTCAGTGGGGACATACAGTTTGCCATCTCTACATTTGTAACAGTAGTAGGCAGTAGGAATGTTTGATGCATTACGCTCAGACCTCCAGGGGAAAGAGACATTGGGGCACATTTACTAAGAGTCCATCGGACGCATTTCCATCGGGTTTCCCAATTATTTCCTATTTGCCCTGAATTGCACTGGGGTTTTTGGTGCACGCAATCAGATTTTGCAGCATCGACGCCTGCTTTCATGCAACACAAATCGGGGGGCGTGGCCTTTGGACAACCCAACTGATTCGGACTATGTATGGGTTGGGGAGGGGTTTACTGGATCGCTGTTTTTGTACAGATGTTATCACACATGACAAATGATTGTGTAAAGATATATGTTGTTATATCTGATGTACCTCAGCTAATGATCCTTGTTTTGTGATGTTGCACCGTTTCATTTCTGTGCCAATAAAGCGATTTAAAAAAATATGAGTTAAACTTCTCTTGTGGGAGCAACAATCAGGAATTTGGATATTGAAGTACAGCTGGGGTTTCATACCACCTGCTAACCAGCTTATAACTCGTTTTGTACAACATTGTACATTTAAACGGGCACAGCATCAAGAAGGGATTTCCTATTTAGCACCAAATATCATTACTGAGGACACTTTGGCCCAATTAGTCAAACAATTTGGTCAGGGGAGACGGATGGGGACTCAGAAATAGTGAAGAAGATATAAGCTGCCATAATGCGACAGGTGCTTTGTTCAGGGGCTAAGCTGGATTTTAGGTAGAACAGGAGCATGTAGGAGAAGAAGTTAGGTAAAAGAATATTTGGCCACTCCACTCCTCAGTGGGGACATACAGTTTGCCATCTCTACATTTGTAACAGTAGTAGGTAGTAGGAATGTTTAATGCATTACGCTCAGTCCTCCAGGGGAAAGAGACATTGGGGCATATTTACTAAGAGTCCATCGGACGCATTTCCATCGGGTTTCCCAATTATTTCCTATTTGCCCTGAATTGCACTGGGGTTTTTGGTGCACGCAATCAGATTTTGCAGCATCGACGCCTGCTTTCATGCAACACAAATCGGGGGGCGTGGCCTTTGGACAACCCAACTGATTCGGATAAAAAAACGGAATTTAAAATTCTAATTTTGTCACAAAATCAGCACTCCATACAATGGGAGGAAGATGGGGAACACATTCAAGAAATCAGGCACATGCTGTAAGTGAATCGCGGCAGCTCCGAATCCTTGGCGGACATTCCAGATCCACAGACGCAACGGGACTGGTAAGTCTATGTGCCCCATTAAGTGACACCAATTTTTGTGCATTAATCTTGAAGCTAAAGAGGGAAAGGAACTCCTGGATTGGAAATCATAACAGATCCTCTGCAAAAGACACAGTAAGATGCCGAACCCCTTTAATTGCAACTCCCTATGGCTGCCTGCCATCAGGTGTTAGGGAGGTATACTATAACTCATTTTTATGGTTAGAACCATTTTTATGATGAAAATATAATTATTCCCCCCTGATCTTGTCAGGTGCAAGTACAGGATTGACTTTTCCAGTTTCCGTTCTCATTTGAGACTATTTTTGTCTCATTTAAGACTGAGACAAATAAGTTCCACCTTAGACAAATATGTCTCTAAAAGTAGTACAAGAAGCTAGGCAAGGGGTGACTCTACCTTCATTCTGTGTATTGGTGCAATCTTGTGTCTTCTTGCGCAGGGTCACAGGCTTCACAGGCCATAGAGGTTATCATGTAGCTGTCAGTGGAAATGGGACCAGTAAGAGAACACAAGCAGCAAAGTTGTGAGGTTGCCTTTTATTTGGCAAGTGTGGGGCTCTGTGACTATAGTAACTAGTGTGGGGGCACTGTAACTATGGCCTACTTTGCAGCACTGGGACTATTTGCTATGGGTGGACACTGTAAGTGCTGCTTACTGGGAACATGTTTACTATATTAGCTTGAGGCGCCTCTATGCCTATTGGTTACTGTAAAGGCATTGTGACTGTTGGTTATTAAGGGCAATGTCAATGTGGGTTACTGTAAAATGGATTCTGCAGGCACTGTAGTTGCACTATGACTACTGGACTACTGGAGTCACTGTTACTAGCTATTGTGCGGAAATTATTTATATTTTTGCTGCAGTAGGTATGCACTGTGACTAGAGATGGGCGAATCAATTCTAATGATTCTAACTTCAGTTAGAATTTGAGGAAAAATTAGTTTCGTCACGAAGCCGAAGTTTATGCTGATTCGCGGGAATGAAGTTGTTTTTTTCCCCTCATGTTTCTGCTAAATGGGCACGAGAACAAGGTGTTACATGGGGCAGAGAACTCTGGGAAGGAGAAAGGAACACCCCCGATGACATCTGCAGACCTGTAAGCCAGGGGCACACCTACCATGAGGCGAGTTGAGAAATTCGCCTCAGGCGGCAGCGCCTCCTGGTGGGGGCAGCATCAGGCAGGTCACTCACCGGTCTCTCACTACTGTGACCGCCAAGATTGCTACATCCATGGCCACCTTCTGTCTGCAGCCACCTCCCGACCCGCCTCTCCCGGACCCCCGTCCCGCCTCTCCAGTCCGCGGCCCATCTCTCCCATCCGTGGCCCACCTCTCTACCGTCCATGCCCGGCCGCCTCTGCAGTCCGCGGCCCACCTCTCCCATCCACGGCTCACCTCTCTCCCGTCCACGCCCGGACCGCCTCTCCCGGACCCCCGGCCCACCTCTCCAGTCTTCAATCCGCGGCCCGCCTCTCCCGGCCACAGCCGTCTCTCCCGGCCGCCCGCCTCACCCGTCCAAGACCCGTCTCACTGGTCAAGGTAAGTATGTACCTATTATATCTTAAGATGCATATAAATATACATGTGTGTGTATATATATGTATGTTTATATGCATCTCTGTATTCATGTTGTCTTGCCCTGTCTACAGCCTCAATGCACTGCGCTGCCGCCATTTGTGATTGGCTCATTAGAGAATTAAGGGTACCAAGCGGTGGCCGGTGTAAATAAAGTGGCCGGTCAGTGTCTGTGCTGTATCCTATGTGTCTGTTTAAGATGGTGTGGGAGTATATATGCCTATGCATGTAGCTGGATATATACGTCTCTGTCTACAGTTATAGGTGTGGGTTTTGTATATATGCTATGTATGTAGCTGTATATATATGTCTGTCTACAGTATAGGTGTGGGGGTACTATATGACTTGTATGTAGTGTATATATTTTCTTTGGATACAGTATAGGTGTGCGTGTCTATGACTTGTATGTCGATGTATATCTGTGTCTCTGATTACAGATAGGTGGTGGTGTTTGTCATGCGAGATGTATGTAGTGTTTATATATAGTTATGTCTTCTGTATCCAGTATAGGTGTGGGGTGTTGTTATAACGACTATGTATGTAGATGTATATACGTCTCTGAACAGTATATGTGTGGGGTTTGTGTATATATATGTCCTGGATACAGTATCGGTGTGGGGTGATATATGACGAGTATGTAGCTGTATATATCTATGTCTCTGTAGAACAGAGTATAGTTGGTGGGTGTCTAATGACTATGTAGTAGCGGATATATATGTCTCTGTATAACGTATATGTGGGGTGTATATATGACTATGTACGTAGCTGTTATATGTCTCTGTATACGTATAGGTTGTGGCAGGGGCGCAAACTACATGAGGCGAGTTGAGAAACTCGCCAAGCGTCGGGCCTCCTGGGGGACGGTGGGGCGCATCAGGCAGGTCATCACCGCAGCTCGGAACCTTTCTGTCTGCGGCCGCCTTCTGACATCCTCTCCGGACCCGGCTCGTCTCGTCAGTGGCCGCCACCCTCCCCTCGCCTCTGGCGGCACCGAGTCTCCCCTAGAGGCCAGCCTTCCATGTCCCGGACCACCGAACAGACCCGACCGCTCATGCATCCGCGGGCCCGGCTCACCTTCCCGCCACTTCCGGCCGCTCCCCTCACACCTCCGCGGCACTTGCTCAAGTTCCCCGCTTCAACAATCAGGGCCGCCACTCCTGGCGCCGCTCCACGGGCCCGGACAGCTGCTAGACTGTCCCGGGCCCGGCCGCCGGCCTCACTCCCGGGCGCACGCGTCACTCGTCCGCGGAACGCACTCCCGCACCCGCGGCCCGCCCACCTTCCAGCCGCCGTTTCAAGCTCCCTCCGCCCACAACTCCCCGGCCGTCAGCCTCATGCCTTCCGCGGCCGCCCCGACTCTTCATGGGCTGCCCTGCTTCACCCTTCCGCGGCCGCGTCCTTGCCCGTACTGTTATTTCTTATACTCGCTGCATCTAATTTAACTGTCTACCTGTGATTACACATATATCTACACAACCTGTTCTTTCCTGCCTTCTCTTCTCCATGATCTCCTGTACGGTTGGGGGAGTGTGTGTGTTTGTCTCCTGCTATGATGTATCGACGTGCGGGTATACTGTCTGTGTGGGGTGCGTGTGGTCTATGCATGCACATGAGTATATATGTGTTCTCTCTGTGTACCTGCTGTTTTATGAGTGTTGTTGTATCCGTATCGATAGATATATCTCTCTATAGCGGCTCGTGTCGTCTTGTAGGTATCTGGCGGCCACTGTGTGTACTTATATACCTGGCGGCACGCCAACCATACCATCTAACTCTACTCCTCCCCGCCTCCGCCCTATCGTATATCCTAAATCCCGCTTCCGCTTGTACGTTTCTATGTATCTGGCGGAACGTTGTATGTATTCTCTGGTCTATGGCGGTACCACTGTCTGCAATTGTATGGTCTTTGGTGGCACATGTATATCTATATGTCTATGGCGGAAGGCTGTCTTATCTATGGTAATATGGCGGCCCGTGTATGATTCCATGGTATCTGGCGGCATGCTGTAGTATTAGATGTTATATGGGGCCCGTGGTTAGACCCATTTTTTATGATAAAAAATCATAATATTTCCCCCCTGATCTTAAAGACACTGGTGCAAGTACAGGCCTGACTTTTTCCAGCTTCCTGTTCTACATTTTGAGACTATTTTTGTCTCATTTAAGACTGAGACAAATAAGTTCCACCTAAAACAAATATGTCTCTAAAAGTAGTACAAGAAACTAGGCAAGGGGTGACTCTACCTTCATTCTGTGTATTGGTGCAATCTTGTGTCTTCTTGCGCAGGGTCACAGGCTTCACAGGCCATAGAGGTTATCATGTAGCTGTCAGTGGAACTGGGACCAGTAAGAGAACACAAGCAGCAAAGTTGTGAGGTTGCCTTTTATTTGGCAAGTGTGGGGCTCTGTGACTATAGTAACTAGTGTGGGGGCATTGTAACTATGGGCTACTTTGCAGCACTGGGACTATTTGCTATGGGTGGACACTGTAAGTGCTGCCTACTGGGAACATATTTACTATATTAGCTTGAGGCGCCTCTATGCCTATTGGCTACTGTAAAGGCATTGTGACTGTTGGTTATTAAGGGCAATGTCAATGTGGGTTACTGTAAAATGGATTCTGCAGGCACTATAGTTGCACTATGACTATTGACTACTGGAGTCACTGTGTTACTAGCTATTGTGCGAAAATTATTTATATTTTTGCTGCAGTAGGTATGCACTGTGACTAGAGATGGGCAAATCAATTCTAATGATTCTTACTTCAGTTAGAATTTCAGGAAAAATTTGATTCATCACAAAGCCGAAGTTTATGCTGATTCGCGGGAACGAAGTTCTTTTTTTCCCCTCATGTTTCTGCTAAATGGGCGCGAGAACTGCGGGTTACATGGGGCAGAGAACTCTGGGAAGGAGAAAGGAACACCCCCGATGACATCTGCAGACCTGTAAGCCAGGGGCACACCTACCATGAGGCGAGTTGAGAAACTCACCTCCTGGTGGGGGCGGCATCAGGCAGGTCACTCACCGGTCTCTCACTATTGTGACCGCCAAGATTGCTCCATCCACGGCCACCTTCTGTCTGCAGCCACCTCCCGACCCGCCTCTCCAGTCCACGGCCCGCCTCTCCCATCCGTGGCCCACCTCTCTACCGTCCACGCCCGGCCCGCCTCTGCAGTCCGCGACCCACCTCTCCCATCCACGGACTCACCTCTCTCCCGTCCACGTCCGGACCGCCTCTCCCGGATCCCCGGCCCACCTCTCCAGTCTTCAATCCGCGGTCCGCCTCTCCCGGCCACAGCCGTCTCTTCCGGCCGCCCGCCTCACCCGTCCAGGACCCGGTCATGGTAAGTATGTACCTATTATATCTTAAGATGCATATAAATATACATGTGTGTGTGTATATATATGTATGTTTATATGCATCTCTGTATTCATGTACATACTGTACAGTGAGTATGTGTATGTATGATGTATATATATATTGGCATGCTGTATGTATTGTATGCTATATTGTGGCACGGTGTATTTAATATAAAATATACACAGTGTGCCGCCATATAGTATATAATACATACAGAATACCGCCAAATAGTATATTTTGCAGGGCAGCATGCTGTATGTATTGTATGGTATATGGCGTCACACTGTATGTATTATATGATATATGGCGGCACGCCTGGCTAAGGCCAGCCCTTACTAATGAGCACCGTCATCTAGCTGGCACCACTACTATGGCAAACTATGAAGAGTGTTGCAAAAAAATAAATCACACTGTTTTTAACAAATATAAATTTAATTGAAGAAAAAACGCAGACATACCCTCGTTGACCATTTTATTTGTTAGAAATGTCGGTCATTGACGTAATCCTTTGAATCCGAAGTAGTCCACAGCTGGCACGGTCCTGGAAGACACAAATAACACACACTGTGGCGGATGCACTGAATTATTGTGACATGCACCCGCTCAATAAGATGTCCCCAAAATGGTATTAATGTAAGTGTCATCTCATACCACAAAAATGACACCTTAAAGAGGACCTGTCACCCAGAAATTCGGCACTAGATGTTACTAAAGTAATCAGCTCCTAGTGCTAAACCAAACGCAGCGGTGTTACACAGAAACCTCTGATAACGCTAACTAACACTGCCGCGCTGTACACTATAAACACCGGACCACTCTCAAAGTGGTGAATTCCTGAGGGTGCGGGATTGTGGGTGGTGACTGCCGCATGACACGCAGCAGTCACCGCCGGACTATGGAACGAGCGAGGCGGTCAGGGGAAGAGGCAGTGCCTCGGACAGCCCCCTCATGAATAAGTAGGACCCTTAGAGAGTGGTCTGGCGTTTCTACAGTACAGCGCAGTTAGTGTTAGCGGAGGTTTCCGGTAACGTTATCAGTTAAACACCACTGTGTCTGTCTTAGCACTAGGAGCTGCTTACTTTAGTAACATCTCCAGGCGCGTTCACACATTGGGTTTGGCCTGGGTATTCATTGCGTTTGAAATGAATTACAACAGCTGAGGAGGCGATTTGCCTAATTACATTACTGTTTACGCTTGTTAACACATGCGTTGACATTGCATTTAGAGTGCATTCTGTAAACGGAAATGTTAACAGTAATGTAATTAGGCAAATCCCCTCTCCTCAGCTGATGTAATGTGTTTCAAACGCAATGAAAAGGCAGGACATAACACACCGTGTGATTGTGCCCTCCTAGTGCTGTTTTTCAGGGTGACAGGTCCTCTTTACACAGCTCCACACAGGGCCGATTCTAGCATATTTGCTGCCTGAGGCGAATATTAAAATGCTGCCCCCCCCCCACTCCCTGTTAAGTAAATGCTGAAAACTTTACAATCTCCTGCAGTTCAAACCGAGCATCAGTATGGGGAAGAAAGGTGACTTGAGTGCCTTTGAACGTGGCATGGTTGTTGGTGCCAGAAGGGCTGGGCCCAGCCTGCCCCCATGTAGTATACAGCCAGCCCAGCCTGCCCCCAGTAGTATACAGCCAGCCCAGCACTAAAAAAAAAACTTATATACTCACCCTCCTGCAGCCCCGATTGGCAGCGCTGCTCCCCCGATGTCTGCGATACTCCCCCGATGTCATCGCGGCTCCCCTTCTGGCTTCCGCGCCTGTCTTCTTTCTACTGTAACATCCTGCAGGGCGTGGCCAAGCCCTTCCCAGCCAGCAGGCGCATACTATGATGCGCCCGCTGCTGACGTCATACTATGTGCCGGCCGTGAAGAAACATGGCCACGCCCTGCAGGATGTTACCAAAGAAAGAAGACAGGCGCGGAAGCCAGAAGGGGAGCCGCGATGACATCGGGGGAGCAGCGCTGCCAATCGGGGCTGCGGGAGGGTGAGTATATAAGTTTTTTGGTTTTTTTAAGTGCTGGGCTGGCTGTATTGACTCATGTATAAGCTGAGTTGAGGATGTTCAGCACATTTTAGGTGCTGAAAAACTTGGCTTATACACGAGAATATATGATAAATGACCATTTACCAGAGGTCCATTTGTAACTAGGGGTTGTCTGTAAGTCGGGTGTTCTTAAGTAGGGGACCGCGTGTATGAATATATATTGAAATATTCTTTTTATTATTATATAATAATTTTTTATTAGAATTTAAATGTTATTATTCTTTAATTAATATCACAGTTTGCAGTATATAGTAATTATATATATTTAAAATATAATGTAATATAATGTAATATAGAATGATCAGTTTTGACCATGGGGGAATAAAGTAGTTTGATCTCCCTGCAGTGCCTCCATAGGTGAAAGTTGGTACTACACATTTCCCATTTAAATTAAAAAAATGTATAATGTATTTTTAATTGAATTTATGAACATTCTGTTGGGCTATGTGTGCCTTTTTGTGTGCCTTGAGTGCCTTTGAACGTGGCATGGTTGTTGGTGCCAGAAGGGCTGGTCTGAGTATTTCAGAAACTGCTGATCTACTGGGATTTTCACACACAACATACTTACAGGAGTATGTGTATGTATTGGTGTATGACTGTATATAAGTGTGTTTATACGGTATGTGTGGGTGAGTATGTGTTTATACATGCTGTAAATATGTGTACAGGCTTTATGAGTGGGATATCTATATAGATATAATATATATATATATATACAGTATATACACTAACCGGCACTTGCTTAGGGTACACCTGTCCAACTGCTCGTTAAACACTTAATTTCTCAGCAGCCAATATCACATGGTGGCAAAACCTCAGTGCATTTAGGCATGTGCAGGTCAAGACAATCGCCTGCAGTTCAAACCGAGCAGCATCAAGTATGGGAAAAGAAAAGGTGGACTTGAGTGCCTTTGACGTGGCATGGTGTTGGTGCAAGAAGGGCTGCGTATGAGTAGGTTGAGTATTTCAGAAACTGTGATCTACTGGGATTGTCAAGCACAACCACTCGGGGTTTACAGAGAATGGTCCGAAAAAGAAAAAAAACATCCATGAGCGGCAGTATGGGGGCGGAATGCCTGTGTGCCAGAGGTAAGAGGGAGAACGGGCAGACTGGTTCGAGGATAGAAAGGCAACAGTGATCAAATCGCACTGTTAAACCAAAGTAGGCCAGAGCAGAGAATCTCTGAAAGCACAGTACCGTCGAACTGTGAGGCAGATGGGCACAGCGAGAGACCACACCGTGGTGACACTCCTTCAGCAAGAACAGGAAACTGAGAGCTACAATTTGCACAGCTCATCAAAATTGGACTAGTAGAAGATTGGAGAACGTCTCATGGTAGCTGATTGAGTCTCGAGTTCTGCCTGCAACATTCGGATGGTTAGGGTCAGAATTGGGTGCAAAAACATAAAAGCATGATCCATCATGCCTTGTATCAACGGTTCAGGCTGGGGGTGGTGGTGTCATGGATGTGGGGAAATATTTTTGGCACTCTTTGGGCCACTTGGTACCATTGAGATCGTTGCAACGCCACAGCCTACCTGAGTATTGTGATGACCATGTCCAGCCCTTTATGACCACAATTACCCTGTACATCTGATGGCTACTTCAAGCAGGAAATGCCGCCATGTCATAAAGCTGGAATATCTCAGATGGTCTTGACATTGACAAGAGTTTCAACTGGACTCCAAATGGCTTCCACAGTTCACAGATCTCAATCCAATAGAGCATTCTGTGGATGTGGGTGCGTTGGAACGGGGAGAGAGTGAATCAGGATGCAGCCGACAAATCTGTGGCAACTGTGTGATGCCATCATGTCAATATGGATAAAATCTTGAGGAATGCTTCAGCACGTTGAATTTATGCCCGAAGAAGAGGCAGTTTGAAGGCAAAAGGGGGTCAAACCCATTACTAGCATGGAGTACCTAATAAAGTGGCAGGTGAGTGTTGTTATATATGGGCATGCTGTATGTTTGTATGCTATATGGCCGAACTCTGTTTACTATAAAAACCAACGCGTGCCGCCATATAGTATATAATACCTACAGAATACGCCAAATAGTTATTTTGCAGGGCAGCCACTTATATAGTGGCTGGTATTAGGCGGGCACGCTGTATGGATTATAGGTATATGGAGCACGCTGTTATGTATATATGGATATGGGCGCACCTGTATGTATTACATGGTATACGGGAGCCCACTGTATGTATCTCATGGTATATGGCACACGTGTAGCTTTATATGGTTATGGCGGCACGCTGTATGTATTATATGGTATATGGCTGGCCGCTACTGTTTATAGGATATGCCACATGTGGGATCATTATGGCGCCACATGATATGTATTAGTATTGGTATAGGAGTAGTGCTATGAATTGGTATTGGGGCCCTGTATTCTTAGTATGGTATATGGGGGCACGCATGAGTATTAGTATAGTATATGCGCTGATATATTGGTCTGGAACGCGTCTATGTTATAGGGTATATGCGGCACGCACGTATGATTATATATAGGCGTGCCCGCTGTATGTATTATATCGGTATATGGCGGAACGCTGTAGTGATAGGTTATGGGATGATGTATATGATTGGTGGCACACTGTATGTATTATACGGTATATGGCGCCATACTATGTAGCTAGTGCATGTCTATATTATATGGTATACCTGTGGCACGCTGTTGTATTATATGGTATAGGAGAGCACCGTTGTATGTATAGTATGAGTATGATGGGGCCGCAAGTATAATATAGTATATACAGTGGCACCGGTTGATTATGATTGGCGCATGTAGGATTAGGTATAGGTGGCACGCTGTATGTATGTATTGTGGTATTGGCGCGCATCATTGTTGTTTATATGGTATACGTGGGCACACTGTATGTATTATATGGATGTGGTGGCCGTGTTTGTATATATGGTTATGGCAGAATTTATGATGTACGTATATGCGGCACACATGATCTGTTCTATATTACATGGAGGACAGCTGGCGTCATTTTTATAATATATGGTGGCATGATTATTGATTTTATATTATATGGCAGATTGGTGTATGTATTTTGGTCTTTATGGTAGCTCACTGGTGGTTTTTATATAGTACATGTGGTGACCCTGTTATGTATTGTGCATTGCTTTATTTTCGAATTAAACCCAATATGGTATGCGGGTCTGGTCCTCATGACAGTCCAGTGATGTAATACATATAGTGGGTGGGGGGTGGGGCGTGTCTTTTCTAGTCGCCTCAGGCAGCAGAAAGGTAGGGTCACCCCTGCTGTAAGCCAATCAGCGACCAGAAGGCTTATGTGTGAGGTCACACAGCCCTATAAAACAACCAGCCATTTTCATCTCAGCATTCATTACTTTCATGTTGTAGCGTCCGCTGCTGCATCGTAATGTGGATTCTTAGCTGCAATCCCTCGCTGTTCTCTAGGGGGTTCTATATACCCCAAAAAGCAGTTCTATTATTGACAAAATCGAATAGGAAGAAAAATCTGTTTGAATTCCAACATCTGCAGTAGACAATTGGTGGACCAATCCTGGTTGTTCTTTAAGGGGGGATCTGTACCCCAATTAGCAGTTCTATAGGACAAAAATGAATAGGAAGAAAGAAATATGTTTGACATTCATGCTTCTGCAGTAGTCCCTCTCGACAACGGCTGTCCCCCCAGAAAAACGAGCATGTCCTATCCCCTAGAAAATGAGCTTGTCCCCCCCTAGACACCGAGCATGTCCCCTCCCAAGACAACGAGCATGCCCCCACCTTGAAATCGAGGCTGTCCCCCCTAGACAAATAGGCGGGCACCCCATGCAGTTTTTCCCCCTCATTTTTTTGTAAAAATGGGGGGGAAACAGCCTGGGAGCCCCCTTTTAAGGGGGACCCCATGATATGTTGCCAAAAATTTGAGGGAAAAACAGCTGGGGGCCCCCACTATTATTCAATTCCACCCAGATACACAAAAGAGAAAGTAGCTGCCAGTATGAGCCGGGGATAGCCCACTGTTAGGGCTATTCCAGCGCAACAATATAAGCCTGCAGACGACAACTTTTTTTAACCCTGAACATCGATAAGGAGGTAAGAGGAAATGGCGGGAGTAAAAGATAGTAAAGGAAGCATCACCAAAACCACACTCCTACTCATTCTGCTTCCCTCCCCCTCCGCTCTTCATCCCTCCCCCCCATAGTCCTCTTCTTAACGACCCCTCTTATTTTCCCTCAACTAAAAAACAAAATACAAAACAAAAACTAAACAAATAAATTACACCAAACAATCATCCCAAGTGTCAACAATACCCGAAGATTCACAAACTAAATTAAAACCATCTCCTAAACCAAAACACCCATAAAACCATCCCAAAAACAATACCTAAAAAAAAAACCAACCCACATAAAAACACAAACACAAAAACAAAGAACGGGACACAAACTTCAAGAACTTGCGCGGACCTGGCGGAGGCGAGGGACCACCCACCCCAACAAATACCAACTGAACCACCAACACTAACCAAAAAAACACACCACAACAACACACCAACCCTACAGGGCAATTGTGGGTACCGGTGGGGTAATGGGTAATGAGCAAAGGATAGGTGGGTAATTGCCAAATTAAGGCAAACACTAAGAAGCCCTTACGAGAATGAGCACCGTCATATAGCCGGCACCAATACTATGGCACACAAACACGAAGAGTGTCGGCAAAAATAAATCGCACGTTTTTTAACAAATTAATTTAATTGAACAAACAAAATGCAGGACACACCCTCGTTGTGACAATTTTATTGTATAACTGTCGGTCATATTGACGTAATCCTTTGAATCGAAGTAGCCGCAGCAGGCAGGTCCTGGGGCACGACACGAAAAATAAACACACACTGTGTGTACCGCTCAATAAGATGTCCCCAATGGTATTATTACGGTAAGTGTCGTATAGAATACCAGAAAATGCACCCTTAAAAGAGGACTGCACCCAGAGAAATTCGGACAACTAGATGTTACTAAAGTAATCAGCTCCTAGTGCTAAAACCAAACGCAAGCGGTGTCACAGAAAACCTCGATAACGCTAGGACCATACCACTGCCGCGCGTACCCGATAAAAGCCACGACCGCTTTCAAAGTGGAGAATTCCGAGGGGGGCGGGGATGGGTGGTGATGCCGCATGGACACGCAGCTGTCACCGCCGAAACCCATGGAACGAGCGGGGGGTCAGGATAAGGGCAGCGCCTCGGACCGCCCCCTCATGAGAATAGTAGACCTTAAGAGAGCGGTTATGCGTTTACGGATACAGCGCAGTTAGGTATGTTATCGGAGGGTTCCTTTTGTAAACGCGTATCAGTTAAAACCACTGTGTCTGTAGTTAGCACGAGGACGCTGCGTACTTTAGTAACATCTACGGGCGGTCAGCATGTTGGGTTTGGCCTGGGGTTTATGCAGAGTGCGGTTGAAATGAAATTACAACAGCTGAGGAGGAGATTTGTCTGCCTATACTACATTTATGTTTCACGCTTTGTTATCATCTATGCGGTGATTGCGTGTAGAGAATAGTGCGTTCTAGTAACGAAAAAATGTAAACAGTAAATGTAATTAGGCAAATCCCCTCTCCTCCCAAAAATTGGCAAAAGAAGAATTTTTTTTTTACTTTTTTAATTATTTTCTTTACTATTTTTCAGACTACCTAGGGTACTTATAACCCTAGTTGTGTCTGATTGATACTTAAATTATTATACCATACTACAAGGGATTTTGCATACATCTATTACAATGTGCATGATCGTACAATTGTGTAATAGATAGCCTCGATCATGATGCCTCGGATTCTTTGTTGTGAATTACGAGCTGTCATGACAACGGACGCGCTCCCCGGAGAAAAGTGCCGGCTGGCGATTTCAAAGGGTTAAACACCGGCCGATCGAGTGCAAGACACGAGATCCCGGGTGTTAGCGACGGGATTTGATTCATATAAGGCAAATGGCCCGGGAGTATGAAGAGGGCCCTCTCAGCCCGTTGAAGCCGACTTCATACTCCCCAGTGCAGCAAGCCGTAAGGGTACGTCTTATTATTTTTGCGCTCTTATTGGGATTGAGCATGCCATAACGTTTACTACAATCATTACTACTATCAGGTCTCTGTGCATTCCAGGAAAATGCCTGTTTTTAATCGTGATGCGTTTTGATTCGATTCGGGACCGAAACAAATTTATCCGCGAAAAAATTTGGTGATTGAATCAGGACGAACGAAATTTTAACAAATTCGACTCCTATCGTGACCATTGGCAACTGGGGGGTGTGCTGTAACTATGACTCCTGTGAGGCTGAGTTCAATTGTGTGTACCACACCCAGATGTTTGCACAGGCTCATTGAGTTGCGTTTGCATGCCTCTCTCATTAGAATGTTTTTGTACTTAATGATGATAATTGCACACTGCTCACCCCAGATGAGCCATTTATGATCGAGTATTTTCACAGTGAATATAATGGTTAAATGTTAAATGTGGAGTTACTTTATTCTGCCAAAAGTACCGCCCAACGAAAAAGAAGGCACGAGTATGGTGTGTGGGGTGAAGATTGCATAAGCTGTGTGAGAGTTACAGGGCAGTACCTATAAGACAGCCCGACTTACATACGACCCGTAGTTAAAAACGGCCTCTGGATTTGGTAATTTTAATGTACTTTGCCATCTTAGGATACAATAAACATCGATAAAGGTTTTCTGCAATTAAGCTTTATTGTTAATGCCTGATTCTTATGACAAAAAAAAAATTGGCTGGGTTACAAATTTAAAAATATTACCAGTTACCGACTCTTACAAATTCAACCTTAAGAACAAACCCTACAGAACTAACCTGTATTGTAACACTGGGGACGCCTGTACATTATACCATATATGTTAGTTTATGAAGGGAAAGACTCCTGAATAGAGCCCAAAGAAGGTGCCCCTTCCTAGGGATATAAACTGGAAACCCACAACTGGCGTAATCGCTCCCCACCTCTACATGGGGTTACCAGCGTTAACCAACCGTTCTATTCCTTGTTTAAAAATACTGCGGCATGCAGCACTGTCAAAAGAATGTAAATGAAATTCCCCTGTAGTCACAGCTTTGGAAAAATGTAGTAGGCACGAGGGAAGGCGAGCACTATGCCAGGACTCGTATGTGTGGTAAGTACAAGAACATAGAGAGGAGGTCCTTGTATTAAACAACAATATCTGTGTGCACACCACACCACCTTTGTCCCAAGTTACGACCGGGGGGGAACATGGGCGGGGGGAGGTCACCAGTACAGAAAACCTCAACAACTACATGGGAAGGTGTGGGGGACTTGCGGACCAGCAAATTGCCTTTTATTACGTTGTGTGTGATAAATAAATGCAAGTTTTAATCTGACCCATTCCGTTCTGCACATCATATTGTGCTCTGAAACAGCAGTTGAGAACCCATATGAGATATTATATGTTATTCAAGAGAGACAGCCAAAGTTGTGGAGTTATTGTACCTCAATACCTTGTGAAGTGTATCTTTCAGGCTAAATAGAATTTTCTTGAAAAAAATTATTGATTGTAAACATGTGTTAATCGCATTGTTGTTTGGGGAGTTCGACTACACGAAATTAAATAAAGTTGACATGCTTCCCATGTTGTTTTCCATAGTTCGAGATGTTAAGTCTTGTTTTACTGTTTATAGTAATAGCATCAAAAAGAGCACTTCCAACTACATTGGTCACAAAAATATTGCCTTGTTGACAAATCTCTGCAAACTTGCAACTAAAACTATACGCCTTCCAAAATTCAAATTTTGTGGTAAGACTTTTTGTCAACAGACGTATAAAATTAAAACATAGCAAATTGTGGAGAGTTTTTCCAAGATTTTTCTAAAATTGTTAAATTTTACCCCAAAAAACCCTAAACCCATAATAAATAACATAAAGACTAACAATGTATCGACAAACAGAGTATTCTCAAATCATTACCTACTCTCAGTACCTACGAAAATAGAACTTCAAAGTGCTTATTAGTGAGTAATATAAGGAGGATGTGGGGAAGTAACCGGAAGGCAGAGGGGGAGGAGGGAAAGAGTACGCAGGCACTTTGCCTAGGGTAAAATCGACTATGAGATAAAAATTTGACAGGCCCCACAGAGAACTTTTAAACAGAACTCTGCCCAATTCTGCTCCCAAGGAACCTATAGGGGGTCACGTAACTAAGGGAACGATTCGCGTTTTTTCACAAAAGTGTTTCCGCGAATACTGACGGGATTGAGCAGGTATTTACCTGGTTAGTGCCCCGTGGTTGTTGGCCGCAAGCCGGATCGGTTGTGGGAGCACAGGCAGGCGATGCATGCGACGGAGAATCGGGGGCTGGTCCTTCGAAAACCCAATGATAGGCAATATTTGCGCATTTAAAAAAATAGAAGTGGTCGCAGAACACGGCGATACATGACACCACGTTATAGGATGGGTGCGACATTCCGGCGGACAACGCGGAAGGAAACTACAGATTCAGCAGCTGACATCCTGTGGACGTCGGAGGAACGCATTAGGAACGCCTGGCAGATACCCGGAATCCATTGCAGAGAACGCGACCCCGGATCGCGAATGGACCGCGGTGGTACGTAAATCTGCTCAATATGTTGGTTGAAGGACTAGGAGCTTAAAAGAGCATATATGTTCCGGCCATGAAATTATCAGATGGAACATGGTGTCAGTTCCAACTGTAAAAGGGTTATCTCTCATTTGCTTAACACCCAGTCTTTTTTGACGGGGAAGGTCGTAGGGGAAGGCCTAGATATATGTACAGGAGGCGCATTTAGACATTAACGCTTGTTATTCAACTCGATGAATTCTGTCCCATTAGCCTACTTGGCCTCTTTTCAACGCTTCCTTCGCGGCTGGTACCCTCCCTCTTCACCCAGCGAGGGCGGCACCTCGGCTTGCACTGGTACCTATACCCCTCCGCCTCTTTCTCTTTAGCCCCGTAATTGGTGTGTTTGCAACTGGATGTGGATTCATAGTTTTTTTTAAAAAAAATGGGGACTAAGAAAGCTGGTGTGGTAAGCAATACTGATATTGAATGCATGGCGGCTGATGTACAGGTTTCCCCAATTGGTCACGAACTATCTCACAGAATGGCAATCCATCCATTCTATTCTTATTTTTCTGAGTCAATGGATAGTGCTGATACTCATAGGGCAAAACAGTCATGTGGGGTGCTCAACAAAGCAGGTTCGGTCGGTTAATTGGACCAGTTGCACTCTATGACCTCTGTGAGTATGCAACCCCAGAGACAGAGGGGGTAATTATAAGCGGCCAGATCGACATTGATTTTTTAAGTCGGTGTTTACCCGGTATTTTACGTTTGCGACAGATTTTCTCCGTCAATTGCACCAGGATTTTTGCACGCACAGTTCGGATTGTGTCGCAATCAGCGCCGGCATGCACGGGACGGAAACGGGGGCGTGGCCGTCTGAAAAAAACGGCGGATTCGGGAGGAGAGAAAACTGTGTTTGTGATTTAGAAAAAAAAAAATTTTTACACCCACTTACTTCACACGCCTGGCTTGGTGAATCAGTGAACTCCAACGGAATTCAGCGGGGAGCATAGCGAAGCGGACACCTAGTGGATCGGAGGAACGTACCTTAGTGAAACTCGCCGAAAGACCCTAGAATCTCACAGAGAATGCTCGCTGATCGGGCATGGAGCCGGTAAGTAAAATCGGTCCCAGAGTGTTTATATGGTACCCGACCAGTCATTGAATTTCTTGGTGACATTAAAATCGTACGACTACTATTAAGCTGCAGAATGTTGGGTTACTATTTGTCCTTTTGTAAGACCATGCCATCTTGGACCACCTTTCGTTCCTAATAGTATGAATTATCATACACACGCAGCTGCCATGTGGAAGATGAATGAGGCTTGTTTTGAATGTCCAGAAAGTGATGGAAGGAACAGTATTGTCCCTGGTTGAAACGGCCATTTTTCATAGGTCGTGTGAATTGCTTTTAGACCTTACCAAGGTGGGACACGATGGATCTCATTTTTGGGGGACCATGTATCATAGTTTTTTTTTGCTTTGGTGTATATTAAGAAGTTTGGAAGAGTTCTTTTTTGGGACTTATGTGATTATGAACAGTCTTTTTCTATGAAGCAATGTTGAAAGTCTGCTATACGGAGCGGTGACAAGTTTGTCTGTGATTGTTTTTCACTTTTTGTGCAAATGTTCAAATCCAATATGGACACATAGTCGCATGTAAGGAGGTTATATGCAGGATGGGAGGCAAAGTACTGGTAAAATATTGGATTTGAGGCTAGTGTCCTGCATTTTTTTAAGCACTTCTAGCACACCCAAGGAGATGACGACTGAGGAGGGCTGCGGGGGTCACACGTGGTTGCATTTTGTTGGATTTTCATTGTGTATTGAAAGACATTCCATTACAAATAGCGCGGAGAGGGATTTGCTTAATACATTGGTGTAAACATTGGTTACAATATATCTAACAGTTAAACACATGGAATTAATGTAGGTTGTTAAAGGTTGTGGGTAAACATCATGTTTTATAAATAATTTGTTCAATTAAATGTTAAACGTAATGTAATTAGGCAAAATCACCTCTCCGCAGCTAATTGATGTAATTCACAATTGCAACCAAAACACCACCTGTGACCTTAGATAGGACCTAATACATATATAGAAAAAATGTCAATTGCAAATATTTATGAATTGTTTTTAAAAAAACAGTGTTATGTGCAAAATTTAACATATTTAAACATATTGAAATGTTTTCCAATTTACAGTGTAAAACAGATGTCATGAAAAAAAAAGTTGGCATGCACATCTGCAAAATAAAGAACCACAAGAGACAAGGTGCAAGAAAAGTCGCACAAACACACAAAAATAACAATTTAAAATAGCAGAAATAAAGATTACATGCCCCCATTGTGCTTGTTATCTGCATCAATTCCACAATTTAAAGAACCCACTCAGTAGGGTCAGACCCTAGGACCAGTGGCAGAATAGGCAGCACAGAGGGCTACCATTTGTTTGCTGCACATTAATTCAAGAGTTGTGAATAACTTCACTGGCCACTTTCCTAGGTACACGTCCAACTGCTCTTTAACACTTTAATTGATAATCAGCCAATAACATGGCGGCCAACTCAGTCATCTAGGCCTGTAGAACAAGGGGGTGCAAGACAATCTCCTGCAGTTCAAAACGAGCATCAGGTATGGGGAGAAAGAAAGGTGATTTGAGGCCTGTTGAACGTGGCATGGTGTTGGTGCCAGAAGGCTGGTCTGAGTATTTCAGAAACTTGCGATCTATGAGGATTTTCACGCACAACCATTCTCTTAGGGTTTACAGAGACATGGTCCGAAAAAAAAAAAATCCAGGGCAGCGGCGACAGTCAACCAAGGTGGCAGAAGAGAATCTCTGAACGCCACAGTACGTCGCACTTTAGGCAGATTGGGCCTCAGCAGTCTAGAAGGACCTATCACGTGGGTTTGCCACTCCTGTCAGTACCTGGAAGCTAAGAACGGAAACTGAGGAGACAATGTGCACAAAGCTCATCGAAAATTGGGAAAGTAGAGATTGGAACAAACGTTTGACTGGTCATGATGAGTCTTGATTTCTGCTTGCAACATTCGGATGGTTTTAGGGTCAGAATTTTGCTGTCCACAACATGAAAAGCCATGATCCATCCTGCCTTTGTATAACGGTTCAAGGGCTAGGTTTTATGGAGTGGTGGTTTTTTTGTCATGGCGTTGTGGGAATAGTTTCTTGGAATCTTTGGCAGCTGGTAGGTACACCAATTGAGCATCGTGTCAGCGGAAACACTGTATGTATTATATGGTATATGGCGGCACGCTGTATGTATAATATGGTATATGGCGGCACGCTGTATGTATTATATGGTATATGGCGGCACAGTGTATGTATTATATGGTATATGGCGGCACGCTGTATGTATTATATGGTATATGGTGGCACACTGTATGTATTATATGGTATATGGCAGCACGCTGTATGTATTATATGGCATATGGGGGCACACTGTATGTATTATATGGTATATGGGGGCACGCTGTATGTATTATATGGTATATGGAGGCACCCTGTATGTATTATATGGTATATAGCGGCACCCTGTATGTATTATATGGTACATGGTGGCACGCTGTATGTATTATATGGTATATGGCGGCACGCTGTA